>VXBL01007305.1:32546-132712 GCA_013400195.1 Aramus guarauna | reverse complement strand
ATGCCAATAAGGTCATAGCCTTGAAGGCACACACACATGGGATATGATGATGTGGGATGCAAAGTATTCTGGAAAGATGAGGAGACTTGTGCTGATACAGGGAGTCTGCTCTGTGTTACAGAAAACTTTAATCGTGATAACTAAGTATTCACAAAGGAACATGGAAACTTTGTGGATCGAAATCCAGGTTTATGAAGGAAAAATATAGTATTAGCATGTAATATTACATGATCATATTATGAGTGTGATTATACTCATATTACATTATTTTCTAGTATATTACTGTTATTACATGATAGTACATTATAAAATCACAGAACAGTTGTGGCTGGCAGGCACCTCTGGATATTGTCTAGTCCTGTCCCCCTGCTCGAGGCAAAGTCAGCTAGAGTGGGTTGCCCAGGACCTCATGAAGGAACAATATTAGCATATAGTGACTGTTACTGTGGAAGAGCCATTTTGTAGTCATGACCATGATGTGGTTGGACTTACAACATTTTCAGGATCAAAAGAAGCAAGAAAGCCCAAAGAAATAAGTAAAACCCCATTACAGCTGTTAAATTTTACAAAGGGAAACTCTACAAAAGTGAGGATGTTTATTAAGAAAGTGTTTACAAGGGCTTTGAATCTCTACACACAACTTTGGGACCAGTTAAGGGTACCATAGTGGAGGAACAAAGCAAATGCTTTCTACTAATTGAAAAACACTTGAGAAAGCACAGAAGGAAGGCAGCATAGATAAACAACATTGAAAGGAATGCTATTAAAAACAAGAAGGCTTCCTTCGAACAGCTGAAGTCCTGCCCAAATAAGGTGAAGGGAAAGATCTGTAAGCTGTAATTAAGTGCAAAAATGTAGCAATGCAGGCCAAAAAACCCCTTCCTAAAAAAACCCCAAAATGCAAATAATCCAGGAAATTATGTACTAAAAACTAAAACCACATCAGGAGCTAGAAGCCTGTCAGGGGATCATTAGGGTAGCTCAGTGACTGAAGTATGAAAGATGCAGGGAAGAAAAAGCCACAGAAAGAAAAAACAAATACATTTGTACTTTTTGGATCTGTCCACTGAGGAAGAGCCTAGACAGTCCTTCTCGCAGAGGATTTATTTGCAGACATGTTTCAATTTTAATTAAAAATGTCTTGGGACAAACAGACAAAATTAACATAAATGAGTCCCCATTACTTGATGGTCTTTATCCAATGTGCACCAAAGGAGCTTCAGGTAGAAATCACTGAAGTTCTCACTGTAATGTACAACTTTGCAGCTGTCTGAGTACCAAAGGAGTGGCAGATAATAAAAATCACAGAATCACAGAATCACAGCTTGGTCGGGGTCAGAAGGGACCTCTGGAGATCATCTAGTCCAGCCTCCCTGCTAAAGCAGGATCACCTACAGCAGGTTGCACAGGATCATGTCAAGGTGGGTTTTGAATATCTCCAGAGAAGCAGACCCCACAAGCTCTCTGAGCAGCCTGTGCCAGTGCTCTGTCACCCTCAAAGTGAAGAAGTTTTTCCTCATGTTGAGACTGAACTCCTTGTGTTGCAGTTTGTGCCCATTGCCCCTTGTCCTGTCACTGGGCACCACTGAAAAGGGTCTGGCCCCATCCTCTTGACACCCACCCTTTAGATATTTATAAGTACTGATGAGATCCCCTCTCAGTCTTCTCTTCTCCAGGCTAAAGAGACCCAGGTCTCTTTAGCCTTTCCTCATAAGAGAGATGCTCCAGTCCCCTCATCATCTGTGTAGCCCCCTGCTGGACTCTCTCCAGTAGTTCCCTGTCTTTTTTGAACTGGGGAGCCCAGAACTGGACACAATATTCCAAATGTAGCCTCACCAGGGCAGAGTAAAGGGGGAGGATAACCTCCCTCAACCTGCTAGCCATGCTCTTCTTAATACACCCCAGGCGTTCTTGGCCACAAAGGCACATTGCTGGCTCATGCTTAACTTGTTGACCACCAGGACTCCCAGGTCTTTCCCTGCAGTGCTGTCTCCCAACAAGACAACCCCTAATCTGTACTGGTGCATGGGGTTATTCCTCCCTAGGTGGAGGACCCTCCACCTGCCTTTGTTGAACTTCATTAGGTTCCTCTCTGCCCAACTCTCCAGTCTGTCCAGGTCTCACTGAAAGGCAGCACAGCCTCCTGGTGTATTAGCCACTCCTCCCAGTTTTGTATCGTCAGCAAATTTCCTGAGTGTACACTCTGTCCCTTTGTCCAGGTCATGGATGTATATGTTGAATAAGATCAGACCAAGCACTGACCCCTGGGGCACACCGCTAGCTGCAGGCCTCCAACTAGACTCTGTGCTACTTATCACAACCCTCTTAGCTCTGCCATCCAGCTGGTTCTCAATCCACCTCACTGTCCACTCATCTAACCCACACTTCCTAAGCTTGCCTATGAGGATGTTACGGGAGATGGTGTCAAAAGCTTTGCTGAAGTCAAGGTAGACAACATCCACTGCTCTCCCTTCATCCACCCAGATGGTCATGCCATCACAGAAGTCTATAAGATTGGTCAAGCATGATTTCCCCTTGGTGAATCCATGCTGACTGCTCCCAAAAGCCTTCTTTTCCTTCACATGCTTAGAGATGACATCCAGAATGAGCTGTTCCATCACCTTTCTAGGGATGGAGGTGAGGCTGACTGGCCTGTAGTTTCCCGGATCTTCCTTCCTGCCCTTTTTGAAGACCAGAGTGACATTGGCTTTCCTCCAGTCCTCAGGCACCTCTCCTCTTCTCCATGAGCTTTCAAAAATGATTGAGAGTGGCCTAACAATAACATCTGCCAGCTCCCTAAGCACTTGTGGGTGCATCCCATCGGGGTCCATGGATTCATGGATGTCGAGTTTGCCTAAATGATCTCTAATCTATTGTTATTGACCAAGGGAATTCTTCCTTTCTCCAGACTTTCTCTCTTACCTCTAGAATCTGGGATTCCTGAGGGCTGGCCTTAGCAGTAAAGACTGAAGCAAAGAAGGCATTCAGTAACTCTGCCTTATCTGTATCCTCCATCACCAAGGCACCCACCTCATTCAGCAGCGGGCCAACATTTTCCCTAGTCTTCCATTTGCTACTGATATACATGAAGAAGCCCTTCTTGTTGTCCTTGACAAATGGAACCACTAATTTGGCATATGTACTAGGCAAATTACTAGTGACCCTATTAAAGAACTATTGAGAATTAGTAAATAGATGCATAAGCCAGACATAGTGAGGAAGAACCTTTTTGTAGTGAGAAGGAACTGTTTTGTAGTGAGGAAGAAATTTTACAGTGGGAGATTGTGCCACACAAATATATTGGAGTCCTCGGAATGAAAAATCATGAGGATAAAAGGGATCTGGATTCAGCATACCTGGTGATGTTCAAAAGATATTAAAGAATCTAAATCTAAAGGGATCTTTAAAGAAACTGAGTAGCTATTGTATAGAAGGAAAGATCCTTGTGTGAATGATCAGGAGAGAGAGGGTAGAAGCAAAATATCCATTTTTAGAGTGAAAAGAGGTTGCTACCGGTGTGTTTCAGAGGTCTTTGCTGGAACTTTATTGCTTCACAATTAAATAATCTAGAAAAGAAGGTAAAAAGTGAGGAGATAAAATCTGAAGATGATATGCAGAATACTTTGCTATTCTGCAGAATAACGAAGATGAGGGTTGACTTTGAAGAACTGAAAAAGCACCATGTCAGTATGAGTAACAGAGCAATTAAATGACATGAGAAACCCATGTTACCATTCCACTGTGTAAATCTATAACGTACCAGTGTTTTTAACATTCTGTGCAGCATTGAGCTCCCCTGCTCAGTGGATACTAAGATAAGGTTTATGGTTAAAAATGACCAAGGTACACAACCCACCTTCCATTCACAGAATGAGTGTGTAGGCTGGGACTCTTCAGCCTGCTAGAGATGACATGGCGATGTGGCAAAGGTCTACAAAACTGTGTGTGGCTGAATACACATTGACTGTACTCACATCAAGTTTGGAAATAAAAGGAAATTTTTCACCTATGGTAATGCCAGAAAGCTGTGTGTTGTCTCCCAAATGCACCATGTTTTTCTGTACAGGCTCAAAAGGCCAACAAATGAAGTCAGTGGGAGCCATATTCAGAACAAACAAACAAAATTCTCTCTGCTAAAAATAGTTGTAAGGTTAGAGAATAGTAAGGGGAAGTAGCATGTAAGTTTTCTTGTTCCTACACTTCTCTGTCAGCCCCTGTTGGAGGTAGGATGCTGCTGTAGGTACATCCTCATTCTGAATCAGCCAACTTTTTTTTTATATGTAGGAAGAAACAATTCTTTCCTGTCCTTTTTCAATACAAGTAAGGAGTATCAAAGAAACCTAGCAGATAGCAAGTTCAAAAAAGATGAAAGGATGTGATTTTCATGCAGGTAGTTCTAATGCACCTATGTACATATGTCTAATGTACCTATGTACATATGTCTAATGTACATGATCTAATTCTGCCAAAAATTATTTTCCGTGGTACATACTTCTGTAAAGGAACTCTTCTGTGCAAGATGTTGTGGTTGCCAAAGGTTGACATCGGCATATTCATTGAAGAAAAACCCGTCAAGGTTTATTAAATCTCCAGGCAGTTCTCCTGCAGCAAATCCTTGAGCAAGAGTTGTTGACAGCTAAAAGACTATTCTGGGGAAGCATCACTACATACTTGACTTTTTATTGAACTGCTCCACAGGCATCCTTGATTTGTCCCTGTCACAGGTAGGGTGCCAGGCAAAGCAAGCGTTTTGACTGATTTTGTGCAGCCTTTCTTGGCATCTGATTTTCTCTTGCAATGACGTGAAGAATGTGTGTGCACATCCATAAGTTTCATCTTCCAAAACCTGGTCTTCAGGATAGCTTTTTTTTTTTTTTCTTTTAAACAGTCAACTGACAGCAGCATATTGGATATATATCAGCTTTTATATTTTCATCTCTGGCACTAGAAAGAGCTTTTCCTCAGGCACACACAAGTGGCTTAGATGCAAATCTAATTCTTACTGTACAGCTTATCATTCTGTGTAGTTTAAATAAGGCTACGATCGTGCACCATGAAGGCGGTCATTGCTCTGTAGCTATAATCTCTCATGTTGCTGGTGAACACAAGCGTGGCCTTATGGTCACCCCATATTGGCCAGCTCTTCATCACTAGTTCCATTTTTTTTTCTTTCATCGAATAGCTGCAAAATATTTATGTTTCTATGGCTATGGCCTGCAAGCATTGTGTATTGTATCTCAAGAAACAGTCAAACATAATTTGGATGATATCTTTATAGATGTGAATCCTAGCTGTGGCTAAGATTTCTTATGCTGAAGCAAAGGAAGCTTTTATTTTAAAATATTGTGTTAGCTTTACTACGATTTGCCATATCAAATAGAAAAGATCCTCTATCGCCCGTTTGCAAACTCTTGACATAGTAAAATTGTGCTTTTGGCTAATTTTAGCACTTTAGTCTCACAATTCCGGTTCCAATATGTTTCAACAGTACAAGTGATGGATCTGTGCATTAGAGGGCTGAAAAATGAAAACCAGAAACCATCCCTAAAGAGGGAACATGCAGTTCCCACAGCCAGTTTGCTTACACTAGCAGATGTTTTCAGGATTGCCTGTCAAAGGAAGCAGGATTTTCTAGGGTTGTCTCTGGAGGATATTGTACATAATGCTGCTGACCCTACTGAAGTATATAAGGTTTACGGAGATGCAAGCAGAAGATACTTAGACTTAGGAAGTTTGCTTGACAAAAGGGAATGGTGCTGCTATACTGATACGTAGAAACTACTCTATTACCTACAGAGGTTAAAGTGACCATGCTTGATTATTAAAAAAGAAAGTAAGACATGATACTGTCCTCAAATTAGAACGTTTGGGTTATTTGCTAGAATTGCCTTTGATTAGTGGTGAAATGAAAGGTTTAAATTATAACATAATGATGCTAATACAATATAAGTGCTGATAGAAATTTGCTAGAAGTGATTTAGCTAGCTCATAGGAATTATACTTACTATCCTACTGAATGCACTTAAGAGATGCCTAGGAAATTAAAGTGTAGAGTAGAGCAAATGGAGTGCAAAAGGCTTTAAAGGTGGTGTTCTTTGGAGATTTCCTTGGAGTGCCGGTTTTTAGAGACTGTGTCATGTACTTCTATCAAGTTATGTTAAGATCCAAAAGGTAAATAGCTGCCTTGATTTTAAAGCACATTACCTTTATCTTGTTTCCTCTATACATAAGTCTGTGACTTTCTGTACTAACTGTACCATCACAAAATAACCTGGCAAAGCTTGAGCATCTCACTTTTTTGCGATGGGCCTCAGTCCCACGCCTGTTCTGTGCACGGGTACTAGTGACTGTAGCAACTAGGAAAAATTACACGTCTCGGCACTGAGAGATGCAAAAGATCAGTTTGGTGGTCAGAGACATGGTCTACATTGGTAAGAGCCTTCCTCGCCCCCGCACGGTGTCGCACACACCACACGTATGGGTCAGAGGTCCCAGCGGAATTGGGACCCAGACCTCTGGGTTTGCTGGATCTCTCCCCCCTTCTGCTTGGCAAGTGATACTCTCATCATAGGGAAAAAAGTCTCTCACACGAGAGATTCCTGCAGCAGCAATGCTTGTCTGATGCATATGAGGGTCTAATTGTGGGAAAGCACAAGATTTGTGTGAAAAAAGCTGTGAGATTTCATCTGAATTGGAAATCTGCTGACAGCCTGCTGTGTGTTTTGCCTCTTGTCTACCAGCCAGGCGAGGCGTTGTTAAAACCAGTCTAGCATGTGGAAAGCAAGAGCGGGGAGCAACGTGCTAGGCAAACACAGCCTTAACCTCGGAATCAGTCTCAGCCTTGTTGCTAGCAGGGTACAGCATGACGCCATGGAAAAGGGATGGGTACTGAAGATGTCACAAGTAGGACAGACTACACAGACCCTTCTGATGAGAAACACTTCATCTGCTTGCGGATGTGGTTTTTATGGTAAGGCAACACAGATTCAAAACCTGATGAAGCCGTGCGGGCAGATGTTTTGGCCGGTGTCTGTACTTTGGAGTGGCTTCTGCTTTGTGGCCATGAAGGCGTGTTAGCCGAGCTGATAAGATGCCTGGGTAGAGCAGAGTGGACTTCCATTCACCAAATTCACTAATTGTATAAACCTTACTAACACTTAGTCCCCCTTGTGGCCTGGGAATTTAACAAATTCCTTGTCCTAAAATTAGCTCTACCAAAGCTTCATTTGCCTGGTTCTGTGAAGAGTCACGCAGAGCTAATTGTGGCATAGAGAGTGAGTCCTGCTGCAGCTAACAAGGGCTAGAAAAAGTACATTTTCATTGTGTCATTCTTTTTAATGAGAAGTAAAATAAGAGCTGATGCAGGAGATGCTGGGCAAGAGAAAGCTTTATTATGTATAAAAACTTCTCTATTTTCCCCCCAGTCTATTATGTGAAAAATGAGTCATATTTTTGACAGTAGCAGAGAAGGACAGTTGTGGCTGAGGGACTGTGAGTACAAAGGGAGGCAGATGGACGGGTGTTGGAACATGCTGAACAAACAGCTTACTTCATTTTGTTTATTCTCTTCTAAAGCGCTCAGTCGCTGGGTATTGGGAATGTTACATAAAACTAAAACTATTGTGCTAATTCTTCTCTGGTATCATGCTCTGGATTTCAAGAGAATTACAACTTTGGTCTTGTAGCAACAACAACAATGTGGAAGAAACATCTCTGCCAAACAAAACTGAATTAAATCATGTATTTCTCTTTATTTTCTTCCTGCAGAAAAAGACCAGTTTGCCTTTGCCTAGCTTGTCCTCATTGCACTGAGGACTCTGAAAGCAAAACATGAAGCAGTTTTATCAATGCGGAGTGAGCTATCTCCCCGTTTTGCTGTAAAACCCCATGGAAGCTTGACTGACAGTCACCCGGTTGTGTAGCCAGCCCATGTCAGGTTGCTCAGACTTTTCCAGACTGGTCCCAAGCACTAGTTTTCCTGGTCAACAAGGTCATCTGGTGACAACCAACCCCAAATATGGGTCCTGAAGTGCCCCTGGGCTGGTGGCCAGGCACACGTGGGGTGACAGCACACCCTGGGCTTCTCTTGTCTTCTGCAAAGAAACCCAGAGTTCAGACTTAAACATCTAATGTAAAGGGCAACAATTGCATTAATCAGCTCAGCATGGCAGCTCCCCAGTGCATGGCAGGGTGGGATGTGTGGGTGATGGACTCCCCTTAGCACCGAACAATCCCCGTCCTGTAACGGTGGAGGAACCCACCACTGCAGAACTTCCCCCTCCCTCTCCCAGCCTTGTTACCACTGTGTCCAGCCCCGCTCAGACAGTCTTGTTTTCAGTATATGCCAGTAAAGAGGATTTCACTAAGTCATGTCACAAAAGCATATAGTCTGTGACAAAGATGAGCTTAAATTAATTCTCATTTTTGTTTGAGGGTACACTGGTTGCAAACTAATTGCAGAAGAAATATATAATCCAAGCAAGTTGCAAAGGCTGGAATTTTCATTTTTAAATGGACATTTTTCACAATGTATTTATGACCCATCATAGACACTTAGATATTTTACTAAAATTCTGAGTAAAACCTGGGACAAAAGGTCATGTTATTTTCTTCAAAATCAAAAATATAGACTATCTTTATATGGTATTTTAAAATACAGTTTAAAAAGTATCAAACAGCACACAATACCCTGATCCATTTCCCAAAGACAGTAAAATAGAAAATGTGGCCACTGAGATCTCACTCCACCTGAGTTTTATCTGAAGAAACATCGTTTAAATCCAGACCAAAGACAAAAATTTAAACTTATTTTTTGTGTCAGCTGCTGCCAGTGCCTGGAGGAAGAACCTCCCACGTGCTCCAGGGAGAGGGATCTCCAGCAGACGAAAGCCATCAGCCTCAGATGAAAAGAGCGAGGGACTTGCGTTCCACACTTCTTCCCATGGCTCCCTAAATTCTGGCCAACACAATTTAGACTTGACACCCAAGTTCAACCGTTTTGTTGAGCACGTGTATGCACGTATGCATTTGTATTACAAATACACATGCACACAAATGGGTTGTCTGTATGTGCTCACATCTGAAAGCACTTCAGTGAGTGCATGCATATAAATGCATACATGCAGCTGCACTTATACCTGTTGTATATGGTTGTGTATATGTATGCACAACTCCTCACACACACACAGAGAGCATGAAATAGTACTGGCAATGTGTTGGATGAGAAAGCAAAGGGACTACAGTAAAAGAAGAGAATTGCACGAAGATGCTGGGGTTAGGGAATGGAGCTGCAGCGAGGCACATTGTTGTCCATGATAATGTTTTTGCTAAGTATTAGCAATGATTACATTGATATGAAAGTGGATTTGGTGGTAGCTGGAGTTTATGTGGAAGGACTTGCAGGTTGTATCTTACAGTGGTGTTTAGCCATTGGATATAAGATGCAGAGCACCTGAATCTGGTGATTCTGATTTTAGAATGTCGTTGGGTTTTATCTAGCTGTTGGGTCAGGGATACTGTAAAAGAGTCAGCAAAAAGAGAAGAAAGCAAGTTTGTTTTGCTTCAGGTTTCTATATTTGTATGAAGGAAGAGTTCAGCAGAATCACACAGGATTTGCAGAACGTTTAATATGGGTAAACACAGACCAAAACAGAGCTGTGTGCTTGAAGAACTGCAGAACTGCCAACATATACAAATGACAAGTCTTTAGGAGACCGAATCTTAAGACAGAGATAACTAGATTTTTGCCAAATCCTTCAAATTCTTTAATTATCCCATCAGTTTGCAATCCTGTAATATCTAACGCACAAACCAGAAATAATAGAGGTTGCAACTGCAGACAGTGCAATTATTCAAAATGCATCATGCAAGCAGCAAGTCATTTCAGCATCATGGTGGTTAGTAGGTAGAGAAATGGCTGCAGAAGTAGAGAGAGAGGTTTTGAAAGATACACTGCAGAGAGAAGCTAGAATATACCTGGCATGCTGACAACCTTGTATGTGTTAGATCTGAAATGCTTTTAGCTAGTTGAAAAGAAAAAAAAAGAGTTCTTTTTTTCCAGTCACAGTTTCTGAGGCTGTTTTATTTAGGTTTTAATCCAAAAGGGCACCATTCTTTCCAATGACATCAATGGGCTTTAGATTAAGGCCTTAGAAAGTATTTGGTGTTTTGTCCTGCTCTGGTTCAGTCTTTTCAGAGTCGAGGATTGGATCAATCATTCTCTGGGAAGAGCATTAATGCTCCCACTCACCATCAGCTCCACGGCTTTTGGAGACAATCAATTCTTCCCAAGGCCCACAGCCACCTTTGGAGGGGCTGAAAAAACCCACATTTCCAGTTTCAGTACTTCATACTTAAAATAGAACAATTTATTTTACATAAAACCAACACTAGATGTCTTTTGCCATTCGAGATATATGTTAACGTTCCTCTGCCCTCATCAGTATATTAATGAGGAACAGCAAACAATTAAGAAAGGATCACAGGCAATTAAAAAGATGTCATTACTAATGTTGCAAAAGAAACAGCTTGAAAACCTTCTGTGCTTTTCCTTTCTGAATCATTCCTCTTAAGATTGCCCCTGCTTCTTCCTCCTTCCTCATGCAGCCGTCACTTTCATCTTGCCATCTACCCAGCCGTATGGCTGACAGCAGATGAGCTACTAACATTGGATGCTGTTTTTTTCTGTATTACACAGAAAATGAATGTAGGCTTTGCAATTTCAGTCTCTGGAAATAGATATGTGTTAGTAGGCTAAGCTGCTGTGTTGAAGACATGCAGTGCTAAAACCTTCAATGGAGGTAATCCCTTTGGTTTGTTTGACAGATCCATTTTTACCAAAAATCTTTTGGCGTGAAAAAAGCGAAAGTCTGCCACTGGAAGTTTATGCCTGCAGACAGCAAAACATTGACTGAATGACAGGAAAAATATGCAGCCTCCTTCATCTGGCTTGCCTGGGACACTTGATATCTCACCGCAGCTCCCTTACGCTGGGGATAGTCACATCTCCCATGCACGATACCCGTGGCAGTGGGGCTGCCGAGCTGCCCGAGCCAGCGTGCAAATGCCTCCCTCCATGCCCCCTGAGCACTGGCTGATGAGCTTGCATGGGTCTGATGGGCCATACATGTGCATCAAGACCCGGGCGGGTTTCAGGCAGCTCTCAGGCACCTCTGCTGCGGTGCAAAGTGGATGACAACCTGCCCAGTGAGACTGCAATGACGTGGGGATGCACCAGACAGTGAACCGTCCTCAGACAGCAACTCACCTGACTTTGGGGTGACACAGTATAGCTGTGGGGGCAGGCTTGGCCCTATGGAGCACGTGATAGCGTGATGTGCGTTTGGGATGTCCAAGATGCCCTATACAGGGAGTGTGGGAGACAGGCTCCTTGACTGGCATTCCCAACAAGTAGTGCTCAGCCCATGAGGACGCTTGAACTAGCCTGTAGGAAATGCTGAACAGAGGAAGGAGACTCTAAATTTTCACTTCGACCTGTCCTGGAGTGCTTATTTCAGGTCTGAAGTTCAGCTTGTTCATGTAGTGGGGATTCAGAGTCTGCATCTGGTGGCTTTGCTTGCTGCCGTGGGCTGGAGGGAGCGGAGGCCTCCTTCACAGACAGTGCTCCTGCACAGGGCTGGAGGGGAGATGGGTTTGTGAGGAAGGGGAAGCAAAAGGATGAGTCATCCCCTCCCGCTCTTCCGTCTTAAAACTGACCTGTCATGGAGCCAGAAATGCAAAAGGGAACAGAAATGGAGGTGGAGAATAGCTGCAGCCTAGAGGGGTGGTTTGCACTCTGCTGCGTCCTGGACCATCTACGCATTTTACGGGACTCCAACTTCAGACATAATCTAGACTGTTAACTGTTGAATGTGGGATATATACATAGCACAAAAGTCTTAGATTCTTCATGATATTCTGAGATGTCTTCTCCAGAATTACTGAAGTTTTTATTAGTAAGAAATGTAATAAACTCCTCTCGGAAGCTGAGTCATCCAGTGACTGTTTCTAAAAAATCCCAACCAGTCACTCCGGATCTAGCTCATCAGGTGCAGGGTGAGTTGGCAGCCAACCCCATTTATTCAAATCCAGGCTAAAGGCAAAATACAGAATTACTTGATAAAAGGAAGGAAAAGGTAGTCTCCAGAAAGCCGAGCGTTTAAGAAGGTGAATGTGGGAAATTATCCAGGCAACGAAGATAACCCTATCATATGGTGAAAGAAATGTTCTCAAAACACACTCAGGAAAATAAAATGTGATCAATGTCTAACTTTTCTGCATATTTCAGTCTCTGACCTTGTGTATCTGAGAACAGCCTGCCTATCAGTCCCAAAGTGATTATCGCAGCGTGCCATGTGATGGAGATGTCATCAGACTGCTACTGCAGTGCCTAAATTAGACTCTGCCAGTTGCAGATAAGATACAGTCCCAGTTACTGGGACATCTCCTGAGTGAATGGCGAGGCCATAGCTGTCCTCTGGCCACAGTCTCACTGACTGAAGTGGACGCACTCCACGCTGCTCCCTGCTGCATGTCACATCTTCCTCCCAAAGGGCTTATCTGCCCACCAAGCTGCTCATGGGGTCATTTCTACCCTGCTTCAGTCCACATGGGCTGGGTGAACAGACGTCTCCTATTTCAGGTGTCTACGATGCCTCAGTGACCGAGCAGGGTTAGGGACGTGCACATGAGCCGCTCTGCAGGCAGACCTTGCCAGGCAGGGAAACAGCTGGGACAGTAACCAAAGCGGCCAGTGCAACCACAGCTGGAAGAGGACACCTATGGCTTAGGTGCCACGAAGGTTGGCAATGTCTTAGGCACCAGATCTCAGGAGGGTCCTAATTCGCCATCACGCTGCACCTTGAAAATTCGCTTGACATGGATGTCTATTGGGGAGAGAGCTTACTTTGTAAGCTTTTAAGCTTACTTTGCACTGTGAATGCAAATATAGGCAAATGTTCAAAACCACCACTCATGGATTTTGTGCTCACCCCAGAGATCAAAGGTGTTAGACTAGTTACTACCTAAGCTGGTGTTCCATGTCCTTTTTCAGCCTCATGCTGAAAAACCAAAACTTGGAACTGCTTGCAAGATGTACATACCTCATCCCTGGTCAGGGATTTGTGAACTCTGGTGACACGAGTTTCTGCAGCCACTGCACATTTCCACTGTGACTGCGCATGGGGAGCATGCCCAAAGGACTATTTCACCCGTTCTCAAGTCCATGCCTACATCCAAAGTGAAGAGCCTTTGCGATAAGTGAAAATCAGACACAAGTGGCCGATGGAGGTGAGATTACAACCATTATCCAAAGCACTTTGGGGTGTAGACAACTATAAATGTGGGTGGTGAGAAGGTTTGTTGGGAGACTCCCCATCTGCTGTGCAGCCACGTGTGGTCTCCTAACCTGCTGCCGACATGAAATACAACACAGCAGCCAGAAAGCATTTGAATGCATCTGGTGTACCTGCATGTGCTGACAGCACAGAAGAGGAATAACCAAGCTGTTGTACCTGTAGTATGTATAGGTACCTATTTCACAACTGCAGTGTGCTGGGAACACCCATCTGCGTGGTCAGTGTTGCTCCACTGAGAAGTGGAAAACATTAAGGGGCAGTAAGGCATTCACCGCAGCCACTTGTTCATGGTCTAACAGCTGTATATTCAGTTTCTATCAAAAGTCAAGGAAAATTAGTTAAACTCTGTAAACTCAAAGTTGAACTATGAACTGAATGACATTACGCATCGATCCCTAGCAGTCTGCTTACAATTTTGTTCTTCCTGTGATTTCTACATGAAAAGCCTGGGAAATAAACCTTGGCATGTGTCCTCTCCACAATTCCAAGAATTAGAATCTCTAACAATCCATTAGAAGCTTATAGAGGGATGTCTAATATTTCAAGCAACCCTGATTATTGAAAGCACATATATAGAAGTGTGGGCCCAAATACAGGAATCCAAAAAGCTTCCCAACATGACACATAGCTGCAGAGCCTTTTTCATTGGGTGAAAATTGTGAAAGATTGCCATGTGATTGCTAGCACCACTCCTTTTGCTGAGAATATTTCTCTTTTAAGAAGATGTAAGACCTTTTAATCAGATTTACCTCCCTTTCCTTTCACTCATTGCTTTTCTGTGGCTTCTGCATAAATAGCACTTGGGTTTAGCATCAAGTTTTTCTGTTTTTCCTTTCCACTAACAAAACTGAAAGTTGTGAGCAACAGCAAGCCAAAGAAGGAAATACTGAACACACCAGAAGGCACACAAGCTGAGGTAGGACAAGATTTGTTTGCTTTCTCTGATGTAGATAAAAATGGTTGCAATAATTAAAATCTGTCTTACTTATATTTCTTATTATTCACAGTAAACTTTTTATTTGCAAGAATCTGTGAGCGTTGACTAAACTTCTCTATGACAAAGCCAGTCTTGAGAATTTTGTTTTGGCAGGAAAAAAAGGTAGATTTATGTAACTAGGAATGTTTGCCAGATGGAAGATAAAAATCAAGTTGTGTATCTGACTCTCATTTTTTAACTAGATGAAAAATATATATATGGTTTATGGCAAACTTTTAAAATAAAAGTTGTTAAATGTCAGACTCTTGATTTTTTTTAATTATTGTGCATGTAGAAAGGTTAATAAAATGCCATGTTTTCATGAATTCAGTGTTAATTCTAAATATTACATTCTGTTACACTTGGTCTTGGTAACGCTGGTCCTGAAACACAAAGTGAATGCTAGAAAGAAAGCCAATGGGAACTTTAAAAAAAATAAAATATGAGTACTTCTGTTTTTCTCAGAAGTGCATGGCAAATGCAAGTGATCTCTATATCTGCAATATCATAACTGCCTTCCTATTTAGGTAATGAATACGGGACTGTCATGCCCAGGGTACTCTTCAGACAGAGGGTTGTTGTGATAGATGCACAGAGTATGTCTTTTTCCTGGCATAAGAGGATCTTTATATTTATCACTTAACATAGCAAAGAACTACATTTTGAAGGAGCAGCCTGATTTGCCTATTTTACTTTGCATATGCAGAAGACTTTATTAAAAATAGGTTCCTTGGTAGTTCCTCATGTTATGGTAAGCAGAGTGTTTCAGAGCCGTAAATTTAAGATCAGCAGTTTGGAAATGGAGAGTTTTGTGTTTGCTCCTCTAGAGACAGCAGAGGTTTCACACTTACAGCTTTAGCAGCAGCACTGCTCCACCACACCTCTCCAAAAGGAGCATGTCCTTCTGTCCAGGCATGGCATAGAAATCGATCCCACTGTCTGCTGAGATGTTGGATGATTTGATTGACTGCTCTTGGTTTAGCCCCCCCCCCACATTGAAACTGGGGGTAGCTCAGGGCTGCTGACTATTGCCACTTTCCCAGTGACAGCTTTTTGGCATACAAAGTGGAATCTCTGTATTAGTATCACTTACAGGCATTGGTCTGACTTCACAAGCAGGAGTTAGGTGTAACACAGTGAAGTCAGTTGTGATCGTGACGCTGCCGGGAACTACGGGGCAAATTGTAAGAAATGTGCTGGCAGCTCAGACCCGTCTTTCTAGCCCGATATTCAGTCTCTGATTGTGGCAATAAGTGAGTCTGGTGAAAGACAACACGGAGAGTCTGATCACCTTCCAGAGTGCTTTCCCCTTGCATTTACCCAACATCCCGACTGCTATCCAGAGGTGCCGGAGAGTATACCCCTGCCCAGTCTTTTGTTTCCCATTTATTGTCCTTGAATTTGTCCGATCCTGTTTTGACCCTGCTGATGCTGCCTGCCCTCACCGCCTGCTGTGGCAGCAAGCTCCCCACTGCCCGTTCCTCGCTGCTCAGAGGAGCACTCTCTTACATGTTTGAAAGCAGACTCCCCACAACTCTGCTGAGCACCCCAAGTCCCAGCGCTGCAGGACACTATGAACAACAATGTGCATTCACACTGCCCACCACCTTTGTGACTGTAAACCCTGACCATATCCTGCCTTCCTCTGTCCATACTGAAGAGTCCCAGGCTTTTTAGTCCTTGCTGTCTCCTTGATTGTTTCACTTACTCTTCTCTGCACCTTCTCTCTTTCTGGGTGTAGAGACCAGAACTTCTCACTATGGGGATGCGTGGAGGTTTTATGCAAGGTGATACCCTACTTTGTTCTCCATAGCCTTCCTGATGATGCCTCTCATTTTGCTGACATTTTTGATTGCTTCTGCTGCTGCAGCCAATGCAGAAATTACTTCAGTAAATGGTCAACAATGACAATGCCAAATGTAATTCCTGAATGTAATAACCAGTTTTAAGTTCATATCATGTAGGCATGGTTTAGATTATTTTTCCCAACATGCATCAACTTATATTAAAATACACTAACACTCATCTGCCAACTTGGATAACTGTCTTCTCCAGGTTATTGATAAAGATATTTGAATAAATCTGGTCCGAGTACCAAACCCCAGAGGTCCATATTGCTGATTCATTAAGCACCACACTTCTTACCCTTCAGCCAGCTTACAGCCCACAGAAGAACATGCCTTCCAGCTCTCTGGCAACTTAGATCTTTAAGAAACCCTTGGTGCAGAGCTTTGTCAAAGGCTTTGACAAATGCAAGTGGGTAAATGCATACATATCCATATATACATATAAAATGACCACTGGGCCCCCTTCATCCATCATCCTCACAGCCCTTCAGCAGGTGACTGGGGCAGGATGTCCCTTTTCAGAAGACATGCTGACTCTTTCTCAGCAGACTGGCATCTGCTCAGCACCTTTGCTCTTTATTACAGACCTCTCACAACATACCAGAGATGGAAATCAGTCTCAGCCATCGGTAGCTCCCAGCACTGAGGCGACCAACTCGTGGCCCTCGAGCTGCCCTCTCAAGCCCTTCTTGTAGACAAGAGCTGCACTGGTGACGTGCTGGCCCCCTGACACAGTGCCTGATTGTAATGGTGAGTTACGTGCCTTGGCCGGCAGTCTCACATTTGAGATCCTTTTGGATACTGGTAGGAATGCCATTTGGTCTTCATTACTTACTGGACTCTCACTTATCTGGTCTGTTTAATGTTTCCTGTGCACACCTCTTGAGTGGAGCTGGGTCCTCTGACCTGTTTGCTGCATCAGGCATGAAAATACCCAAACATCTTTGGTGGGGAAGAGTGAATTCACTGAGTTTCTCTGCTATGGCCTTGTCCCTAAGCGATCTTTTGCCATCAAGCAGCCCTGCCAATTCCCTAGCAGTCTTTCATTTTTCAATGTGTTTACAAAGCTTACTGTCAGCCTGACCATCCTTTAATGGGTGCTTTTCACTTTTTTATTTTTAATGCTCTCAGTTTCCTCTCCAGATTTGATCTTTCATGATACAGGCTTTCCTGTTCTGATTTGGACAAGCCTTATGCTTTCTAGATGGTGATATTTTCCCTATAATAGTCTTGCTATCTATGCTACTGATAGACATAGGGCTCAATAGTTATTGTCTATTTCTTTTGGAATATAGGCTTCTAACATAGGATTGTTGAATTTTCTGTTTGTTTTCCTAAACAGCCCCCAAAATTATGTAGGCTTCTTCCTTCTGGGCCTGCTTTGCTGTTCCACAATGCTGCCAAACCTCTCTCTACTGTGATTGCCAGTACAGGGCTCCCTCCACCAAAACCTGCTTCAACTAGGACCTGTGAAGCACTAAGGATCAAACTTAGAATAGCATCTTGTGTTGTGGATTTGTTTACAGGACTAATTATTCTAGGAATCAGGCATTTGTTGCACACAGGCATTATATCTCGCTCTGCTGCACGTCACATCTTTATAAAGGCACCCAAAATCTCCTGCTATTGCTATCTGCTTTCAGTTTCCTACTCTGACTTAACATTTTCTGATGACTGCCATCATCATGATAAGGATTTCAGCAGTGCATTCCTAGTACCACACTTTTGTTATAAGAGTATGGGATATCTTCCTACAAGAACTCTTTAGCCATAATATTTTTATGCTGTTGCTAGTTATATAGCCCTTCATGCACAGTGCCACTCCTCCACCTGTGCATCCTACACTACCATTACCATAAAGCTGGTAGCATGGCAACACAGGCTTCCATTGATTATCCTCTGTCTGAGAGCAGGTCTCTGAGGTTCCCCTTGCACCCGGGTTGCTGTCTTATGCCAAGCCTTCCAGCTCCCCCCCGTGTCATTTTGGGCTTTGAGCATCAGTGCAGAATTACATGTAAGGTTTGCTTTTGATAAGTCACTCAAGATAGCATGTGCCAGACAACTGGATTTGTGGTCGGTTGTATTTGCCTTCCCTAGTTATTGCAGCCAGGCTTTATTCCCCTCCTGACCTTGTCAGAGGTGCACCAGATGTCAGTTCACTGCCCTTGCAGTCCAGCCCACTTGCTTTCCCATGTTGCTTCTAATTAACAACTCCCCTGTTGCTTCTAATTAAATACTCCTCTGCTAACCTTACATTCTACAGCACCGGCAGCCTGGCTGCACTCTGGGCATGGTGCAATCTCTCATTTCTGTATTGCTTGTCTTTATCTCAAAAGGTCCCTCAGTTCCTTACGTACCTAAATTACTCTTCTCTACTCTCTCATCCATGCACTGAAAGACTGGGTCTGATGTGAGCTGCTGTCTTGCCTCATAGCTGAGCTGTGAAGGTCCCACCTTCATCCCCAGTGCCCACAATGACCACAGCCACCACCAGCTCCTCTCCCACACCCCCAAGCAATCTGCACAGACATCTCATGAGATCTGCTCCCTGGGCAGACCTGCTCCTGCCCTGCTCTGGCTGAACCACTCTTGCCTTGAGACAAGGAGCCTCGTCCCTCGCTCTCCTGCACACACACACACACACAGAGACACAGACACACGCACAAAACCTGCCCCGGGGAGGCAGCCACACGCGTTGCACATTGGGCAGTTTATGGGATAGCCCCCACTCTGCTGCTAGACTGCTACCTGCATCCTGAGCTTAAAATCTGATACTTTCAGGGCACTTTTATTAGTTTAGTATCTCCTCCAATTAAACAAATCTCCTCTTACTTTTGCTCTATCAGTTTCCCACCTGGTTTGTGCACCCGTTTGTTAAGATTCACCTTAGGCAAGGAATGTCTTTCTGTTATCCTCTTAAATCATACTCAAGCCAGGCCAAGATAAAAGGCAAAATATTTATTCATAATAAGATAGAGTTTATAATATATGTAATCTATAATAAAAGGTAAATATTTATTTAGAAAATCCATACTAATCAAGCTGTAAATGTTTCTAAAAGACTTCACAGAAGTAAATAAAAGAAAAAAACCCACCCAAACTCTACGTCTAATCTACTTACAGACCAGTTATTTCAGAAAAAAATCCTTTTTTCTTGCTCAGTTGACATACTCTCTCTCTCCTGCTAGGGTGGTTGTCAGAGCCTCAGGACATGTGTAAGCTGCTTCTACTTGATAACTTTCATCAAGGAAACTCATATATGGAACAAAATCTCCTGCTAGGGAGTTTCCATCAGAGAAGTCTTGCAGTACCACTCATTCTCATTTCAGATTGTCCCTTTCCCTCCCTCTTTTTTTCCTCAGAGGGCTGTTAGATCTTACCGCCAATCTCCCTTCTGAAGTCTTTTGGGAGACCCTATAGGTCCAGTCTCTCACCCAAAACCCACCTTGTTTGTTCCTGACCCAGGAGACAGTCTGGACGCTCTTGCTGAAAACAAATTTATTGCCTGTCCTTACATATATCATTCTTTCTGTTTATCTAGGAGCCATCTCCTCACCTTAGTTGGCTAATTAACAGCTCTTGACTTCAAGCAGGGGTAAAATACTCCCCTTCTCCTCTATGGTTGCTTGAGGTAGTCCCGTGTGAAATATATCTTTCATTGCACCTTCCTTTCTACATCAATCCATGTGTTAAAACACAGTTAATAGGAGCATCTACGTACGCTAATTGTACAGGTCATTCCTGGCCCTTGACGGAGGGCAGGCACCATGGTGGTTAACAGCTTCCACATGACTGGTCCCCAGCCTCTTTCTCTTAGACATCCTCTAACAGCTTAAAGTTTTGTTTGGGTAATTTGGAGAGGAGTCTGAGTACTGGGTTTCTTGCTAGACCCATGGATGCTGAGTTTTCTCAATTACACATGTGCATCTAGTTTCCTAAAGGTCTTTAGCTGGCAGGAGAAATGAGGAGCACAATATAGCTTCAATGGTAGTTGTTAGCTGGATAATCTCATGTGAAGAGCATGAGCAAAGTGCCTCAGCCTCTGTGCTTGTAGTTCTCTCCTCAGGGTGCAAGGACTCAAAGGATTTTCATCAACTGAATTTTCGTTGCCTTAATCCCATCTTTCAGCAGATAGTGTTGGGCCACAAGTCATCGCTTGTGGTGCTCAGCAGGGCTTTGAATTGGCCCATGCTCCAAGTTCTTCATCCTCATGCGACTCCTCTATCTCACAGGTTTCACAGAGGAGTGTTTGGTGGCCCACGCAACAGGAATGCTTCAACAGGCATGGATATTTTCTTGTGGTTTCTAAAGGCAAGGATGCTTGGGCCATAGCAAAACACAGTCAAAAGGGCTCTTCCCTTTGCAGTATCTCAGGCTGCGATGTTTCCCTGCAAAATGGGGACATCGGCTTCAATCAGGAGAAAAGCTGGTCCTTGATCCCACACAGAAAACTTGTGTGTCAGTCACTCTGTACAGAAAACCAAAACCATTCAAAACTCCTCTGATTGCAAAAGATTTATTTTTGGGAAGGATATTTTATCTCTTCCCTCCATGGGGAAAGAGGATCTCAAATGAGGAGACTGCCTTTAGGAGCACGTGTTAACTGAGGCTGGGGCTTTGCTGAGCCCCAGTATCCAGCTTGCCCACTTCCAGTCTTCAATGCTCCTAAGCTCAATAGATGTTATTATCTTTATTTTCTGGAGGGATAATTTTAGGCACTGCAGCAATAGGTATGACTTTGATGTGAGCGAATGTCCCCCTTCCCCAAGCCACCCTGCTCCCATTTCACAACTGGGTGGGTAAGTCCTGCTGCTTGGGAGCCAAGTCTGGCGGTCACGCTTCCCACGCTCCCTGTCACAGTGGGGTTGGATAAAAAGTGACTAATGGGGCACATCTGGTTGTTATATTAAGGGATACAGGCAGACACTGCCCTGAAGATACTATGGGCTGCTCTGAACATAGCTGAGGCTCCCACAGCATGGCTTGAGTTCACAAATTAGCTCTCATTTACAGCACACTGGGAATACCGCACTGGGTAACTGGGAGTCCAGAGCACCCAAGTCTAGAGCCCACTTTAACCCCTAGGAAGACTCTACCTGTGAAAATAAATAAATTGCAAATTGTGAAGCCAGTGAGGTCCAGACAGTCAGGTACCATCAACCCATTATCACTCTCACTGGGGTAAATTAAAAGTATCTTCTTCGTGTGTATAGAAATGCCACATAGTTCTGGTTTTTAGGCTAAAATTTTACATGCTTCATCTCTAAAATATGTTGGCAGATGCAGAGAGGGAATTCCTCCCACTATTAAACAAGCAACAATACTGAAACCTTCCTTTCAAAATACTACTAGCTGCAGGTCAGCTGAGAGAAGAAATCAGGAGTTCAGCAGGGAAATAGACTCTAATGAGGAAAAAATTATTATTTAGAGTGTTTCGGTGATGAGTGGTTTTGATTTAATTGAATTATAGCCTCAAAGGAAGAAAAATGTCACTCTGTGAACGCAGCCCATTTTCTCACAGGCCATTTGCATTAGGGCTGCACATGTGGGCTGCCCCGGAAGCTGCAGTGCATGTAGATGACTGTCTGATGCAGAGCAGTTGAGCACAAAAAAGGTTGAGAAAGTGGTAAATAAAGCAAAAGCCCCACAAAAAGAGACATAGAAAGCCATCAGAAACCTACAAGAAAGAAGAACTGCAGTGTAAGGAGGAGGGATTAAAAAAGGAAACATGCATGACTAGCACAGTATTTACTCTGAGTTTAAGGTCACAATGTCCTTAATTTCCACCTTTTGACATACATTTAATATACCTCTGGTATTGCTCGGGAAAGTTCAGTGACATGCTTCCGACAACATACCAGAAAAATTTCACTAGTTCCAAAAAGCAAATTCAATTATTTTGGCTTTTCATCCTAATTTGAAATACAGACTTACCAGTGGAGAGCAATTTCTTTTCTGATCAGGTTTTGATATTTCCATGGCAGGTAACTGGGAACTCAAAATCTCCCCGCTACAAAATGGCTGACTGCAAGTTAGCTTGTTTTGCACAGAGAAGATCAGAGACTTGCCATTAAAACGCACATGTAGTACTCACCTTTAAAAGGCAGTGCTTTCGTAGGTTGAGACAACAACCAGTTGCCGTAATACTGAAACTGTTTATAGATGACTTCGGGGCTTTACACCAAGTGATTACTCATTAACAAACCTTTACTTTCCACTGCCATCTTCATCTTGCAATCTCTGCCTTCAGCAAAGTAGTTCTGAATAGCTGAAATCCCTGCCCAGCCTGTAACCCAGCACTCACACCACTTCTTTTTACTTTGGCAGAAAGACGGACAGCTTGGAACTTGACTATGAATATTTCTGAGATGGCGCTAGACAACAACTTCACCAACAGCTCCTTCAACTGTACGATTGACAGCTTCAAGCAAGTCATTTATCCCATCATGTATCTCTTTATCTTCTTCCTGGGTGCTGTTGGAAATGGCCTCTCCATTTATGTTTTCTTCCAGCCTTCACAGAGGAAGACCTCAGTAAACATTTACATGCAGAACTTGGCTGTTTCAGATCTCATGTTTGTGAGTACTTTGCCCTTTCGGGCCACATATTTCCTGTTGGGATCACGTTGGATATTTGGTGATATCATCTGCAGGATCATGACTTACACTTTGTACGTGAACATGTACTGCAGCATTTATTTTCTCACCATGCTCAGTGTGGTTCGTTTCCTAGCCATCGTCTACCCCTTCAAGCACTGGAAAGTAACCAACATGAAGTATGCCAGGATAATATGCACAGCCATATGGGTCTTTGTGCTGGGAGCCTCCAGCCCTCTGTTATGCAAGGAAATCGCTGGGTATAACAACTCAGCCAAGTGCTTGGACCTCCACCCCTCCAACACGCACAGGCTCCTCATGTTGAACAGCTTTGTCCTCGTCGTGGGCTTCATTCTGCCATTTTGCACAATTATTGTCTGCTACATCATTGCAATTAAAGCACTGCTCAAGTCCAAGACTCCACAGCGCAAGAAGACGGTCTGTCACAAGAAGGCACTGTCAACCATCATCATCACTCTCATCCTCTTCCTCCTCTGTTTCCTGCCATATCACATACTGCGAACTCTCCACCTGATGCGCAGCAGCTGCAGCCAGGCCAACCTGCCCATACACAAAGCACTGGTGGTCACTCTCTGCCTTGCTGCCATGAACAGCTGCCTCGACCCCGTCCTCTATTACTTCGCTGCTGAAAATTTCAAAGCGAGAATCAGAAGTCTGTACCGCAGGTAGCTGACGCAGAATTGCAAAATGCTATATATATGGTCCCGATGGGACATCTAGACTGGATCCATACTATTCACTGGCAGAGGCTGTGTGGTGCTAGCCAGCGTGCAGCCATGCTGGTCACTGCCAGGCACCTCTACAGCAAAAGTGTCTTGGAAGGAGCTCATTGGGGATGGCCAAAACCGAGGCAGGATGATCAGCGGTCAGGTACCTGGGTGTGATCCTTGGTCCTCTTCTATTAGTGTTCACCCTCCCCAGGACAAGGGATTGAAAGGGATTTATCTTCTTGCTAGAATCCATTTATTTCATTTCATAATACTCAACCAGTGACTTGAAGGGAAACTGCTCACCTGACCACCTCAGTGTCTGCGTCTGAACCTGCCTGTGCTCCATTTCCCTGTGTGCTCAGAGGTGCATGGTTCAGACGCTGTGACACTCCACAGCTTCACAGTGCTTCCTTTGAAAACACTGGCCAAAATTTGCACATAACAGAAATGTAAAGCATCACTGATGATTGCTGAGGCTGACTTACAAAGCAGGAGGCCACCGAGGTATTTTGCTTAACTTTTCACTGATTGTCAAGTGAGATAATGATTTCAAGCAGATGGCATCAGCGTGGAGCGCTATGAATAAGATGTCTGCTGGTAGTGAGGGCAGGATGTGGGCGCACGGAGCACTGGGCTGCACGCTGCAGTCGTTCGCGTGTGTACCAATTCCTTCCAGGCCATTGCCACACTTGTTTTCATGCTCAGTGTTGCCCGTGCTTTTCTGAAAGCTGAGCTTAGGCAGCTCAGTCCCCATGCACGGATCCGGAGACAAACTTTAAAAATTATTTTGGTCCAAAGGGGTAGCTAGGGAGTTGTTTCCTCTGCACAAGTAAACCAGTCTGCAGTGAACTGCTGCCAAAGGCATCCCTAACCCCTCGCCTCCTGCCTGCTCTGAGGAGGAATCTGGTCCCTTTTTTCATAGGATTAACTTCCAGTTGCTTTGAACTCCCTGACATCAAATGCGCACTGATGCNGAGGAGGAGGAGGAGAAGGAGGGCTATTTTAAAAAGTGATGGGGAGCTACACCTATCTATACTTCAGAAAATCTCACCAAATGGCTGCTTGTATTTTTAAGTCTCTGAATATTCTCTAAAATACATTTCCTAAAAATCAGACCACTTGCATTTAAGAGAAAACATGCTCCAAACTCAGTTTCACCATGTTTATAATTTGTTTTGAATTACCTCATTTTTTAATAAAAAAAGACAACAAGTCTTGTCATATTTTCCAGGAAAGCAGCCTGTCTCATATGAAAATGTTAAAAGCCTTCCTTTCTTGTAAAACCCATCCAAAGCAGTCTTTCTGTCAGTGAAAATACTTTCTCAATGCTCTGAACGTTTTTTGAGAAAGCGCTCTGTAAAACTGAATGTCACTGCTCCCAAACAAAAAATAGCTCCAGCTAGCTATTTTCAGTTCTGAAATATGCAGTAAACAAATAATTGCTGAGCAGGTGGAAAATTACTTAGAAAATCACTGGGAAAGACCCATTTCTCTTGGCAATCTGAGGGTTATGTTCAATTGCGAAGTCAATCTATTTTGGTTACTTTATCATAAATCTTCACTAAAGTTCGTGCTCCAAATCCTTATTTCAGTAACTCAGTGGCGTACCTGAGAGCTGACCTAACGGTGCCATGTGAACTCCTGCAGTACTTATTCCCTTGATATTGAAGGAAAAGGGACTATTACCACTGGTTTGCAATAGGAATGGGAATGAGATGGTAGCCTGTGCAGAGAGATAGTGGACAAACAATTGGAAGGAAGGGGACAAGTTCTTTTTTCAATGATTTTCCCCTGTCAGAAGTAGACCTGAGCAGGGACAAGTGACAATCTTGGAGCCTCTGACAAGATACTGTACACCTTAAATACTACAAGGAAATGGAAAAAAATTGTCCACAGTCTAATCTCACTAACGTGTTTTTGTCTGTATCCATCCAGTGCACCCTATTATCAGATAATTTTGCATCTAGAGGATATATGTATCTCACTTATAAGGTCACTTGTTTGTGGGCTTTGTGTTCTTTTTTTTATTGACCATGCTACAACTTTGTTAGTAGCAATTGAATTAACTGTCAAACCTGTGTTTTAATAAACTAGATTTACTAGTTGCTGAAGATATGTTTTTTATTGATTGCACCGCTAACAAGGAATCTCCTCAGAGTGCAGGGGAAGAAAGACCAAGAACCAGGTATTGAGTTTCTGTAACTGGGCCATCATTTCACAAGAGAGAAATGTCTTTGGAGGTGTGAGAACACCCTGCTGCCTTCTTCACTTCACCAGCAAAATAGTGGGGAACATCAGTCAAAATCTGGGGTGCAGATAAAGTAATAGATTTATTTATTTATTTATTTATTATGATTTACTTGCAAAAGGATTCAAGCCATCCTTGTTAGGGATCCTCACATGCAGCTTTAACAACACTCGCATAACATGCCATGTTCTCATTTAATGACATTTCTTTATTTGGTATCCTTGTATGTCTCTACTCACAGAGCTGAAGACCAGGGTTCTTTGCTGTGGAAGTATCATAGTAAAAAATGTAGTAAAAAAAAAAGGCACCATATTTATTCTGAAAAATAAAGCTCCTGACAGTTAAATTACTAGCAATGCCTCTAGGTCCCTCAAGGGATCACCTACCCCTTAAAAAGTATTTTGATATGTTTTCTCAATTTTCCAGAAGACAAAAATCTAAGAATAACTACGTGCATAGAAAGTTAAAGCCATAGTAAACTTCTGAGCTTGAAGGAGACATAAGAACAAGAAATGAAGTCTTTAAGTGACCGATACCCCTAAGTGACACCAAATATTCTTGCTTCACGTGCATGTTTTCCTGTCATTCAAGGAAGCCTTGGTATTTCTAGACAAAGGTAATTTTTCAGTTCAGAGCTACACCAAAGACATAGAGAGATTTTCTAAAGTAATCTTGCTGCAGCCTGAACCACTTGGCCCTCAGCACAAGGAAATCCCACTCTTCAGATTTGCTTTATAGCCCAGGTTCAGGCCCATGTGGCTATGTTTGCCTGATGTGTCACAGCAGACAGGGGAGCATCACATTTTTATTTCAAGCAATGCATTATCCCATTCATTTTCATGATATATCCTCTGCCTTCCTCAACGTAAATCCTGTTATCATAGCTTTATTTTGCTTTAGCTCCTAAGTGTCTGCAGAAAGGGGTGCACATTTTACTGCTCAGCATCTCCTTCTGAGGTGCACGATTCTTTAAGCTACAACAGCATGTTGTGCTGGCAGCAGAGCAGGCATTGGACTTTTCCTCCGTGTCTCAGGGCTATTGATGCTTCTCCTGGTCCTTTGGGATAAGCAAGATAGAAATGACCTGCTGCCCTTCCAGCTGTTGGGAGCGGAAATAAGATGCATCCAAAATAACCAAGTGTAATCGCAGTCAGGAGGAGTCAGATGTTGTTACAGTAGTGGCACCATCCCTGGGCTAGTATTTTGATTCCCTGCATCATATAGGAACCAGTTTAAATGATAATCTATTTAAAACACAGCATAAATGAAGTTCAAATGCAGATTCCCTGAGAGAGTCCAGTATTGTTCGAGGCACTTCAGCTTTCCAGCCAGTGCTGCCTGTGACCTGCCGGGTGATACGACTGTCCCCGCGTGGCTCTGCAGTCCTGTACTTCTCACACAGTTGTGCTGTTTATATACAGGAATCTTTCTGGACATCTGCAAAGACAAGCAATACATTTAATTGCATGCAGCTGATGTTATGTAGTTACATCTGTTTGTCCCCCAGTCAACAGAGTCCAAAGAAATTAAGTAACTAACTTTGCTTCAAATTCCCTTTTCGCCTTTCAGAAAAATTGGCCAGATTTCCACCGCCGTTTCCCCTCCTTTTGATTTTACAGCTGAAAGGATGAAACTGCCTAGCATGGGGACCAAAGCCTGGTCACTCAAGTCACATTCCTGCTTACAGGAGGAAAAATGGAGCCTTTGTTTCTGAAGCTGAGAAATAAAATGCTGGACCTTTGTCTACCACTCATATTGCCTCACGTAGGGCTTGAATGCTTAGAGTGGCAGCTGGCAGGTTTGCTCATCACGTTTGCTGCCTGCCTTTCCAGATGTTGAGATGTTGAACATGTTAACAGATAATATTATGTCTCCTTCTGAGCAGCCATGGCAGATGCAACTGGGGATGACTTACTCAGAATGGAGCTGTGTTTCATAACATACAAAATTTTGGGGAAGGAAATACCTGAAAAGGGGATCTACACTCTGTGCAGATTTTTCTTACATTATTGTCAACTTTCAATTCCGGAGGCAGGGAGCCTGTCTGTGGCAGGCCAGCTCCAGGCTCCTTCTGAGGTGCAGCTCAAAAAGCCCTCCATGACAGACAAATCCCTGCCTTCTTCACCAAAGTTTCTCACCAAAGTTTCAGGATATTTAAGGATCATTCTTTGCTCATTGCTGAGATACTGTTTGCATGCTGCAAGGTAGCTTTTTTGTCTTGGTGACTACAAGTACAAACAATCCAGCAAGAGTGAGAAACATAATCCAGTTCAAGAGCCATGATAGATCTTCTGAAGTCCTTTATTATTGCAGCTGGACCACTTTCTTCTGATGGTCCCTCACCTCTAAAAGAGAAAATATAAACCCTGGTCAGGCAGTCAACAACACTCTAGAAAACGGTGCTTTCAGAATGTTTGGGGTTTTTTTTCCCCTTAATTTTGAGTCTCACTGAACCTATCCATTGAAGACATTGAAGCATGGAAAATTCCCTTTATAAAGCTGCTAGCAACAGCACAGGCACACCTAGATCCTCCAGAAGTAGAGGTGGTGTGTGGAGGACATAGCTCAGTGCTGCTACACCAGCCTTTCACAGGTGCACAGTCACTTGGGCATCCTGTGGACCTGGGTAGGAGCGTGCACTCTGGCCGTCCATGTTTGTGGACCTTCCTAATCCCTGGGCACACTCCCACTACACCCAACTCCATGCCGGGAAAAACCCAGCCCATGCTTCAGCCCTTCCCACACCTTTGTGTACTGGTTGCCACAGAAAGGAAAACCAGGTGCAGAGACCAGGTGGAAAGTACATGCTCCAGCAGGCCACCAACCTTCATGACAAAGGGAGCACACCCACATGGTGTGTCCGGCCATGCCACCTTCACTGAGACCCTTCTCCAGGGTTTCTCATTTTACCATTCACTTTCAGGGCCATCATTGCTCAAATAGCAGCCTGTGCTCTCACAAAGAGAATCTATCTACATGCTTTCAGGGAGCAAGATAAGCTCATGGCCTACTGACATGGTCTGTGGTGCCTATTTTCTGACTATCTGATTTAAAGCTTGAATGCCCTGTCTTTCTGGAGTGATCCTGCAGACTTGACTCAAAATCAGCAAAGCTCAGCAGCACACAAGGACATGACATGGGCAGCCTGGTGATGGGGAGAAGAAACTGTTCTTTGGGTTGTGCTATGGGAGGGGATAAATATGGAAATTCTGGACTTTCCTCAGACACCAGTTCCAGTGATGCACTTTACACTGGCAGGAGCCAAAAAGTGTTATTGTTGTCTCCCCTCAAATTACCTTGGGCTTCTCCAAAGCCATGACTAAAAAACAGGCCCAAAAAGCCACCACCCACCACAGACCTCTCCCATGGCCTTAAGCCAGGGCAGCACCGCAATGTCCCTGGATGGACACTACTCCTAACTTGTCATCAGCTGTGCTGACATCAGGGCCACCAGCGTGCTGAGGCACAACCAAATGCTATCTATACAAGACTTTCCAAACACCACTCCCCAAGTAAGACCTTTTCCCCTGAATAAGCCCGCAGTAAGCACCTTTAAAACCACAAGATCTCTTCATATAGCCCTTATGCAATTGTGTCCTCTTAAGCAAGAAGACATCTTCTAAAGCAAGACTGCACACACAGCTACTTATTCAACCAAACCAGTAAGACTGATGCAGAGAAATCCACCTATAAAAGGGAGCTCCCAAACCAAAATATTCCCTCTCCCATGTCCTCTCTTGGGCCTGTACACCTTGCTGTTTCCACCCATACAGTTTACACCTTGCCTAAGGACAGGGTCCATGGGACAACATGGCTTTGGAGACAGTCCAAGACATGTTGGCAGAGGGTTCGTACTTGGTCAGAAGAGAAGGGACAAGCATGGCAGTCTTTACTGCACTTCCAGAGCAGCTTGAGGGGCCAAGGACACCCTGATGTCTGCCCATTTTCCCTGCCCTGCTCCCCACCCAAACAGGCACAACACCTTTCTTACCTTGGCAGCCCAATGAATGGGGAACTAGAGGGAAAATTTTAAGCTAAGCATAGCTAATATTGACTTTAAGGCCCACCCAGTTGTGTGTTTTACAGGAAACCAGGGACACATGGAGAAATGAGCAGTCAGGGGGATAGTGCCAGAGACTTTCTCAGAAAGCAGCAAAAAGCAAGAAACTTTTGAAAACTCTACCAGGAACAGATAGTCATTGCAACATCTCCATTTCAGAAATTCCTCTATTTTGAACTAGTCTACCACGAAGGAGCCTCAGAAGCCACAGAGGACTATGCCCCAGTTGCTTGCACTGGCCTCACAGCAAAGAACTTTCTTCATGTTTCATACTTGGTATGTTTCAAGATGTTTAATTTCTGACTTGTAATGGGCATTATCCTAGCCATCACATGGTGCTATAATATACTTGCCTTTGGAGTGCCCATCCTGACTCCTAATTTCTCAGTACACATTTATTAGTCTTGGATTTATATTTAGCATCCAGTAATTAAAGGCAGCGGCATAAAATTAAAATACCTTAGCACTAAATAAGTGAGAGGGTTAAATATTTTCAGCCATGTAGTGCATTAAAAAAAAGCATGTGTGTGTATATATAAATATATATGCAAGTGCATACACACTCTCACATTTATTAATTTATTTGTATGTGTTTATGTTTATATTTTTATATACATGACCATAGATCTTAATTTGCAAAGTCGTTGAATACATATTTGGTAATCAGTGCCAAACTTCTCAAAACTAATGTCTTACATAACACTGTTTGTTTGGTCCTTGTTACTCCTCGAGGAGCATAGGGCTGCAACAACGCTATGCCACCGAAGCCGGTGGGATAGTGTTGTTGCAATTTCTGTAACAGATTTTGGTTTTTTACATGATTGGGTTGTTAGCCCAAAACAAAACCCCCAACCTGGAGGGCCAGGGTGCAACATTTTAGTCTGGCCCGACAAGGCACGCAAGCCACCACACCACGACAAGGTAAGTTGCACCAACTAGTGGTGGTTACATAACACTATTCCATCAATATCCCAGTAATGGATTTTAAAAAAGAACATATTCAGGACTAGCCAGCCATCCCTACTCCACCATGAAATTGCAATATAGATCTGAAATATAAGAAAGTGAAACTTCGGTCCCTAAGTGTTGTATGAAAATTCATACCTGCTGTGGTGAAACAGTTTCTCACAAGGGGAAAATACAGAAAATAAACCCCAAAGCCTCTTGTCCTACATCTTGTTAAATTTTGCCTAATATCCTCATTACGAGAGAATTTCTACTCCCAGTTTCATCGAGACTCCCACTTTGGCCTGAGGTGATAGGTAAAACCTTTGATATGTTGTCTTTTATAAGAAGTTGACAAGCGGTCTATTTTTCACACACATGAAAACCACATGGAAAAGATTTCAAAAATCTCTACTGACAGCTGTGAAATTCAGAACAGATTTTTGGCCTGATGCTGGTATAGTAAAACAATGTTTCTTGCCCTATGGTGCGTAGACTGGTGAGATCCATAGATCCTTCTAACAGAGCAGACTATGTAAAAAACCCCCATGGAATCAGCTGTCAATCAGATTAAATGTGTTACTGGGGGGTTCACATCTCCAGAGGAAAGCAGAAAGCTGTCTCAAAGCATCATTCCCAAATGTGGACACCTCATTTCCCAAAATGCAAATGTCTGTGTTCAGTGCATGCAGTACCTGAGTGCGTAAACAAGAGTGTAGAAGCAAGGCTGAACATTCGATTTTGAGAAATTCTGCGCAAGCTCAATGGCAGAGCACTGCACACTACCTGGGTTCCTGAGCACTTCCGTTTACTGGAGGAAAAGAAAGAGATTGAGCAAAAAATTCAAACCCTTCAACATCACACTGAAGAAAGTAAAAGGATTCTATTAAAATATTTAGGACTTTTAACCTAAAACCACTCTCTCCCATCAAGAGCAATGTTCCCAATTACAACTAATTTATCATTGCGGAAGGCATCAGGAGAATTCCAATTTTTAAAGTAGAATGAAGCGATGAAAATGTAATACCCAAAAATAAAGATGAAATAAAATTATATTGAAGACTCATGAGAAATTGAAATTGATTTGAAGGCCAATATAATCTTCCTCCAGTAGAAGACAGTATTATATCTTCTTCCCATACACAAATGTATAAGAAGCAATCAAAATTATTGTTTCAGAAAAGATGTGCTGTAAGCGGAGGTGGTAATAGAACACAGTCAGATTGTTCTGCTGCTCTGGGGACTTTTGCTCATACGCCGTGGGATTGCCCAGCTGCCTCTAGCAAATGTGGAAAAATATAAAGTAAGATGCAAACTGCACTAATGCTATATTTTGAAAATTCATGCAGAGTATTTAGTAAGTGCCCATAAACAAGCAACACAGAAAAGAATGTTAATATTTATCTTAATTTCTATGGGAGAAGACAGGTAAAGAAGTAAGTCTGAGTAGGGGGAGAAGTGACTATGAAGACCATAACTATAGGAAGGTCAAATTCATGTGCATGGAGCTGTGTCTTGGTATGGCCAGATGCTTTCCTGGCCCAAGCAAGATTAATTAAAATTAGTCAGATTATTTAGACCTTAATATTTCTGTACTGTATGGTGGCATACAATAAACCTGCACGGGATGTGTGTGGAGACAAAGTCCAAAGTTCGAACCAGGACTGCGTGGCAGTTAGCAAGATGCTGCCTTAAAGAACAGGGATTTCCATCTTGTAAGCCACACTAGGAATCGTAACAGTGCAAGGTTCAGAGAAATATAAAGATGTCACATAGTGAGGATGTGTATTTAAAGCATTCCAAGTACAGCTGTCTATGGTCAGATATAAAACTCCAGTACAGGACATTAACCTCAGATAACCTCGGCTGGAGACATGTGTCTCAAGCAGGAGGTCTGCGAAGAAAACCTCAGTATATTTTAAGAAAACATTCCGGTGTATTAAACATGGTATCATTTCTTCCCATAAAATAGTGCATAATAAGGCAGAAATAATTTCCCCCAGATTTGTGATGTAAGAAACCAGCTCTACTTCCTTGGCATTTCTCCAACGTGCCCCGTTGCAGGAACTGCTTCACATTGGCTCTTTCCCTCCAGCTGGATTTTGCCCTGTCCTTGCGAAGGTCGACTCCTCCTTCCTCCACCCTCCCGCAGGTTTGCTGCCTGCCCATCGCTGCCCGCAGCCCGGAGGCGGCTGTTCTGCCAGCCCAGCATCCCCAGCGCTATCAGCTGGTGCAGGTTTCCTGTGCAAACGCCAGCTGCAAGGGGCAGATATCAGGTCAGCGCTAGTGTCACTGGATGTCTCCACCTGCCCCATGAGTCATCCTGCAATATGGAGGGTCAAGAATTGTCTGTGTTTCTGACATGGTTGCCAGTGGTTTCCTAATAAGCTGAGCAGTGGAAAACCAGCAGCGCTATCTCTGTTCAGCTGTAATTCAGAGAATTTCTTCTGGAAGCACTGCAATGCACGTTGTCTTTCTGCCATTTCTGTTTAGTCAGCCAACGGGCAGACACTGCCCTGTCACGCCACGGAGCAGTAGTGATTGCAGATGGGTGACTTCAGCAATACTTTGTTTGCAGACTCCTTGACTAAACCAGTCCACAAGAGGCAACGCAACTCTTTGCTCTGACTATGCTCTTGCGAAGGGGGTGCTGGGTCACTGCAGGATGACTGGAGAAACCAGCTGTGGGATTCACTGAGCTTCAGATGCCTGCGAGACAGATGCAGAAATCGGGGCATGTCCCTCGGTTCCCTGCATAATCAGCAGAAGGAGATGGGCTTTTCCCAGCGCTGGCTTGTTCCACCCTAATCCTGGATGTATGAGTAGCCCCTACTGACTAATGACAGCTCGGGGTGATTAGCTTAGTCCTTTTTTCTGTCTTTGAAATAGCTACACTTGGGCAAGACTAATCCCACCTTAAATGTCTCAGTTCTTGCTCATGAATATTGCAGGGACACAGGGCTGGAAGAGATCTGGGTAATGGTGCCATTCTGTTGCTAGCAGCACCACCACCACATGTCCATGTGCACAAACCGATCAGGGGCACCTGAAAAGCAGTTAGCAGTTACTATAGGAAAACATTTCTTTGATGCTCCTTTTCCAGGTGACGGTGCTTTTATGGCAAGAAACAATTTTCCAGTTTCCACTCCACATGGTTGCATTATTCATGCATTGACACTCTCCTGTGCTTTGCATAGCTATTTTTCTCCATCTGGAGTTTATCTCCTAGATAGATTATTAAAGGGAAGCATTTTTGGTTTTAGTTTTTGCTAAGTTAAACATGTCACATACTCTTGTCATGGTGCCTCCAGTCACCTGATCATCCTGGTCATTCTTCTCCGTACCCATTTGAGGTTGAGTGTATCTTCCTGAATGCACACGTTCAGGACCATACATGTGGTTTCAGCTCAAGTGAAACAAAAATCAACAACGGCACATTTTCTTCCCTGGAACTGACAATTCCCCAAACAACACTGGATTTGTTCACGGTTTCATGAAATGGGACTCGTATTTGCCTCATGATCAGCTAGTATACTTCTATCCACCTTCTCTTTGTTTTTTTTCCAACAGAGGAGGCTCATGTATCTGCTCTTTGTCATGAGTCTTTATTGCAATGCCTATGCTGACGGATAAAGATGAGGCCAAGCAGCCTGGACCAGCTCACATCTGCGCTGTCACGTAAAAGCACCCTGGAGAGAACCAACTGGAGCCCTCCAAAATGGAGTGAAGAGTGAAATAACGGGTTTTCAGAGAAGCAGATAATCAGCTTCTGATCTTGGCCTGGCTTGCTTTTATCTAGCAATGTGGGGATACCCGAAGAGTATGTGGTCTCACATTTTGCACTACTGAAGTTGCTCCTGATTTCCATTTCTGCAAGCTTTTCGACATGATGCAGGAGTCCTTCACTTTAAATTCTCTATTGCGTGCCCACTTTTGGTGACAGGTTTGTCAGTAATAAGATAAAATGAGATGAGTTTCATGTCTGACTCTGGAGAACCCACAGCACAAAGCTCCTTCCAGCTCCTTCCTCCACTACCTGCGGCAACATTTCTTTATAGAAGGATAACTATTAGTTTTTTATTGGCTCCATCTACCCACGTTTCTTTTTATCCTTCTTCAGTAGCAGTACTGACCGAGAGCTGGTCAGTCAGGGCTCCCCAGCTTGAGGGAGTTATTGGAAGTTTTTGCTAGTAAGTGACATCAGAGGATGTGGGTGTTATCACACCAACTTAAGGAGCCTGATATGGATTCAATCAGGGATAGGTCTATAAATTATTTGGCAGGGAGCAGCTTTCTAGGAAGGCCAACATTATCAACGTGGTCGAGGGGGAACTTTCCCATCTGCTGTACTGGCATGCGTGGTACAGAAGAAACATGTGAAGAGAGACAAGCAGGAGACAACTGAAGAAAAGAGAAAGAACATGCAAGGCAGGAAAAAACAGTGGTGAGGAGAAGGGGAACTAGAAAAGAAAACAGAAACAGAAAATTTTAGAGCGATAACTCATCATATCATGAGCCAGATTGTGACACGAAGCCTAGACTTTTCCCGTGGGACAGGACTCTTTGGCTTTCCATCAAAAATATGAGAAATGGTTGTCAGAGGTTGAGCACCATGGCTTGCAAACGGCCTGTCCCAGGAGACGAAGGGCAAGGAATCGGCCAGGCAGACCCTGGCTCCTTGCTGCTACCACTGGGGGCATGGGAGACCCAAGGGTTGGAAGGGACCCATAAGGATCATCGAGTCCAACTCCTGGCTCCACACAGGACCAGATGAATCAGAGCATATGACTGAGAGCATTGTCCAGATGCTTCCTGAACTCAGTCAAGCTCGGTGCTGTGACCACTTCCCTGGGGATCCTGTTCCGGTGCCCGACCACCCTCTCAGTGAAGAACCTTTTCCTGATATCCAACCTAAACCTCCCCTGTTGCAGCTTCGTGCCGTTCCCTTGGGTTCTATCACTGGTCACCAGAGGAAGGAGATCAGTGCCTGCCCCTTCACTCCCCCTCGTGAGGAAGTTGTAGGCCATGATGAGGTCTCCCCTCAGTCTCCTCTTCTCTAGGTTGAACAAACCAAGGGACTTCAGCCTCTCGTCATACGTCTTCCCCTCTAGACCCTTCACCATCTTTGTTGCCCTCCTTTGGACACTCTCCAATAGTTTTATGTCCTTTTTGTACTGTGGTGCCCAAAACTGCATGCAGTACTTGAGGTGAGGCCACACCAGCACAGTGTAGAGCCGGACGATCACTTCCTTAGCCTGGCTAGCAATGACGTGCTCGATGCACCCCGAGATACAGTTGGCCTTCCTGGCAGCCATTCAGAATGAATGCTAAAAGATGCACCCTGGTTCTAGGTGTATGGTTATAATTGTGTTTTGGTGCTAATTTCTGGCATCTGTTAAACTTGTCACTTCTCCAGATACAAAAAGTTGGAGTAGGGGCATGGACCCAAGGAAAGGAAGAGGTCAGCAAAGGGAAGGAAAGCATACAATGGTGTGGAAATGAGACCTAGGAAAAAAAGGAGAAACAGTGGGTAATACAGAAAAGTATGAGCAAAAGAAAAGAAAGCAGAAAGAAGAGAGAGGAAAAGGGAGGGAGACAGAAATAAAATCCTATTGCTGAAGTCAAGGAAGGACAGCCATTCAGTGGCAGAGAGGAAGACATATGCTGCAGTTAGAAAAGCTGTATAGATAGGCTTAACATACAACAGTCTCGCTATGACTGCCACATAAACCCAATACAACCCAGCACTTAGATGATGGGAAAGTGTTGCGTGTTAGAGAAGTAGTGAGGGCAAGAGAGTCTGAGACACTACTCAAATGTTAGCTCTTGGGAATATGCTTTATTTAGACCTGTAAAAATCAGCAGCCCTGAGGCTGGCTGAATATTTTCCCAAGGCTGTGGGGTGCATATGACATGACAGATGAGTAGTAGCTGGAAGAAAGACTGAAAAGAGTGATAAGAAGCAGCTCCTTTTACAACTGGAGTTCCACAGGTATGAGTGGGCATCCCAGCCTCGTGGCTGGGATATGTGCTGGGGATTCAACAAAATCTAAACAAACTTTCCCCATTCACGATACAAGGAGTCACCCAGTTTGGGGGCAGGGACTCCCTGAGCCCAAGTAATGCTGCTTTTCTCTTCCTGGAGCTGAAGGCTAAAGCTTTGAGGAACCCAGCAAGAAAGGAAAATAGGCTTTGAACTTCCTGGCTGTGTCTGGTCTGGTAACCAAAAGAGGGTGAGGGCACCAGCTGAGCACCAGCACATATTCATTTGTACTGGCACGCTACTGCTCCCTGGCAGGTTTTGGCCCATGTCAACAGTCTCAGCCAAAGCCTGGACAGTTGAGGGTACTGCATGGGCCAGGAGACAGTTTGGCCATGACTACATGGACCTGGGGAAGGAAGAGAGTTTAAGCACATGGACACAAGCTATGTTGCGCCACTTGAGTGAAATGAGACCCTGGACTATTCTCTTTACCAGTAGAGATATATAGCTGGTGACACCTGGGGAAGGTTTGGGTTAAGATGCTGATTACAATGGAGATGTCTAAGGTAAGGAGAGATGAAGCTGCCCTGGTGCACTGGCAGCCTACTTTGGACTATCGCCATTGCTATTCTGCACCGAGCAAACTCTCTGGCCCTTCTCCATTGTGTGACCTTGACCCACTCGCTTAAACTTGTAGCATTTCAACTGCCCCATAAATAAAATGCAACAAGTACTATGAATAACTGCATTGCTTAAAACAGCAGCTGTAACAGTAATAACCACACTCTGAACCTGCAAGTGCAGTGAGCAGGCTTTTACCAGTGTTTGGAGGATTTCAGCTGGAAGCAGGGCCCTGAGAGTATGAATAATTTTGCCTTGTCACACCAATGTATAAACTCAGTGTAGCTCCACAGAGGTCAATGACTGCTTCAGATTTCTACAAGTGGAACTGAATACAAAATGTGAGCAGCCTTGCAGAATTGTGAATAAAAATGAAGCAAATCCTGCTCCATCACTTAGACATTTAGATAGACTTCATGCTATTAAATGTTTCTAAAAATGATTTTTCAATAAAGCAATGCAATTTTTTAAAATGCAGACGTCACGTATCAGCAGACAGAGAGAGCTCGTAAAAGTAAATCCCTAGGTACAGGTGACATCACCAAGCTCTTTAAATGATAAACTTTCACCTTCCTGAGCCAATACAAAAGAAGCCTGTCTTCTTGCTAAAAATACACTGTACCAGCAAATCGCATACACACAAACTACACATTAAAATGCAGAGAGAGCCCTCTGGGATTTGAGGACAAACATGGTCCTGTGCCAGTGCTGACTGATTTAAGGCTGTTAAAGTGATGCTCTTAAACAATTAAAAATATCTGCCGGTCCTGTCAATAGGTTCTGCTGGGCACTTGTGGCTCCTGCAATGTTAGAGCAATTCCATGGTGACGGGATCATGCTGATGCACAGTGACATATGGGAGTGGAGGTCTGAGCTCCTACATTTCCAGTCCCCAGCATTCCAGAGAAAGGACAACAAGAGAGGTGGTCACCGTCAATCAAGAGTCGTTGCACAGCACAAGGCTTGGAAATGTCAATGCACCCAGAAAGATAAAAAAGAACTGAATTTCACAGAAAGGACTCAAAATTCATGCCACGTTTCAAGAAGACGAGTCTTTCAGGATGACTATCAAGGATGAGTATCATGGTCTCTTGGGACAGAGCATCAGCATGTGTCGACTTGGCTTTATAAGATCCTTCTTTCAGAAAATTACCCCAGATAAGTTCTCAGGGAACAGGGATGTTGAGGCATCCCTGTAAAAATGGTCCTGCACAGCAACGGGAAGATGAGATGGTATGACATTATCCAACAAAAACATTCAGAGCTGATCCTGGCAGTCTAATCCATGGCTGCAAGGTAACATGGGGTTTGGACCCAAAATATCTGGGCAAGGGTGCTGCAGGGATCCTGAGGAACCTGGGTTTCCCTGTCACCTGCTTGCGTTTCCAAAAAGATAAGCTCCCTGAAGGCTGTGAGCTAGCAACCATGCTGATCTGTTTGGGCAAGACACCTTCACAGGCTGAGAGATGTGGGATTTTTATATTCAGGCTTCATATCTAAGGAACTCTGCCCAGTTGTGTGTGGCCTTAGCCTTACCTTATGTGGAAATGGAGAAAAATCAATCCTTCAGCAGCAGTGGCTGCCACAGGCATGCGTAACATGACCGCGTACTTACATGACAACCCCCCTAGCCTCTGTGTATATATATTAAATTAATTTATATATATATATATATAAAATATATATTGCCTGTCCCTAAATTATATAGAGTGCCCTGTTCCTAGCCTTTCAGGATTTGCAGCAAAGGCAAGATGTACAGTCCGCAGGGCTCTGCCCACAAAGAGCAGCACAAATCTCCAGAGCTCCCCACCAACGGCAGAAAGGGGAACTCAACTGCCATGTTGGAAATCCCCAACAATCTGGGATGTGCCCATGGCTGAGGTCCCTTGGTGGCCTTTTTGGAGCCGTTCATAGCTATCAAAGAGCTCCTGAAACAACAGCAGCAAAACTGGACTGAACGTGGGGGGGTCAGGCACAAGGGAAAGTGGTGGCACAGGCAAGTGAGACCCAATTGCAAAGATCAAAGGCAATCCACGGCGTTACTGCCTGTGACCTTGTCTGCAGGAAAGTTAGCTGCGTCAGCCATTGCCCTGTGGTGCCAACATGAGAGCTGCTGACGTGTTTCTGGAGGGACAAGGCATATTTTTCCACTTATTAGTGATGGAATTTTAAACTGGCCAATAACTGGGAAAGCACCCAGGCAAATAAAGAATTTTCGTCAGAAAATTAAGTGAACAGGGAGGAGACATGGGCTGTTACTGTCCCTTTTGGAGTCATTTTGTTCTGGTGCTTTCAGCCATATGCAAAGAAACTGCAAGGAAGATATAAAAAAAGCAGGATTAAGAAGCATTAACGTCCCCAGGAAACATCTCAGTTGCATCAAACAGCCAAATGAGGCACCAGCAAAACCAGAATGTCCAAATGAGCTCAGCAAAGCTTTTGCTATAGATATTTATATGCAGCTAAGTTCTCCACCTATTATGAACAGGGTATTTGTTAATTTCTGTGATCCTTAACTTGAAAAATTACTATAGGTTATATGCTAAGGAACTGACAGCTCCAGATCACACTACACCTGACAGATGAAGTGACACCTGAGTTGAACAGCTGTTGCAAACTTGCTTTTGTGGAGGGGCTCGCGGTTGTGTCAGCAGTCTCTCTCATTTCTGAGAGGGCCACCAGGCATACAAGACAGGTTTTTTAGCAAGAAACAGCCACCCTTGATAATATATTGAGATTTTCTGCCTGTGGAGTGAACTCATATAAATGTCCATACAGGAGTGCATGCTACCTCCTTACACCAGGAAAGTGCATTGCCAGTCAGAGGGGGTGGAAAGAGCACAGCACAGCAACTGCGCCATGGGCATGGTCGGGCACTCCAGCTGCAGCCAGTCATTTGCCTGGACACCCACCACTCGCACGGACTGAGCTAAGGGAAGCTTGAGAAGCCTAGGAAAAAGCTGTTCAGCAAAAGTTTCAGAATCATAGAATGTGCCGGTGAGTCCTGCATACGGCTGGACCTAGTAACATGGACACCTAGGAGGAGGAATCTAAGCTGGACCTGGATCCCACCCCAAATATGTAAGTCACAAAGAAGTTGGCAAACTGCAAACTTCTGCCTCTGAGTTTTCAGTACAGTTTAATCAGTAGCAGCAGGACCTCAAATAAGCCCATTCAAGTACTTTTTATCTGCCTCCTTCCCAAATTGAAATCCACCAAATCAGATTGGTAAATTGAGCTATTACCTCCTAAGACAAAGATTGAACAGAGGATTTTGGCATTTGGCCATCCAGGATCCTTCCCTGGTCATCTGACAAGATGAGCACGTAATAGCAATATAGTCACACTTTATATTTCAGTCACTGTAACAAATCACTGATACTACATCTGTATAGGTAATTGCTTCAATATTGATGAGTACAACCTACTCTGCTCTGCCTGTACAAAGATGCTGCTTTTACTGATACTTTATTCCAGGTAATCAAATAAATAAATCTAAAATAACTTTTGCTGTACTGCTCCTGTCTTCCTCCCCTGATAACTCTGTAGTATCTGTTATTAATAAGCATAATATTGTCTGTACGGTAATATGAGGTTTTATGCTCTTATAAGCCTTAGGCTTTGTGCTGAAATTTTGGTCCCAGTACTTTGTGCTAGTTACCTTGCTCCACAATTACCACAACAGCGGGGATTAGTTCAGTGTTTCAGCACAGTCAAAATCCAGTGGGAGATCTTTATGTGCACCTGGTTTTTGGCAAAATGTCTTTCCTCCAGTGACTTTCTGTATGGCTGAGTTATGACTGATGAGCTCACATAGCAAATCCATTCCTGTCTCATTCGGGGTGCTCGTAAGAACTTATAAACCCCCAGAAGCACACACTGTGACAGGCCACAGTGGCCAGGCAAAGATCTCTAAGGACGTCTTTAATATGGAGTATGACAAAAATGTACACAGGAAAAAATGGTCCTCTGTGACCAAGCCTAAAAGTCCTTCAAAGTCAGAAAAGATGGGCCAAAGTATTTATGTATGTATTTGAAGCAGTGGTAGGATTAAAGTGAGTATCTTTTCTCTCAGACAAGTAAAAGAATAACTAAAAATATATAAAGATGTTGAAGCATAGTTTGGGTTTAGATGAGACAATTGGGAGAAAGAGCCTATCCTGCTGCCTGAGCGTAGACCAATGTTACCCACCAAGAGGTGGAAGTGGGAGGCTTACAGCAGCTGGATGGCCGTTGCAGCTGGGATGGACATATATATCTTATATATATGGACATATATATATATATCTTATATATTCTCTGATGGCAACAGTACCTTCTCCCAGAGTTTCAGATAATGTTTCTCTGGCCGAGTGTCAAACCCAGCTCAACTTCTTCTCAGCTTTGCATTTAATTCCTTTGACATTTACTTTTGCATGTGTATCCACCATCCCAACACAAGTTCTTTAAGACGAATCCCAGATATTTTCCCTTTGGCCTTTTCTGCATCATCTATCACTGTGGACAACTCCATTTTCTTCTCTCTGTCTTATAATCTGGACTCTTTTCTCTCCTTCAACCACACTAAATCTTGTCTCATTAAATCTTGTCATTTCTTTTTTAATATAATCCAGATCAGTCTTTTCATTGCTATCTCCAGTCTTAACACCTGATTCATCTTCTGTCCTTGTGGCAATAAATTCCTGTGATAGATAGCTGGAATGCTGTTAAAATATTTCAGTAAGGGAATAAATCCCACTCGTCTACATTTTTTGTTCAATCTGAATGATTTGTTGCTTCATCATAAACTGACTTTGCTCCATGGACAAAGCAGACCTCAGATGTAGTCCTGTTCTGTGTGCTGCTAATTGTATGGCCAGTACCACTTTCAACCTGAGCTATTGCTGAACAAAATTTCATGTGGTATCTTGAATTTCCTTTGCTACTCCATTGCAGGGTCATCTGACCTGTTTTCTGCTCTACAGTAATTATTTCATGTCACTCATTATAAGCGAACAAATTAATTCAGCTTGTAAGCCCTGACTCTTCCCATCTAAATACTTTCTCCAATGGACTGTTTCCAGCTTGTGTTCTCTGAGCCACCAACTGGATGGCATGAAGAAAAAGGTCTTTTTTCTTTCCTTGCAAAATAATTCAGTGCTAGCCCTACTCAAATGGGAAAGATGATGTTTCCTCTATGATACTTCTTTACTTGAGGTCTTTTATGTGCACAAGCTGTCTCTCTTCCCCACATATTTCATGCATTACCAGTTTAAACTTTTACTTATCTGAAACTGTATTGTTCATGCTCAGTGCATTTGCAATGTGTTCCTTAGGAGCCACCTGGAAGATGTGCCAGTCATCACAAACACCGTGGCTTTTCAGTCACATCAGTTACAAGCCAGGTTTTAGAACCCCATCCTTACCCTTCAACTCTTGGAAACCCAAAGATCCCGGAATCTCGTATGTTTACATATGTATGATGTTTCCTATGTGAAACTGGTAGAGATGCTTCTCTTTAGGAGGTCTCAGTCTTCCTCACTGCAAAGAAAATTTATTTTTGTAAGTACTGTGATGGATTTTACTGTTTTGCACAGCTTGGCTACATGTGAATCTGCAGTCACAGCAAGGATGGAACGTGCAGGCTGCTGCACACAGGTGTGCATTAATATTTTATGTATATATCTCCATATACACACCACATATACACACACAGGTCTGCCCCTGCCAGAGGAATCTCCATCACAGCTGAGCACCACAGGATCCATGACAAAAGCTGAACTTATCTGATTCCTCCCAGCAGAGGTCAGTGGTATCTTAGCTGCCAAAATTGCTCCATGCGTCCCGTCCAGTGTGCACACGCAACCCTGTGTGGAGAAAAATTGCCCTGCAGAGGCGTGGCTCAGGCAAATTTTTATACCCAATGTTAGGAAATTTCTTAGCGATTTCTCAAGTTAGGGCCATAAGTACTTTGCATATCCAATACTGCCTTAGCTTTTTCCTGAGAGGGGCATTGGACTTTTCATTTTTGTAAATAACACTTGTGGCTCACAGCAGCTTCCCTTTCTCAATGGTTCTTTTTTCCCCCTTTAAATCATGTTGTAAATATCACTTTGGCCATTGTGGCCAATTTAACATAAAATTAAGAATTCTCAGAACAGTTTTATTTGCTCCTGAGAGTGCATAATCTATTGAAAATCTGTTTTATTTCATGTTTTCTTTTCTCTTTTGCTGAAGATGACAGCTATGTAAAATACACTCCCTCTTTCATCATTTTTTCCCTATCTTTATGCCTCACCCTTCCTCCAAGACTTGTGCTGCCAATATAAAGTGTTATGTCAGATATAAGGGGCTAGAGACCTTATTTAATAAACTGCATTGCAGAAGATAATTGTATATTGTAATTTCCAGCATATTTTTTTTCTTCTTTCTGAAAAGCATTGCAAGCTTTATTTCACATTCGCTTTCAGTTCAGCCCAACCACCAGCTCTACAACAGAAACAACAAGGTACAGGTGAATGGGAACAAACGTCTAATTAGAGCTTGGTTTGCCTACGTTAATTTATTTCAGATTTACCAACCTTGAACCACTTGATATATGACAATGACACTCTTGTAATTCACAGTTACTCATCATTTAAACAGCAATAAAAGAGATGCAGAGCATTTCATAGAGATTAATGACCTCCTAGAGACCTGCTGACCTAAGGCCAAGGCCCAATAACCTCGATTGATCATAAATTCCCAAACAACTGCTTTGGCCAGAGTTCATCATTGCTATTGGAAGCTGAAAGGCATGGAACTAAATGTAAGATGTCTGGTTTGTCCCCACGGCCAAGTTCTGCGACGTGCATACCCTAAATTGCCCGGGAAATACTGGGAACTGCCAAGGAATTGACTTTCCTTGTGTTAGCTCACTTGTTCCATTTTTATATCCTGACTACCCCATTTCTCTAGTTTAGAGAATAAGTTGCAGTTCCCTGTAAAATTATTTCATCCACAGTCTTTAACACAACTTTCTAGTGGCAACATAATGTACACATATTGAAATGTGCTGCAGTCATCATGTTAACACTAAAAATACTGAAGTCTAATCACATACAGGTTTTTCTTCTTTCCTTCTTATATATATTTGTGCCAGAGCTTCAATAGATGAGCAGTCGTCCCACAAATAATGAGAAGATCCAAGCCAGAGGAGCCCAGGGCAGGGCACAACCCTCGGGGACCAGCAGAAATGATGCTCACAGCTGTCACACAGCACATGAAGCGACCTCTAAATTAATGATCGTATCAGAGCCATGAGGGAATCTAAACACTTCCTTAAAATAGAGATATCAATAACTCAATGGTTTTGGTTTATCAGGAATAATGAAAAATATCCTGGGTGACTGTTAGGATAAGGGAGCAGCACAAGCTCAGGATTGTGGCATGCACTGTGCTGATTTGGGTAGGGACTGTCCCTGTGATGTTAGGCCTAAAAAAGGTAGAAGATCCGTTCTGTGGAGTCTTATGCATCCAAACACTTCTGTGCTTGGCCCAGCCAAGACCCCTCCCAGCAGAGGCTTCAGAAGAGCTGACGAAGGAGGAAATTCCCACCAGCAAGCTCCCACACCCTTCCTCCCAGTCCTGCTGGACCCAAGGGAGAAGCAGAGACCACCCAAAGGGAAAGAAGCTGTCAGTGCTGTGTGAAGGAGCTGGAGACCTGCTGGAAGAGCAGAGAGGTGGCTGGGCAAAACCTATCGAGCCCAAGAAGGAGCTAAGGGGCAAAGGCCTGGTGAGGGGCAGGGTGTGTAATGCCATTATTTTTTGTTCATGCTTTTGGGCAAGGTGAGGCTAAGAAATGATGAGGCATGCAGGGATGTAGAGGAGAAGGTGAAGGATGCTGCAAAAATGGACAATTTTGTAATGGCATCATTTCTTTGGCACTTTTTCAGTGTTCTTGGGGTGGGTCATATTTTATCACAAACTTGCAACCAGTCATGCAAAAGGAAATATGGGTCAAGTGCAAAGAAAAGACATATCTTTAATATCTTCACAATAAGATCTGCTGGCCTGTGGTATGTAAACCCCCTGAAGGAGTAAACATGCAGAGTCTTATTTAAATGTTTCTCCTCAGATATACGAATTTACCAGACTCGGACTTAATTTTGTGTAATGTCTCCTGCATCTACTTCTGACTACTGAAGGATCACAGAAATTGCAACTGGAAGATTTAATCAGATAATCCACCCGAGCATTACTGCAGAGCTCTTCCCTCCAACATTTGCTAGTGCTATGTTAATCCTGATAACACACATCCTGAGGAACTCTGAGTGATGTATCTCGTCATCAAGATACTCTTTTCTCTCCCTTGGCCCACAGTTTCATCTTCATCATTGTTACAAGCTCGGGCTGGCATAAAAATTCAATAATGATGTTTGAAAACTGAACAGATTTCAGCACTGATGGAAGATTGGTGGACAGAGACATCTCCCTTCCAAGCCTTTGGCTCTGCAAGGTGGTCCAGCAGTGTACTGGGAGAAGTTCATCTGCTTTTGGTTACAGCCACCACGCTGTAAGAGCAGTGAAAAGATCACTCTTATCCATGATCAAAACTTCATCTAGGTTTCTTACCTGCATGACTTCTGATAGAAAGCAGAACTCTCTTCCTGTTATTTACTACACCTTTTTGAAAACACACACGAGATGAAAGATTTCAGCAGAAATTCTCCACAAGTTATCTTTTCTGACTGGTTCCTAATATTTCAGAAGGTAAACAGCAATACTAAAGCATAGTTTTTTCAGACTACTCAGCCAACAAGTATGTGGTTTCTTCATATAGTTTTCCCATCATAAATATACTGGCAGTACAGCATAAATCAGAGAGGGATGGGTTGTCAAAAAAACCCTAAAAATATGGCTTTCTATTACCTACAGTTTATTACAGTTGCAACTGTACCATTTTTGGTTGTTTTTCTGCAAATATTTTTATGGGGTTTTCTGCTTGCGTGAATGGATGAGTAGTTGGATGGATTGGTAGACAGATGTCTGGATAGGGAATTTTATTCAAGCAAATAGGCATTCGGCATGTGAACAAGTATATTCATGCCAGAATTGCTTTCTCACCTGTCATGGATAGAGACATAGAAATAAACATGGGTATGTATCCAATTATTAGCAGAAATGTGAGATAAAAATGAAGGGACTACCTTTCACACAGATAGCATTTCTGTTTTGTCAGGAGAGAAAACAGCTATTTAAAAACTGGGACCAGCATACCAGGGGAACACAGCACCTTTTGTTGTGGAAAAAAAAAAAAATTAAAACATTGTTAAATGCTTTGATTTTTCCTAGACTTATTTTTCAGCTGTCTCTATCTGAAGCTGTGGAGTAAACCCAAGCACCAACATGATATAACTAGTCCTGCAGAGACCGGGGAGAGACGAGACAGTTCCTGTAGTGATCCCGACGGGAAGAGTTGGTGATCCCCGTGACAGCGTGCCTGTGTAGACAGGCTGGACGTATTTGCTGGCTCCAGGGCTTTGCCACGCTGCCCGTCTCCATCAGTACAGGAAAGACTCATTGCAGAGGATCCTGCAGGCAGCTCCCACTCGGCACCATGATTATGCCGCCTGCGTGGCCTTGCATTTATCTAACAGTGCAGCAACAGGTTCTCATGTGAGCAGCCTGTCTGGATGGGGGAAATGATGAACAGAGTTGTTTTCTTGTGAAAAAATCCTGGAATAGGATTTTCCTGTAAGAAAATCCTGGAATGAGGAAAATGGGGTAACCCTTTCTATGGATGGAGTGTGCACCGTGCTGTGCCCTGATGGGAGGCCAGTTTGATGTAACACAATTTGAGGTTCCCAGCAGCTAAAGGTTATCAATTCTCTCTTTCTTCATACTCCTAGGCCTAATAAATAGTGTTTTAAATAATACTTTGCAGAGTCTGAGTGCTTTTCTTATGGAGATCATAATAAACCAGCTAATGTGCAGGACAGACAGCTGGACAAAGAAGTCATCATATACATACTTTAATAAATGCACCACGACAGAGTGAAAGGGGCAGGGGATGGGGCAGCCGGCTTTGCGGAGAGTTTGGCTTCGCTGCACGGTCACAGCCATGGGCAGAGGGGAAACCAGGACCTGGGGTGAGAAGATTGCTTTGCCCGGGATGGTCAGGTCACATCCCAGCAGCCGTCCTCTCTTCACCATCCAGACGCTGTGCTTGGGAGCAAGAAATCCTCCATCCTTTTAAACAAAATACATATTGGCATTGCCCTCTGCTGGTTAGTGCTGGCCCCATCGGGGGGTTCACGCTGATGAACACACGGACCCACGAGGCACCCGTTGCTCCTAACGCCTGCCTCAGTCTGCTGCAAACCCGGGCAGGTCAGGCATGGGCAGCCACCATGGCAGCCACCAGGAACTCTGTGGAGAATATTGCCCTCTGCATTTTATTCGTTTATTCATTTATTTTTATGTATTTTCTTATTTATTGTAAAGGACATCTTTTTTTTTATTTATTTATTCATGGTTCACATTTGCTTAATCTGCCTGGGATTCCTCAGGGAATGGAGCCGGCTGCTCCCGGCGAGCACTTAATGCCCCACGGGGACTTTGGGCTGTGCTGGTAAGTGTGGTCAAGGGTGTTGTTCCCATTCCCTGTTGTGATGAGCATGGCCCTACTCATCAGGAAAACAGCCTGAGGACTGGCAGAGGGAGAGGGATGATTGTTCCACTAGGAGGAAACAGAACAAGATGCTCAGGAAGATTTAGAAAACTAAGACTGAATTGAATGGGTCTTAGTTTAGGCTGCCAGGTTCCCATGCAGTAAGTGCTTGTGTGCAGACGTGCATCACAAACAGTGGATAAATGGTCATACCTTGTTATTTTTTTGTAGCATAGCATAGCATAGCATAGCATTACTATTATTTATATTTTATTTCTTTATAAATATATATTCATATGGTATTTATATTTATAGTTATATTGCTTATAATATATGTATATTTGCGTTATTTCTATTTTATAAGATTTATTTAATTTTATTATTTAATATTTTTCTGTCATGGTGTGGAGGAAATTTTCTGAGAGCCCTGTCTTGGCTGTACCCAGCAAAGGTACAGCTTAACATGGCCAGAGCTAATACCAGCGCATCCACTTCTGTTCAGTCACTTGAAATGCTCATGGACACAGAATCAGTAAGGAGTGAAAACGCATTTTGAGTGAAGCAAAAATAGAAGGGGTACATGCCTACATTATTGTGCCAACTTCCACATACAACCCAAATGGAGTGACAAGCGCCCCAAAGCACAGATTTTGTGACCAGAAACCTCCTGACAAAGTATCAAAGCCAAAACGTGAGCGCACCAGGCCAAACTCAAAATGCAAACACAGCAGGAGACTCCATGCATTTTAAGCAAGTTGTGCCGGCCTGTGGGGCTCTGCAATGCTGCAAAACTGGCAAGTGCAGAAGATCATCAGCAAATAAGGAAAACGGGGAGGAATGAAAGGGGACTTGCCTTCTGGTCTGCATTCAAGGCTTTGTGCCCATGCAGCTGGGCAGCTCAGGGCAGGTCTCCTCCATACTTGTATACTGAGAAAACACGTATCTGTAGGGAGGCACTTGCGCTGGAGAACATGGTTTTGCACCAGGATAACTGCCTGCATGTCCTCGGATTGTACCAGTTCACCTCTGTCTCAAGGGAGGAGATCCCCTGAGGCCCAAAGTTGTCCTGAGGTGCAATTTTCTAAACCTGCCAAGAGTTTTTCCTCAAACACAGGCAGAGGTCTGATCAAGGAAGATCCTGGAAAGTTAAAAAAAGCATCTACTGGTGCAATATCTGTCCGGGGTCATGTTAAATCTGTTTCTTTTGATCACAGAGTTTAAGCACAGTGGGTACTGCAGCAAGCCAAGACCGGAGAAGGGCTGGAATTATTCTTTTTGTGTCCAGCATCCCATGAAGCCCAGCCAGGAGAGCATTCAGGTTATGGGATCCTTTGAAAAGCGTGCTGCGACCAAGTGCCACGGAGCAATTATTGCTAACAATGCTGCAGGTTTTGAACAGGTTTCTGTTGAATTTTGGAGCAGATGTGCAACACCGCACATGCTCTGCAATCATGGGCAGAGGGGCTGCAAATCTCCTTCCAAGTATCTCACAGGACGTCTTTTATTAAAAAATCCAATAATAGCAAAAATTAATCCTGGGAAATAGTATTCTACATGCTGACCTTAAAATTGTTCCTAGAAGGTACTCACGTTTGCTCACTGAGGTCTTGCATGTGCTTCACAAGCACAGATTTCTGAGCTGACAGGCTCACAGGGTTCACCTTGCACTAGGAAAAAGGTCTCGCTGTGCTTTGCCACACATGCACCACCGGGAAAGCACGTGGTGCAGAGGCCGTGCCTTTGTCTTCTCGAGGCTTTCAGTAGCTTGGGGACAAAACCCACCCCAGTTTGTCTGCCAGGATAGCCCCCATTTACAGCCCTGGTGTCTAACAGGGACCTGCTGTGTAAATCCGTTTTGGGGGGTCTGCCATGTTGCCCTGCCTAGGGCTAAGCCTAGGGGAGCAGGCTGGCATGTTTGTTGTAATTTCCTTTAGCGCTGCTGGAAAACCAAAGAGAGAGATTCATAAAGCAAGCTGATGCCCAAAGGGCTGTGGTTTTCAAGGTATTTTGGTGCTGTGGTACTGGGGTATTTTGGTCTATGATGCAGCAAGAGCAGGGAGCAGGTACTCTGCTTCAGGGAGAGTAGGGGGGCAAACTAATTTCATACAATATTTTGAGTCCACGTGCTCCTTCCACACATCTTAGTGCTTTTCAAACACAGGAAGACAACATTCAGCAATTTTACCCACCAGGACAGGTCTTCTTTTTCATCCCTGTTTTAAAATCTGGGGCTCAATAGGTGAGCATTTAAGATACCCCAATGAACCAGACCTGCCGGTAGCTGCTGTGACCTGGACCACCCCTGCCATCCCAAGCAGAGACCTCAGACACTCTGGGGCACTGAAGACAGGACCAGGTGCCTGGGTTTAGTGCAGGTGTTCTAAGCAGGGTGTTCAGCTCAAGGGCACCCTAAGAAGCATTGGGCACCCTAAAAGCAGAGCTCCCCGCTCTGCTGTTCCCAAGGGGAGCAGGGTCTATGCTGGAATACCAGGTAGTCCCTGGCAAAGAGAATCTCTTCTCCCAACCCAGGCCAGCAAACTTGCCTCCCAAAGCAAGCTCATTTCATCTGCCTCCTTTAGGCAGCAAAATTCAATTTTGCAAAGGCTGGAGCCAGCTCTGGAAGACAACCCCAGATGTACCATATGAAGGCACATGAGCTCACAGCAACCACCAGCTTTTGCCTTCCATCTGCTCTGATTAAACATGTTTGTGACAAACTGGCTGTGCATTCCTCCAGGAAAAATGAAACAAAAAAAATCTTAAATTGAAATAAAAGCAAAAATAACAAGGCAAATCTATTTGAGAACTGGGAGTTCAAACCCATAGCTTTTCAAGGATGAAGTCCTTTTCCTTTCTGACTTGTCCCCTCTCTCTTCTGCTACTTTCTATACAAGGGGGAAATTATCTTGGGAATCAAAATTGTCCAGTTCCTTTTCAAATGGACATGGAGTATGGTGCTATTTTAATCTTTCGAAGTGTGCATTGTGAGGGGAAGGCAGGCAGATCCTGGCTGCCACCTTGGCTGGTCCAGCAAAGCCTGGGTCCCCGCTGGCCCAGCAGCCCCTCTGCCCACGAGAGCAGAGACCTCCCTGCCTCTGGCTGATGGCACCCACGGCACAGCACAGCTCACCCCATCAGCATCTGGGGTACGCTGTGGCCAGCATTTTAAGGAAGATGCCAGAAGAGGCTATGGAGGTGGTCAACTATCCTTTAAGCTGTTGTTTGCTGCTAATAGCAGTATCGGTGAGAGCTCAGCCCTGAGGGTGTACAAAGAGGAGCAGTGTTACACATGGTGAGCCCCGTGTGCCTTAGGTAGGGATGCTGTATCGCTGCTGTATATTAGATATCAGGTAGGAAATGAGCATGATCGATCGTTTCTAAATCAGGCCTCCTCTGGGAGCACTGCTCACCGGCTGCGATAGACGAGCCCAGATGCAGCTCGGAGGATTTCGGCAGCCTCTGTCTGCCCCACGAGCTGGTGAATGCCACCAGGCTTCATGAGATCCGGACCTTCATCTGCTCCTTCTGTCTCCAGCCCATCAGCCCCTCTGCTGGTAATTGAAAGCTGCCTGGAAATTACTAGTCAAAGTTTCTGCAGCGGAGGAGCGGCTGCTCTTGTGGATTTCCTCCGTGGTTTCCAGCAGCCTCTTGTTATGAACGTCAAACCCCTGCATTTCCCATGAAAAGAGCTAACAAAGCCTTCATGTGGGCTGTTTGTTATTCCACTGCTTTTACATCCTTTCCTCCTGCCCTTTTGAACGGATTAAGAAACCCTCAGATACCAGTACCTGAGGGAAAACTCAGCGGCTCAGCTTATATGCAAATCCCGCATGTTTGTAATTCAAACTGTGTTGATTAGGTACAGTAAATAAGTATTGATTCTGACTAGATGGTTTATGTAACTAAGCAGCGCAGCAGGAATGAAGCATTACAACTATTACAGCTGCATGTGCAAATTACAGAGCTCTCATTTATTGGAATAGTTGAAATGAACTGCTCCTGCTGTGCTGATTAGTTAAATAAGCCATCAAATCAGGGAACATAACCATGTGCCGTAACACCGCGCACAATCTGGAATTATGTATTGGACTGTAACATTTGTGATTCATACCGGCTAGTCAGCCGTCTAACCAACTCAAGGCAAAGAGCGATTTTTCTTACCCCAAACACATAATGTGATATTTATTCTGCCCAGATATTTAAATGCAGAGTTAGCCTGTGGTGACTGGATAGGTCTTTAGAGTGTTTGTGAGCATGAACTGCACAGATATTAAATGTTAGCAGAGAGCAGGCAGGAAAGATTTTGCAAACCGGAGCCCTATCTACATTCCAGGCAGGGCCGGCCATGACCCTCATCTCCGCCAGATCTGAGTGCCGTCTATCGGTGCCTTGGCAAAGCGACTCGCATCTGTCAGGTGTGGCTGGTCCCCTCGCCCAGCTGGTCCCCCCGGAGAGAATTGCATCAGCAGCAAATTTTGGTGATTTTTGTGGAGTGTTTACTTGCAGCATTTTTGTCGGGTTTAGTTGCCACATCCCACGGCACGTTGGGGAAAAAGGGCAGCAATGCAGTTTGCACGCAGGGGTATGAAGATTTGTGATTATTCCTACTTTTATGGTCTTAGATGGTTATTAGCTGCAGTAGGCTCTCTACGGCCTCCAGCTGGGCAAGTTTTCTGCCTTCGGGAAGCTGCATGAAGAGCAGGCGTGCTGTCTTCCCACTCCATTTTTGTGTTCTTTCCTGTGTTGACTTCCTCCTCCATGCAGAAACCATCAGAAGTCCTGCTTAGATGGATCTTTGGTCTGGCCCAGTAAGGCTGTCCTCATTTTCTTACCTTTTGGACTGTCCCGCCTTGAAACCATCCTCTGCCTCTTACAAAATTTCCACATAGGAAAATGTGAAGAGATACGGGGAACTGTAGAGGTCTGTGTCGTCTTTTTGGGTGCCACTGGGCTGAGGACTGTGGGTCGCATGAAGGCCCACAAATGGATGTGAGTCGATATTTTAGGGAAAGCTGGTGCAGAGAGCACAAGAGAGACCTCCTGGGCCCTAAGGGATACACTGGAAAATGCAATGTCATGGCACACAGCCTTGTACAGGGGTTTCAAAGCAACGAGCTCCTCCTTTGAGCACATCCTGCCTGTTTATTCTTCACCCCAATCTGTGTATTTCTCCCATTAGCAGTGGACAGAGAGGAGGGCTGGAGCACTTCTTTCCGGTGTCAGTCCTTCTACAGGCTCAGCGCTATAGAAAGCTACTCCAGCAAAGTCAAGTAACTCATTCTTTCACCTGGATATATTTGCTTCTTTTAGACATTTAACTGGATAGCCCATTACCTTAATCTTGGCAGCATGCTTTAGTAGGCTTTTGGAGTGATGGTCCTTGCACAGCACGTGTGAGTGAGGCATGGTGTTGCAGGACTGGGGAGCAGCACACACTAAGCCACAACAACGAAACCATGAGGCACCCATTAACAGGCTGGATCTGATTTTGAAAAATCTGTCCAGATCTTTGGCTTAAGCCTTGCAGAGATGTGATGCAGGCTGAATACCAAGTAGAGCTGAGTTATATAATGTTTTACAGTGACTGGTAAGATTGATGACCTGAAAAATAGGATTTGGCACCGTTGCTGGCAATTGATGAGCATGCTGCTGCCATGTGCAGGTAACAGAGGTCTCTCGGCCAGGCTATGTCTACCTCAGGTCCTGGCTTGGGTTTTCTCAGCACCTCCTGACTTCAGACTGACCTCCTGTCCATGCTTGGCTGTCTTCCCACTTTCTGTAAGCATCCTGTTGGATATCTGTCAGTGGCCTGGCAAAGGGGATGGACTGCACCCACATCAAGTCTGTGGAATGAAAGGAACTTGGTGGAGGGATGAGCTTTGGAGGTCCTGCCCAGCCTGAGTGCTTCTCTGGCTCTGTAAATCAGTAATACTGTGCTTGCTGCACAAAATAAGAGTTCATATTTTGCAAGGCAAATCAGTCCTATTCTAATTGGAAATCCAGATCACCAGGGGATAGGTAAAGCATTACTTCTGACATCCTCTGGGGGATTCTGGGGTTTGCCTCCCAGTTCAAGCACATTGCCAAAACAAACCCACTCAGGCTTAACCATGAGTCTGCATCTCAGATTTGACAGGAAATATTAACTCCTGATTTACACTGCCATGAGCAGGAACGGGATCACACTTTTGGTCTATCAGCCAGGCTTCATGGACTACATCTGGACCAGATGCCCTCCAGAGGTCCCTTCCATCCTCAAGCATTCTGTGATTTTGCAATTCTATTTATTTAGCACCTTCTCACAGAAAGCACTCCTGATATTGTACAATACTCTCTTACAAAAGCCCAGTGCAAATACCAGCTCCTGGATTAAAAACCAGGGGAACAAATGAAACGATAGAAGAGACAGAAGTGGGCAGGAGGGTTTGTAAAGGGCTCAGCACTGGCAGATATTTCAATGACAGTGAATTTCTATTACTCACCCTCAGTTCAGATCTGACACCAGAGCAATATAAAAATGCACATCAAAAATCCTATAACGGTACGGTTTTGCAGTAGCCTTCAGAGTGAGCTTCAGCATGGCTCCAAAGGTATAAGGAAGTTGTTACAGAGGCACAAAAAGTTGGAAGCAGACAGACCATCGTAATTAACCCCTAATTATTACCACAAATAAATAAATAAATATAGCAATAAAAATAAAGAGTGATTTCTATCTAAAAGCGTCCTCCAATTCCTTTTGGCCATAAAAGTATATTACAATTAGGAAAATAAATACGTAAAGGCAGAAAACCTAATTGAACCCTATGGGGAGCTCCTTGGGATGCTCTGCTGAGGCACTGCAGAACCCTTCTGAGCTGAACTAAAGCCAGTATTTCCCAGAAAGCATGCAAAAAAGTCCAGGCATGTTTGCCTCTAAGAAGGAAAAAACAGCGACTTTAGAAGTGAACTCTCCACTGCAGCTAAAGCTAACGGGAACAACTTGCTAAGGAGGGTTACGTGAGGACAGGAGTTTTGAGCTGGACTGAGAAAAGGAGAGGAAGTTCCTGACATCATCCACTGTTTTGGAGAAATTTGAATTAAAATGGGTTTGTTGCTGGATTTTCCTATGGTCTATGGGGTAGAGGTGGTCCTCCAAGCTGTGCTGGGAGCCTGCAGTTCGTAGTGGTGGGGTGTTCCCCCTCCTCGGCAATATGTGGTACCTGAAGCACAGTTGGGCACTGGGGGTCTCTGTGGCCATCCCAAATGCCTGTAAGGCCGGTGACAGATGTGGGCAGCAGCCCTGCACATCTGGAGCACTCCAGCGGGCCCCTCTCCTCACCGCTGCCCAGCACAGTGTGGGTGGGAAGCACTGCGCTAAACTCATGGTCTTGCACCTTCTTTGCTGTGGCAGCAAGCAGCATAAAGCCCACGGTAAAATGCCACAGGCAATCCATGAAGTCGAAAGGCTTATTTCAGATAGCTAAAAGCAAACCCTGCTTTAGCCTCTAGGCCTGGGCCACTTCCCAGTTCGGGGAGCGCAGAGGAAAGACGTGACTCAACCACTCTCATCTCGCATGTTGCAAAGTTCCTATTATTCAGCAAGGATATCACCAGAGGAAAGCCACTTCAGAAACACAGCCCGTGTAAACCCTGGGCAGGGTGGGAGAGGTGTGGGGGCTTCTCGTGTAAAGGGTGCTGCCCACACGGGACCACTTCCCCCAGCCACTCTCGTCCCCTCCCCAGCCACTTTTTCACTGCCTTTTCACTTTTCACTGACCGTTTCACTTCTGTTTCTCACCACGGGACCTTCCTGTGGCGCTGCCTGCTGTACTGGGTTTCAGCATCTAGGTACTCACCGACTGTTGTCAAGCTGCTGTGTCTTGTAAAACTGTAATCCCTAAACCCTGCTGTAAAAGGGNAAAAAAAAAAAAGGGAATAAAGAGCAGAGAATATTACAATCAGGAATATAAATTCAGAAGTGTATGAATCCCTCAAGCGGAAGGTGATGATCATTTTAGTTTTACTAGTGTTGCATATGCTTGCTGGCTCTATTTAGAAAGTGGTAGGGGGTTGCTTCGTCTCCATTGCTATTCATATTACCTGAGCGTTTCCCACAGAGCAGATGCAGTTTTGTAATTTCGTTTTACTTTTCATTTTTCCTCCCTGGCCCACTGGGAAATCACTGCAGAAAGCACACAGCTGTGCACAGGCGTGCCCGAGCACGGCGCATAGCAGGAGACCAAGGCTTGCCCTGCCCTGGGGCTGGGGACCGGGGGCATCCCGGAGCCAGGCACCCGCTGCATCCTGCAAGGAGTCTACGTGCAGAGGGATTCATACTGGAGGCTTCGCCTTCCCCCTGGGAGAAGAAGGTTCAGTGGTGAATTAAATTCCAGAGGTAGCGGATTTAGCCAAAGACAGGCCCCCTTTCAAATGGCTGCAAGAAGATCACGCAGTAGCTTTCCTCTGCTGACGTAAGCCATGGCATATCACCTAAGACCTCAGGTTGTATCCAGCCCTCTCGACCTCGGCCCTGTGCTTTTTGGGGCAGTTTTTTTGAGCATCTTCCCAACAGAGAAGGAGGAGCAATGTCTTCTGGCTTCTCAGGTCGGCTGGAAGAGCAGCTCATCTTGGACTGTGGCACCGCTTGCAAGATGAGCTGTCCTGCAGAAGCAACGTGACGCTTTTGCCTGGCCCATGAGCGGCAGCAGCTCTGGCTCCCTCTCAGCACCACATCTGGAAGACAAGAGGTGATCAAGACTATGTGGGCAAGGAGCAGGAAGAGACAGAGGTCCACAGGATGGTAAAGGTGACATTTGTGGAGATCAATGGTGCAGTCGCTGCTGTGGCATCCTCTGCAGACTGGGCTAGCTCTAGAAAGCTGCTGGGCAGCAAGGCAGTGTAGGCAACATCAGCAGGTCTTCTGCAGACATCTTTCAGCTTGGTCCCTCAAAAGGGGACACCACCACCTCCAACTTTTCTGGCAGGGCACGCAATGCCCATGTTTCCCATGTCCCTATCTGACACCATGCACACAGCTCAGGACCCACGTGGTGCTGTGCAAAACCAGCCTCACTGCGCAAGCCCTGACTCAGCCAGGTTTTTGCTTTTGAAGGTATTCAAAACGATCACTTCAAATACCACCTTTGCAGCTGCAGAAGGGCAGTAACATGGGACTAAAGAGACAATGTGAAGTCCAGGACAGCAAATTGACAGCTGCTCCTTTACAAGGGTTCTGGTATGTTGCCCCAAAAGCAGCAGGGTATTGCTTTCTGCGTTGCTTTCTCCCCCATCTTTTTTTCCTTCAACATGAACTGTCCCTGACTCTGGCTACTCCGGCAGCCCTCAGGAAGCCCTGACAGCCACAGTTGGCATCTCCTGACAACACCTAACACTCCAGATCTGTATCTGCTGATTTTTACTTATTTTTTCAGCACCATTTCTGTGGCCCCAGAAATAATAATTGTTACTTGTCTGTGAGCAAAAGAGCAGTGTGAGGACCTATTAAGAAAAACATTGAAAATACAGGAAAAAAAAACAAAAACAAAAACAAAACCAAAAACCCCAGGACTTGTCTCCTGGCATGCAGGAAGGAGCCAGATCTGTGTGGAGACACATGGAAAATCACAGTGGGAGCTGGCAAAGGCAGGTGAGTTGCAAGCGTCATTGGCTTGAGCAGGGTCCCAGAGCCACCAGCAGACCTGAGGTGCCTCTTCTGGTGAGGGAGGTCTGCATGACGCATGGGCAGCAGCTACCTGCAAATCCTGGGGCTGCAGGCTGTGAAGAGACTGAATGTGCTGAGGGTAGGCATTGAGAAAGGGGCAGGAGATACCACCCTCACTGGGGGGCTGACCAGGTCCCCATCATTTGTGCCGGCTCCTGCCCCTTCCTTCCCCAGCTTGGTGGGTGCTAAGGTCAAAGGCAAAGGTCTGATGTAGAGACCTAGTCTCTGGGCACCATCCAAATGAAAAAAGTGCTGCGTGGGCCCAAGTTTGTGTAGAAGGGTGGATGGCAACATGTATGAAGACTGTAAATAATGAGACACCACAAAGGGGGAAGGAAAACGCAGGAGAAAAGCCTGTGGTTGAGCTGTGGGAGGTCAAATTGGGGAAAGGCAGGGTCTGCAGCAGCAGAATTGGCCCATGCTCAACTGCAGGAAAACGATCTATTGAAAAAAAAGTTAACCCAAGTTAACTGCTTTGGGGAACCATAGTCCTCAGTCCAACGTCATCTGTATCATTGCATTTAGGTACCACATTTAGGTTCAATGACCTGCATCTTCGCTGCTCTGCTTCCTCTTTTTTATAATTAAATATAATTATAGGTGGGTGTCTGATTAATTACTCATATCACAGGAATACTTCTTCCCATGGACTGAGTGACACCTACTGCTGACAGCAAGTTGACCCTCCCTGATCCTGCTGGCTTGGGAGCGAGGAGGAGATTTTGCCTCTGCTCGCTTTACAGCTAAGGCAGCCAGATTTTGCTGGCTGCTGGCACTCGATGTATTCTCAAGGCAAGTCATTTTTAGGCCACTGCTGCCTTTGAGTGGGTATGCATTATGAAAACTTTCATTCTCCCCTTTGGTAGGAGCTTATTGCCACGCAGGGCACCCTGACTTTCAAATAATAAGGTGAATTGCATCATCACCTAATCAGTTGCCTTAGTAACAGATTTCCTAAATTTCCCTGTTGCATTTGCATGTTCATAAGTATGAAAATCAGACGTGGGAGAAGGAAAGGAAACAAAAGAAAATCCAAGGCTTTGTAGGATTCGCTCCGTGACAGGAAGGCACCTGTAAGGCTGTTTGCTGATCGGCCTGTGCTTTGTTTACTCACCTTTGTCGTGTCTGTGGCCCCCTCAGGGATGCAGCAGCAGCCGGTGTCAGGTGAATGAGGTGGGGGTGGGTGTCAAGGCTGGAAAATTACTGGCATCCTTCCTGCAAGGTTTGGTGGCAGAGAGAGAAATAGATTGTGGACAAATCTTTGTATTGGTAACTGTCAACGAGAGCTAAGGCGGGGCTGGGAACCCAAGAAATATGGAATTTACAATTTTAAGAAAGCTTGGGGTTAAAAAGCTGGGGTGTGGGTATGCTGCTTATTCAGTGATGCTCAGTTCAGCATAGGTCACCTCACTGGAGGTCATTTCCCGGGATTTTGCATCAAGCTTTCCAGTTCAGCTCCCTGCTCAACCCCAACTCAGATGGCCCCAGTTGCACTGCTGGAGGAGGCTCTGGAGGTGACGCTGTTTGCCATCTCAAGGGCTTTTCTCCAGGCAGATCCACTGCAGCTCAGTAACTAACAGCCTCTCCAACCTGACACTGAGCCTCAATAAGCAGCTTCAGCCTTTCTTGAACTAGCAGCAGCAGAGGGACTATGCAGCCTGGACATGGAAAGGTTGCTTTCCTTCTCCTTCCTGACAAGCTGCACAGTAGAAATGTGAGTGGGGACTGATCTGGAGACAACAGTTGGGGGATAGGGTGAAGGCACCTGGGGCCCGCACTGGGTGCGCACAGTTACCAGCATCCCGGACCTGTTGTAATGGACTGAGACCAGCAATCCTTTGGGGGGAAGGGGATTCGGTCCATGTGGGCACAAGCCCTGCTTATCCCGCTGGAGCCTGGGGACAGGGTGACAGGCTTCTCCCTGCACGGGACACCTGCAGCTCCAGCCCCCTGGGTCTGTGGAGCCCCTGCACTCCCCTCCCCTACCTTGCTTTTCCCTAGGGAACACGCTGTGTGCAGGCACAGGGGGAAAATGGGTTTCTCAGTACTCTCCTTTCCACAATTTTTAGCCTAATCTGCCTTTGAGGAGAGAGCTAAGGGCACCGGGGAGGGTGCTGGGCTGTCAGCCACACTCCCACCTTGCCCAACGCTGCCAGCACCTTTGCTTTGGGACCTGCCCCCCCAAAGCAGGCAGCTCACAACTACCACACGGGTATTTCTCGTCTTGCAAGCACGTCCCAGTTGATAAGGCTGGGAACGAGCTCCAGTCACACGTTATAAAGTCCAGCTCAAAGAAGCCATCTCACTGCACCCGCCCTGTAGCCACTGGGTGCTGCTTACGTGTGGGATGGGAGCAAAGGCTACGGTGGGAGATCAGCAAACACAGCAGATACACGGCCGGTGCGATGTGGCTGTTATATCAGGAGTCTTGTTTTCGATTCCCATGTTTAGTCTCGAACTGAGTAATGCGCATGTGAAAATTAAAGCACGCCTTGCTAAAAGGTGAATGTTGAATACAATGAATTAAGAAAGCACAGTATATAGAGAGCACCGTAATTATATCATCAGGGAATATCACATACACCGTGCAATGCTGTGATTCATGATGTTACAAGTAAATAACAGGAGATTGAAAATGTTCTTGGGTTCTCATCTGTAATGTAGCCCAGTTTAAGGTTGTACTTATCAAAATTATCAGTGGAAAAACACTGTATTTCAGAGCTGAGTCACAGACGGTCACATCGAGTCAGAGACAAAGGTCTTGCTGGGAGTGCTGGGTACTGAGACCCTGGGTATCCCCAGGGACTTCCAGAGATTGAAAATACTGGGAAAAACATTACTGGATCTTACGGGCATGGCCACGAGAGGCGGGTTTATCCTCATTTTACAGAACGCTACTTGAAAAGCAATTCCTCAGGGGGACATAGCAAGGTACTCCGTGAGCCAGGAGGGCAGTGGGGCACATCCCTGCCCCTGCTCGGTCTGGCAAAGTACGCTGCCTTTGGTGGGTACCAGTACCCTCCGCTTGAGCGTGCAGCCCCCTCTCTCACAGCGGTGCTCCTCTTTCACACCACGCCAGACAGGAGTGAGTTTTCTTTATGTGTTGTTAAGAAAGGCTTCAACAAATAGTCAGTGTCAAATGGCAGGAATCGTCATTCCCCGGGAGTTGCTTTGGTAACTCGGGCATGTACACGGGGAGGTCGCCTTACACAAGGGCAGGAGGTGGGAAGCAGAGTCCTGAACCTACTCACCTATTTCGTCTCCCAGCACTGGAAATTGTAAGAAATCGTTTCAGTAATCCAGGCACAAACTTACCATATAAAAAAGAAAAAGTGCAAATGCAGGAAACCTTGACGGCATGGGACAGGATTTCCCTGCATATTAAGCTGAAGGAGAAGGAGGCAACGATTAATTTCTGAAATAAAGCCAGAAATGGATTTGAGTGTAAACAAAGGCACTATTAGTACCGGATGTTTGAATAACTTAATGTTCATATGAATTTTCACAGCTAATTTAAGAGGTAAAAAGCTCCAGCTCTCGGCTTTCATCCATGACAGCAAGGCATGATACTGAGAAAGGGGAGCTGGCATGCAGGTGGACTCCTGATCTGTGTAGCACCTGCAAGAAGTCTTACGAGGAGCAGTACCCGCAGCGAGGTGAGTACCAATGACCTCTTCGCAGCAATATCTATGGAAGAGCCACAGCATCATCCCTGTGGTCACTGCACGGTGGCAGAGCCCTGATGGTGCTCTGCCTTCTCCCATGGTAGGAAAGGCATGGTGAAAGAGGACCCTGTCTCCGCAGTTGCGAACAGTCAGATTTAGACATCTGATTAAGAGTTTTCTTACTGCCAGAGATGCTCGCTACTCACTAATCCCTGTTGGACCTCTCAGTATTAAGCACCTTTAATAACTCCAAACCCTCGTGCAGATTCAAGGTGCCTAGTGGCACTGTTGGGCCAGTGAAATGATCTCCCTTAGTGGCAAAGCTGGCTTTGGATCATCACTGGGTCCGTGCCCCCTTGATCTGAGGCCTACCAAAGCTGACTGAGAAATTCAGTGGGGTTTTGACCACGTGCCATCATGCTATTGCCAACACAAGTGACAGATACTAAACCAGTGAGGTGATAGACTTGTAGCCTGCTTACAGCCACAAGTGGTTTTTTCATCCAAATAGGCCATAGCATTTATGGACGTGCTAAATCCATGAGGAAAGATGCTGGGCATGTTTGAACTAACAGCTGAGACTGTGTCCTTCCACCCAGCAGCTGGGTGTGAGATCTGGGGCCAGGCAAGCACGGAGGGAACAGAAGTTCTTTGGTTCCTCCTAGATCTGCAGGGGGAAGCACGCCACTGCTGCTGGCTTCATGAACGAATGGGGACTGAGGATGCTGCTCCTGACAGCACAGCATGCTGCTGAAGGTACACAGCTGGGAGCACATGGCCAGCAAGCTGTGTGGTATGCTCCAAGGAAAGCTTTCCTGCCTTTTGCCTTGCTCCCAAACTGACTTACCTGTGGGATTGTGCAGATATCAGAAAACAGAGCTCAGAAGAGCCCCCTGAGACTGTCTGTGAGGAAGACAGAGCACCAGGACTGGATAGCCAAGGCAAGGGTGTCCCAGGTACAAAAGTCCTTACGGGCTTTCTACTCCATGCAAAAGCTGTATATGACTAGTCTTGACCTGAGGACAGCAAAAAGAACAAAACAGCAATAGATTTCCTTGGGCTTGGGTGAAACCTGTGGCAGAGCTTTACTGATGGAAACCAGGCAAGTTAATGGTGCTACACAGAGGCCAGTAGTGCTGGCTTTTATTTCACCTCCAAGTTTTGATTTCAGACACTTCTCAAAGTGTCACTACAGCTCACTCTGTTGATAAAAAAGGACTCAGGGCCAGCCAGTGCTGCCAAGTAACACTGAAGGACATTGTTTTTGGCTGCTGCTGACCCAAGGCTCTGCTCCAGCTCTCTATCATCTCATCACAACCCAGTGGTGACTCTGAGGAAAATCCTGCTCACCAGAAACCTACCAAATAGTGCACTGGAAACATGAAAGTATTTGTCCCTCATGCTATTAAACAATTAGGGGAAAATCTCCTTTTGTACACAAGACAATTAATAGTTGCTATATTAAACCATAAAATAAAACAACAGCTTGATTACTAAAGTAATTTATCAAAGCCCGTTATTGTTTCATATAAAATAAAGGAGATTACCATTTAAAAAACACCAGTTTGGAAGAAAAAACAGAAAGGTATAGCTCTCTCTTAGTCGTTCTTTGAGGAATGGTGGGGATGAATTGACTATCTTGGTGCCCCAGTCCTTCACCATCAGTCAGATGTGGTTGCTTTTGGGAAGAGACACCCCAAACAGCACAGCTCTGAGGCAGAGCACAAGTGCTGCTTGGTGCTGGGACAGTGCTCAGAGTGGTGCACAGAGGCTTGTGTGCAGCAGACAGCTGTGGTGTGTTTTAAAAACCTTTCCCAGCAAAATTAAAATGACCCTTGGAAAGGGAAGAGAGGGTTCAGTATCCTTTATGTCAGCCATAACGTTCACAGCAGTTTTTATTAGCCTGAGAATCGTACAGTGGACAAAAAATTCATGTCCCCTATTGTTGCACCAGGACACAGGCTCCTTGCAAGACCCCGGTAATTTGAGGTGACTGCTGGCAAGTCACCCCCTGCCCCACTCCTGCCAAGGTGACCACCAGAGCCATCAGCTCATCGAAGGGCCGTCTCTGCGCACACGGGGAACCTGGACGCACCGTGGCAGCTGGAGGAGCCCAGAGTCAAGGAGGAACCACGGGTGGGAGTGGGAAGGATCAAGGTCACTTGAGGAGGAACAAGTGAGGGAAAATAGAGAGATGAGGAGATAAGCCAGGGCTGATCACTGTGCTTGTCTGGCCCTGCCCTGCCCAGCGCAGTCTGTCCTATCTCATTAAATGCCGTTTCTAAATTCTCCTGGGCAAGGGACCCCATTCCATGCCCATGGGTACACAGGGCCTGAGTGCAGCAGCTGGAGCAGGAGCAGGGTCAGAGGGACGTCTGCCTGGGGTGCCACCACGGGACAGACCAGAGCTGCACCCTCGGGGGCTCACATGCCTAGTTGTTGGCCACTGGGCAGACTGGGATCCAGGGACAGCCACGGGGCAGGCTGCTGCTGCAGGGATTCACACCCAACGTATGTGTATGCATCATTTCCACTGATGGACTCTCATCCTGCTCAGCCAGAGAGGGGAACAGGATGAGGCCGCCGGCGCTGCTTGTGTTTAGGTGAGCGCTGGCCACATCTGCCTGCGTAGATCAGCGCGTCCAGCTGTGTGCATGTGTGTGTGGTATACGTGTGCTTGTGTGTGTGCCCGGGGGGAATATGCGCTCGTCCTTGTTACTGCTAGCTGGACCTGAGGGCTTGGGGCTGCGGCAGCCTCAGCTGTACCAGGCTGCTCCCTGACAGCTTACACATTCCTCTCCAGCCTTTCAGGCAAAGGAGGAGACGTTAGTGTCCCCGTGGATGTCAGACATGGTAGCTACACATCCTCTAGCAGTGCCAGGAAGAAACAAACGGCTGAAGATTTCCCTGTCAGAGGGGAATCCTGGGCTGCGTGGCAGGCGGGCGTCTTCCGATGCCTCCCCCGCTTTGTGCAGGGAGCACCCGAGAGGAAGGGACAGGAGTGTCCCCAGCCAGCCCTCCCCTGCCCTCGCCCCGCGCAGCAGGCTCTCCGGGCCCCTCCGAGCAGCTCACTGCCGACAGCCAGCAAAGCCTGTGTTTGCGAATGGAAGCGAAGCTTTAGCGAGGTCAGGCCGTGGCAAAACTGCTTTTTTCCTCCACGTTGCACAGACGCAACCTGACACTTGTGCTGCAAAGGATCCTTCCACTCTCTCCTGACTTTTCAGTGTTTTCTCCTTGTTTTTATCACCTAAACCAAAATTCTAGTGGCGGGGGAAAGGGGAAGTATCAATCCTATGCCTCGTAAACCAGGCCTCTGATGCTGTTTGGAGCCATTCTGTTCCGTGATTAAAGCTGGGCTGGATATTTTATTCATAACGAGCATGTTAGGCTTTTTCTGTGATGTTTGTGCTTCTCCCTCCCCAGTCCCTCCCCCTTTCAGGGCATTGACGTGGGTAATGATTTCCTCTCTGCAGGAGCAGAGTTCATAGCTTCATACTAGGAATAAACACGCAACTTAGCCAAGGGTGAATTCATGACTGTAATTCATATTCTGAAACACGGCAGGTCTTTTGCTTACAGACAAGTGGATCATGTGGTTGCAATTGAAATTTAGGCATCAAAACACTAAGCGTGACATTTTCAGAGCGGGATCCTAATAGAAGTGGCGAAAAAAGAGCGGGGCACGAGCTGTCCCCCTCTGGCAGCTCCCTGCCTGGGCCCTGCCTTTGCCATTAACATCCTTGCCAGGATGTAACCCTGCACAGCTTTCCTTGTTTAACGCGTGGACTTTATTTTGGTAAGTTTAAAAGGGCCTGGAAATGAGACGCACTCCGTTTGGGAGGTAAGCTGAGAATCTGCAGAGGCTGTTGAGTCACGTTGAGGAAAGGAAGCGTGAAGATGAAAAGAGAGGACCTTTCATCGGCTGCCAGTCACGGGGGGATCATGGGAGCACCTGAGCGGGATTACATCCTTCGTACCTGCAAAAGGTGAGGCACGCATGATGCACTACAGAAAGACCTGAGAAGGAAGGAAATGTCCTGCAGGAAAGGAAATGTAGCTTTGTCTTGATTATTCAGCTTATAAAAAAATGAAGAGTAAGAGAGTCTGGTAGAGGGAGAACATACGCACAGTCTCAAAAGCTTTCAGAGACATGAGACTATTGCACAGAGCGGTCTCATTCCTGCAAAGACACGCAGTGAACGTAGAGGTTGAGCAGCCCCAGCAGACAAACCTAAGGACGTATTTATATTCCCTGCCAGACTACAGCATCTGTTTGCATGCTTAAATGCTGCCTCGGCAGTGTGGGAAGATGGACAATGGATCAAGTCAGCATCTCTGAAAATCCGGGACTGGGACTGATGATTCTGCTCCTGCACGGACAGCAAAGCTCCCCAAAGGGGCCTTGCTCTCCTCTCACTCTGGGGTAGGTGTGCAACGTAAACACAGGCACGCACAACTTCAGGAGTCAAATCAAATCCACGTCTGAAGCAGCTCACAGCAGGAGGTAGTTAACACACTAAATCAACCACATACCGAGAGCTGAATCCTTTACCTGGAGAGTTACCCAGGGTTACAGATGCAGGTGCTGCTCGGTGAGCTGCAGACATGGGGAAGGCTGGTTTATCCAGAGAAACGTGTCCTTCATCCCTTTGCCTTCGCATGGCAACAGCCCAGCTACCCCATCTCCTTTAGGACATCATCCCGCAGGCAAAGACAGCACATTTCAGGTTTCGAGTGTCCCTATTGCCCAATGAGTACATGCATGTCCACCACCTGCCCGGCTGCTGCCACAGATAGGGTACCAACAGCTGGATTGGCCCTGCCCTTCCCTCCACCAAGAGCTGTGTTAGTCCTTTCCTGAGCAGCAGCCAATTTCCATGGCAAATGTAGGATAATTCACCCTGAGACCACCATCCCGCCATCAGACTGGACTGAAACAGGCCAGCAGGTTCACAGGGTTTTGGGAGAAGGGACAGACGGGACTGATAGACAGCCAGACAGATGGGCAGCCTCATCACATCACCCTTGTTTCTTTAGCAAACCAAGCTAAAAATAATAACATTAGGAGACAGACATTTGAGAAACTGAGAATAAGACACAAATGTCATGTGAATCATAGGGCCTAAAAGGATGCCTGGGCTATCTCAGGCAACTGTATTGTGTCATTCCTTTCATACACCATCCTCAAGGATGGTTTGCTCTTTCATTCCACCTACTCAATGGAAAGCTTGAGTTACCCTTTATTTGCCTGGTCACTGAACATGTCCTCCTAATTTCCAGCCTGAATTTGTGTTACTTTCTTGGACAACTTCATTGAAACAAGAACTTAAACTGCACCCAATGAATTTTAAGTTAAAAGGAAAAGTATGAACTCAGGACAAATGATGCCAGATATAGAAGAGCCGAGACTAATGTTTGGGAAACAAAGACTGCAAAAGGCCAGCTGGTCTGAATGTGTGTGGATGATGCTTCCTTGTGTTTGTGTAACTCCTCTCAGACAATGTGTTCAGGAAGCCAAGGCTGGACTACCACCTATGTTTTTGAAGTCCAGTCTCGCAAACTTTGGGTCAGGGGCTTGCAGCCTTTCATTATTCCTGGTACTGATTTTGTGTCTAGTGTACCAGCCCACAAACCCCATGCTCTGCAGCGAGGTCCTGTTCTGCATGGTGCTGGGGTTAGAAAAAGAGAAAGACCACTTCGCTGGTCAAAAATCCTTGGTTGTTGCAAGATGTCTTAAATGAAAAGAGAGGCAGAGGGTGAAATAGCAGCAAGCAGAGAACCAGAAAACATTTTGTATACACTAGGAACTACTAGCTGGTGCACTGACTTTTCTCATCAGCCTTTGCTTGTCTCCTTGAGAGGAGAGGCAGTTTTTCATGCAACAGCCACTACCTCACCTGAAACCCACAGCAACAACAGGGCTGATGTGTTAGTGCTGTGTAACAGTCCTGACATTGCTGTCTGGAGGAGACAGCCCCAGGACTGGACTGCAGGCTCTCAGAAAACAGCTTTCTGCATGTCATTTGCATGCTGTATGGAGAATGCACAAGCTGTACCAGCCTGTGTTTTGGTGTGGATGAAGTAAGGCACCTTTGGACCATGTATAGCAGCAGCTGGACCCTTGCTTTCCCCCTTACACTCCACAGCAGTTTGTTTTGTAGCAGCCTCCAGAGGACAGGGTCAGGTTGAAGGAACTTCTCTAGCTGGTGCTGTAAAAACACAAATAAAGTTTGCGCTGTGAAAAGCTCACCAGTTAACATGGCAGGGCACCAGAGATGGATGAAATACAATGAAAAAAAATGGTGAAAAGACAGTATAGGAGTAGGAGCAGAAGGATTAATGTACTCTAATTAAAGCATTTGGAGAAAAAGAAATAGATACCTCCAGTGTGCAGTCCTTACATCCTAAGATATGGCATATAACATGTCACCTGAAACATTCTCTAGACGGGCCTATTGATACCAGCCAGCTCTAAAAGAAGCTTGGGATACCAGACATCTGCCTGAATTAGGTGTGATGAATTGCACCTGAGAAGTCAAATGTTTTAGCTGAAGGCACAGTGTGGTTGTTTCAGCCTTGTGGGATTTGGAGTGGATTATTAAAAAAACAAAAGAAAAAAAAAATATATATATAAACAAAGGATTTCCTGGTCCCATGACAAATTCCTGGTCCGGTGTTTAGGTACGACAAGTAGGTGCTGTGTTAGTTGAGGACTTTCCCAGGGTGGAGCAGAGCCACCTGAGGAGACTGAAGAGGATGTGCCATGAAGGAGAACATGGTGGTGGAAGCCCTGAAGGGGCCTCTTGAGCCTGTGTCCACATCAGCAACAGCAGTCTGGACTTGCCACCTTTATATCTGGCAGCAAATACAAACCCAGATTTGTCCAGAGCCTGAGGTTTCTGTATAAATTCTCTCCTAATTAATAAAGTGCCCAGGACTGAAGCAGAGGTCCCTCCTCTAGTCACAGTGACTGCTTGTGATCAGGAAGGGCATTGCATATGCCTCCTAGAAATCAGTGCTTCCCATCAGATGCACTTTTTCATTTCTACATCCTGGTGGGGCGTGTGCGGGGACCAGCTGTGGCAGCACCAGCAACAGGAGGTGAGGTGGAGACCCGAGCACAGATCCTGGGGAGAAACACAAGAAACCTGTGACCTTTCCCAGACTGACTTTTGTTTGTGTGACAGGACGGAGGGGACAGGGAGAGGCTACGGTGATGTGTTGGTTTATTATCCCCTGGGCATGAAGGGCTCTCGGAGAGGCCAGTGAGGTTCTTTGCCAGCAAGGGCAGGTCAATGTCTGGGTTCACCCACATTTTGTAGCCCGTTAACATTGTTGGCCCTTCCCAGCTGTAAATGCCAAGCTGGCCAGGCAATACGCAGGGAAAAGGCTGTTTCACCCCAAATCAGGGCATGTTGCAACTGCCCCCAGCACACAACCTGCCGAGCTGGAATGGGCACCTTCCCCGGACTTGCAGACAGGGCATGGGGTGGTCACCCCCAGCTCTTTCAGGAGTCAGGCAGTGCTTTTGGGGTGGAACAGGTCCAAATGCATTTACTGGGTTACCTTAGGAGGAGAGGACCTGCAACCTACAGTTGCTTTTATGCCTAATGTGAAGGGAGCTGATGGGCAAATCCTGCTCAGGGCAGGTGCAAGGAGAGAGGTGGGTCCCATCCACATCCACCGCTAGCATCCTCCACCACCATCCAGCCCCACAGTGCCATCCCCACCGATGTCCCACAGCTCTGACACATGTTCCTCCACAAGCGCGTGACTGGCGCAGACCTGCACGTCCGTCACTTCGCTGCAGACCCCTTACATCTGAAGACCCCAGAAACCCTTCACCTGGGATCTGCCTCTAATTAAGGGATGGTCCAGTTGAGGGATGGGAATGTTCATTAAGGGAAGGGGAAGAAACGATCTCCATATTAGAGAGATTCTGTTCTTCTGTGAATAGAAAAATGAAAATACTCCCTGAAGGCCTTTCTTTGGTCAAAATGTTGTGATCTCAAAAAATAATTAGCCACTGTGAGTTCCTAAGTTTCTCCTTTTTTTTAATAAGAAATACAGTTGATTCACTTAGATGTAAATTGGATTTATAGAGGTGCAAGAGAAAGTTTTTTCTTAATGGTTCCTGGGTATTTTTGTGTCTCATTGTGAGGATGTCTTCTGCTTCAGCAGTAACTATCAAAGGACATAAAGCCAGAGATACAGCAGCATGGTGCTTTGTCAGTTCTGTAACTCCAGTTAACCTCAGATGAGAAGGACACTATTGCTGAAATATAATAACAAACTACTGGGCAACATGATCTCCTGTTTCTCAAGTGATCAAACAAATTATTCATCTTTCTAGACTGAACCTAAACTGACAGCAACCTTTTCATTTAAAGTAAATTAAGGATCTCAGACTATCTAAGATGAATGATGATTTTTTTGTTGTTTTTTCCCTCCTTAATTAAATGAAAGTGGTTTTTCTAATTTAAACATTCCCACACACTGTTGAATGAATGCAAATTTTTTCCTGTGATTATTCATGCAGCAAAGCGGCAGGCTGAAACCAGCAGTATTAATTCCCTAGTGATTCCTTCTGAACATATAGGGTGCATACAGAGAGCTACAGTAGTTCCTGGAGACCCACCACAGAGGGCCTTGTTGTGCCAAGTCGTGCACAGAGTAATAGGAAATGGCAGTATGTGCTCTACAGTTTCCACTCTGAAGCAGAGGTTCAATGTGCTGGAGAGGCTGGGAGTGACAAGGGGATGCCCTCCTTCCTCCATCACACGACCTCACACAGTGCGCACCTGGTGACATTTGACAAAGCAAAGCCTGGACGATCGCACAGCTCCTCTCCCAGGTCCCCACTGTGGTTGTGTCCATCCCAGTGAGATGAGACAGGGCAGAGGCAGAAGGATGGGTGGAAGAGATGAAAAAAGAGGTAAGATGTGCCATTTTGAAGGTGGCAGCTCTGCCCAATGCAGCTATGAGAGCCCAGGGAGCATCCCATCACTGGGGCAGCGAGGGCACAAGGGCTCATCACAGTGCAGGGCACAGCTGCCCACAGGGTCAGTTGTGAACAGCATGCACCTTGCATCATTGCCATCAAGTGGGTTTTGCAGAAGAGGTGACTCTGGGAGGACAGTGCAGGTCCTGGCACTCCTGGTCTCCTCTGCCAGAGAGCTGCATGGTGAGACACCACTGACTACACCAATGCTGGTGGCCTGAAAGGGATGGGAAGTCAAATGTCCTCAGATACAGATAATTTGATTTTCCCTGATGCCATGCAAAGAGATAGGAGCTCCCTTTATGGGCAGTGGGAGATGAAGCTCAGTACGGGTGGGTGGCTGGTGTCTCCCTCCACACCTGCAAGGCTGGCTCTCTCCAGAGTGCCCTAAGGAGCCTTGGATCCCTGTGGTCCTTCCTTTAGCACGTCCCACCACCTGCAGGACTCCTCACAATGCCATGTCTGCCCTGGGGTGCTGCTGCAGTCATGATGGACATGGACATCTCCCGAGTAGCCTCATGGTATCACCCAGTCAGCAGCAGGCTCTGCTTTGCTCCAGCACGCCACCACACTGCCCCAGCTTTTCACATCCCAGCGCTCCCAATTCTGCCCCCAGCAGAGACACCCAGCTTTACCTTTGCTTATGGCTTTGCAGCCATATATGGGATACATAGATCTCTATAGACCCTCAGCTGCCTGTATCCCAAGGTGGAGATTCCTGATCCACCTTGCTTCTTTTAGTCAGGGAACCATNTAATTTCTTAATAATTTCTTTACAAACTCCTCAAGTCCTTTTGCAATAATACTGCGTTACCTCTTGGCTAACAGTTTCAAAACACATTGCCCAATATTAAATATCTCAGTCTACTGGAAACTATGACCTGACTTTTCAGTGCTTCCCATAAATCCCACTGAAGTTTTTCCACTCAAATTTCCCCTGAAGTGCAATCAGATAAAGATACATACATTCCTCTAGGGAATTAACCTACATATTTCTTGTGAGCAAACAACCATCTGTTTCTATCTGATATATGCACACTCCAGAACATGCCTGACTAAGCCCCAGGGTTGCCCACGTCTCCCCTGTGACAGTCCTGAACATTGGATATTGCCGCATTGAGGATGGAGCACTATTCTACCCCATGGACACCTGTTGGCTTCAATAAATGTTAGCCAGACTTTAAAAGCAGTCAAATCTGTTAGAAAATAGTAATTAAGTTCAATAAATGTATTTATTTATTCATTAGGAAAAGGAGTGACATCTAAGCAAATGCATCACAAGTTGGTATTAGGCTTAATTGTAGTGTTAGCCTTGGTCATTGACATCTGACTTATCCTAGTACACTGCAGAGCCAGATCGAGCTTGCTGTGTCCACATCCATGCTTGTATTTCCTTGTGTGCTCTGCAAGGCCATTAGAAGAGATAAATCCATGTTTTTCTAGGCTTCAGTAGTTGAGCACCTATGGTTCTTCCCCATCCAACCACAGGAAAATGCTTTTTGCCTTCCTGGCTAGAAAACAGGATCATGGGGAAGCACTGGAAGGCTCTTGATGAAATATTTCAGTCTCTCAGCACTGGAAATCTTGGACCTTCCCAGTCTGAAGTCAATGTTCTCTCTCTGAGAAGAGCTTTCAGGGACTTCAGAGGAAGAAGCACAAAATCACATCAGACTGTTGTGGAAATACTCTCTCAACAGAAATGGCTCGTTTGCTCCCATTTATTTGGCGCACAAACATGCCTTGTACTGAGGACCCTCCTCAACCTTTTTCAGAGCTCACAGAGGTTTTCTTTATTTTGTAATCCTTACTAATAAATCTGTGGATTCCCCTTATCCAGAAAAATATCCAGTTTTCTTTTGATTCATACTAAACTCTTAGCCACAGTGATATATTAAAGTTCCTAGAGTAAAGCAGCACAAATGTTGACATTTGCTTTGGGGTAGAATTTTGTAGCAAGGACCTACCTAACACAAACAGTCACAAAAAGCCCATGCAAAATGACATCTAGCTCTTAAGCAACACTTTTCCATAGACCTCAAAACTATTTGTAAAAAGAGTCTACACAATTTCACTTTTCTTTGAAACTGAAATGACTCATTCTTGCCTAATAAATCAGGAATATAATGTCAGCATTCAGGTCTTATTCCTGGGATCTACCAAATTGTCTACCTAATCTTCCACAAAGTAGATGAAATTATGGACAGTGTGAACATATGTAGATCTCCTAACATGTCTCCTGGACATCTTGGTACCACACAGACGTAATATGCATCTGCACAAACCCATGTCATGTCACTATTGACATGCATGTGACCCCTTTTGGCAAAGACCGAGTGAACACTGGGCTGTGTTAGCAAGAGTGTCCACAGGTCAAGGAGAGCGATCACTGCCCTTTACTCAACACTTGTGGGACCACATGCTGTGTCTGATTTTGGGCTCCCCTATACTGAAAGGCATAGGCATAGCAGAGCAATCCCAGTGCAGGGCCACCAAGCAGGTCAGGTGGCTGGACCACATGGTACGCAAAGGGAGGCTGAGAGAGCTGGGCTTGTTCAGCCTGAAGAAGACTCCATTTTTTCCTATGGTTCCATGATTGTGAGTAGTGAAGACCCTAGAAATTGCACCAGTTCAGCAGTGAGTAATAAATTCCTGGATATGCTCTGTTTACTGGTTGGTCAAACATTTGAGAAGCCTTTGGGATGAAAGTCACAATGTAGAAGTTAAGATAGTTATCAAGAGCTTTTGAAGTCAGCTGTAATGTGAGGTTTGCAGTTTTCCAAGCTCCTCCCTGCTAAAGATAATAACTTCCACACTGAACTGAGGGGCACTCAAAATACTTCATAATCTAGGCAAGTTGCCTGATGCCAGATTTAGCACAGCAGTTTAAAGGGAGCTTGAGCCCAATCTGTCTTTTATATAACCCATTGTACTAAATCCCAAAAGGTGGAATAAGGCTACTAGAATCAGCTGATACTAAGTGAAAATGTGAGTAATGCTTGAATGTTTCAGAAAATACATTTTTTCTCCATAGTTAGCAATGTATGAGTCACTCAGGCTCCCTAGCTACTGCACTGCATGAATGACTCAAAACTCCACCGAGAATGGAGGCACAAGCAGTTCTTTCTTTGTGCCAGATTTTCTCCTTTTAAATCACCATTGCTGTATCTCACCCACTTCAAAAAAAAAAGATAATTTCTTTCCCTATTACTTCCTTCCGCCATCCCCATGCAAGCACAGATAAAACATCAGGCACAAGGATGGTCAGTGCTCATCATGATTCAAAAAAGCACAAGTTATGATGCATTAAATTGAACTCAGGTAGCCATTTTTAAGCAGTGAAAACGTACATAAACTAGTTGCCTTGCTGAGCTCCTCTGAAGTTCTTGGAAGAGCAAGGACACAGCACTTCTAAACACATTGGACCCTAATGTCCTCAACTGAATACTCCTGTGCAGCAAAGCTCAGAGTCTGGGATCTTGGAAATTTCAGTCAATCATTTGTTTGGGAGCAAGTTTTGAATTCAGTTCATTGTGGACCTTGAAATACCTCAGTCCTGTATGGTTTTACAGACTAGTCATCCCTTCTTAGTTTAAAAAACTGTTGCTGAGAGGATGCTCTTTAATTTGTACCAGGTATCTCCATGAGAACAATGGACGCACATCCCCATCTTCAGTGATTGCTGGCTACAAGCCTGAGCCCAGGTTCCCTCTGCAGAGCTCTGAGCAAGTCTTTGGAGTCATAAGCAAAGCTGTCTTTGGTGTCACGTTCCCACTGTCTCATCACTTGATGCATCACATGAGTCATTTTCCAGGGACTGAAAGATGGAGAGGGAGAAATCATGCTGGTTGTATATTAGTTGTCACTTGAAAAAAAATATACTGCATGATATGGCTATTGCCTAATCCCATTACCTCACCCCTAAGCTGATCACCAGCCTCTTGTTCTTTGGATCACAGCTCCGTTGCAATGACCATAGGGTATTTTGGACAGTGATCACTTCCTCTGCCATAAGACCAGTCTGATCTCTGGTCAGATAATGAAAACAAGTATACATGGTCATTTGTTAGAGCAGATCTCTGTAAGGTGAGCCACTGGTTTCAGTTCTGCTGTTTGTTTTCTATTTATGAGAAAGTTATCAGAACAGAATTACTGTGATCTGTTTCCCTAGGCTATTCTTCCCATTACACATTTTTAATTCAGCTTTTCAGAAGTTATTTGAGTTTAAGTCTCTTTGATTCTGCTAATCTTCAATTGAGCAGATACTTAGTGGTCTCTCCCACCAAAAGCTGCTCTGTACTTCCCCAGTGTCTGAGGAGCCTGTTCTGTCACTGAAAAAGAAAGGTTCCAGTTGTCAGGGCTGTAGGTGCAGCCTTCTGGATACATTTTTATACAGACGGAAGCAAGAGCTGTCCAAAAGTCATGAACTCTTAATGCCGTTAACATAAAGTCTGTTTGTTAGAATTTCTGTTTCTGAGTTGACCATTTCACTGCTGGTCACCTTAACCATCCGCAGCCAGCGAAATGATCCAAGAGTAGGGAACTCTGTTAATTAGGCAGAAGCCTTCACTGTCAGACAAACCCAGTTTGGACAAGTCCCTTCAGCTTGTCTTAGAGTCTCTTCTGTTGCTACCACGAAACACAGTATTCCTCTTGGTCAGTCATTCTTTCTTTTACCCTGGAGCTTCTGAAACAGTTTTTGATCACAAGTCTGAATTTATGGTAAAAGACCATTGACTTTGTTGTCTTTCTTGGCTGACCCAGATTTATTCCATTAGTGTTTAGACACCTAATTCAGGAGTCCAAGTTATGCGATAGTCAACCGAGAAAGCAGATATGCAGAAGAAGTATGTGGATATATGAGGAGCAGGAGAGGGAGTTGGACTTGTTCAACCTGAAGAAGAGAAAGGTTGAAGGATCTCACTGCTGAGCATATGTAATGGTATGACGCAGAGAAGATAGAGATAAACTCTCCTCAGAGCTGTGCAGCAATTTGACAAGAGGCAACAGACACAACATGCAAACCCAGAAATTCCAATCAGATTTTAGGAAACCTTTTTTCACCATGAGGATGGTAAATATTGGAGCAGGTATTGGAGAGGTAGTGGCATCTCCATTTTTTGAGATATTCAAAACTCAGCCAGACAAGGCCCTGAACAACATGCTGTAACTGGATGTGCTTTGAGTTGGGGATTGGACAAGACTACCTCCAGAGGCCCTTTCCAACTCAAATTTTCCTATGGCTCAATAGTTCTGTGGGTTTGCAGGAAATCTCAGATACTGATCAAGAGCCAAAGCCACCCTGTTAAGTTACCTTTCACTCTGTAATTTAAGAAATTTTACACTGGTAATTTCCACAAGACTAATAGTGAGTTTTTCTCTCTTCTGACTAGTTCATTGCAGTTTAATTTTGTTTCAGGTTTGGGGTGTATTTATTGTACAATAAAAGTACTTTAGCCATAATGCTACCTGAAATCTTTTGGGCATCATCTAAAAATACTCATTTATTTATTTATTTCTAGCTCCACTTAGTGGGTCTCATTTTTTCCTTGCTCATCATTTTACCAGCTGAATTATTTCTGTATGTAATCTCTTCCACTCATTAACTTCTTCTTGCCTGTTGGCAGCAAAGATATTTGGCATTGAAAATTGACAGAATATCAGTATATGTGGCCTTTTAACGTGATTAATTAGTGTTCGGAAAAAACCTTTGTAATCAGGCAAGGAAAAACTGCAAGGCTGTGAGGGTTAACAGAGAGGTCTTCTCCCTTACTTTTTGCTTGATTTGTTTTATAAACAGTGACGCAAGCAAATACATCAGGACTCAAACTGGAAAGTCACTTCTTACTGTGTTGGATTAAAGGAATAGAAGATCAGTGGAAGTATTTTGCTTGCTTTCTGAAAGATATGACAGCTCTGGCTTGCTCTATACATTTGCAGGCAGCTTAGTTCTCCATCAGCCCATGTTTTGTCAGTGAAATGCTTATCTGAAACTCTTGCCCAGCAATCTTACCAAATGATGGCTTTCTCACTACTGTTGCTTTCAAAGCAAAGACTCACACAACCTTGTTTGGCATGTTATCTCCTATCAGTTCTTATTCAATTGTGAAAAATGGCTTGAAAAACAACAGGAAGCCCAAGAAAATGTGATAACAAACAGCAGTGTGTCAGGGTTTAGGAAAGTGTGATTACAAGCACCATGGAGACCATTGTCAGGTCAGATCTGTCTTTTTTAATTAATTGAAATAGAGGGGGGAAAGCATGTTAACAAGATTAACAAAGGAAATTACCAAATTGTAGGTGTTAATATCAGTAAGTATCATCCCCTCTATTATCTCAGAAGATATCAGCCTAGGAAATAATTTTCTTTTCATTTTTAATATCTATGTTTCTCACCTTTTTTAATTTTTTTTATCTCACAGAGGTTTGAAAATGTTCTGTGAGAGCCTCCTCAGAACGGGACTGGAATTGGCCTTCTTGCACATTAGCTCAGAGATCAAATACTTTCATGGGGAAGAAAAACACTGCTTTTGGCTTTTCCCTTCTTCCTAATGTACAAACTTAAAGATGTCCACACTGATTTGTCTAGGTCCCTAGAGCAAAATTCAAGGCTATGACATGAAGCTTCTCTATTTCCTTTTGACATTTTCAGACTCAGATCCTGGAAAATTAATTTAGGGCCAGGATTAATAAGTACATTTTTATCCCATTTTAAAGCTTCTTAGGATCTTCCCCTGGAAAGATGGACAAGAAACAGTCTTGGAGAGAGAGCAGATACACATTTCTATGCAAAGGAGTAGGGGACCATCTTTATCTGTGATTTGGAGGTATCTAAAATCACTGTTGGCAAAAATCGTAACCAAGCCAAGCACTGACTAACAAGTAAGTAATGAGGAAGACAAAGCTTGCCATAGAGTCTAATCTGGATTGACCAGCACATCAGTACCATTAAAACATAGTTTGTAATGCACTATAGTGAAAATAAAAGATAAATGTGCATTATTCAGTAAGAAGACAGATAAACCTTTTTCTATATTGAGAAGTTCTCTATTCACTATACATTTATTGGTAATGTTCACGCTTGTAATGAAAAAATAAAAGATGCCACCTGTAGCACTGTCGAAGACTGCAGTCCTGCCAACATTTATATGAGCCAGCTTGGAAACATTGAAAAGTACAGAGAAGGAAAGTTTCCAGCCCCTTTGCTGTCTGTGCAGCCTTTGCCACTTCCTTAAGCACATGTTTTGGTGGGACTTTGTAGTCAAAAGCAGCAATTCTATTTCAGTCTCACCCCCTCTTCCTATTCCTTTCTCCCAGATGGAAATGACTGGCAATTTGTAACGTCCTAGAAAACTTTGGCAATGCCTGTAGAGATGCTAGTGACCGCTCCTTCTGCACATGCAGCCCTGTTCCAAACACTCTCTAGTAAAAATTTACTTTCCCTGTGCTTTTTATAGTGCACCTCACAAGGGCTTATGCAAAGAACAAGTAAACAGCTACGACTATAAATCATACAATTCCTCTAAACCACAACTCTTTTATTCTAACTGGTTACCTAGGACAAAGGTCTGTAGCAGGCTGTTCTCAATATCAGAGAGTTAAAATGCCTTCCTCCATCATGCCATACTCCCAGTTCTCAAAGTAAGAGAGACACATGACAAATACACATACAGCATGCAGAATGTCTCACTGAAGTCTCTGTGAATACACGGAGGGCATATACTCTGTCAGTGTTTCAATATTATTCAGACTGCTTGCAAATACTACAGCAACAGCAATGCTAACTCAATGCCAAAAGATTACAGAAGTGTTCTTATAGCTGGAAGATTAATAAAGGCTGCCTCCTTCAAATAGATTCAGTGGTTGGCAAACACAATGCCAAGCCTGTCCCCAAGCACTAAACCTTGGTATAAACAGTGAAAGATATATTTTCACACTATCTTCTACTACATAAGTGGGTTTGAAGTAGATATCCCATCCCAGCAAAAAGATCTAGACACACTCATCTGCTGCCTCACTGGGGCCTGTGTTAAGGACCTCACTAAGAAACTTCCTAGCCTGGTACGGCTCTCGGACTATTACCCATTACTGCTCTTCCATGTGGGTGGCAATGAAGCTGCAACGCATAGTCTAAGGGCATTCAAAAGGGACTTCAGGGCCTTAGGACAGTTGGTGAGGGAATCTGGTGCACATAGTATTTTTTCCTCTCTCCTTCCAGTTGTGGGCAGCAACAGATAGATGCAGTCTACTAATACATGGCTCCGTGGCTAGTGTTGCCACCACAATTTTGGGGTTTTCGATAATGGAATGGCCTACATGGCACCAGGCCTGCTGGCATCAGATAGGATTCATCTTTCTCAAAGTGGGAAGATGATCTTTGCTCACAGGCTTGTGGGACTTTTTGACAGACCTTTAAACTAGACTTAAAAGGGGAGGGGAATAATATCAGGCTTGCTGGTGACAAGCAAGGTTAGAGGGATGAGGTGCTCGCAAGGGCCCTCAGCCTGTTGCTCTGAGACTTGCTGGGTACACTGGAGCATGCTTGAAGTCTTATAGAGATAAGCCAGAGACTCCTGAAGTAACAGTGGTCAGCAGAGAAACACCAGTGAAATACCTCAAAGGAATTAAGGGGTGTTCCTCTAAGAAGGTGACATGGCTGACAGCCCAGCTGAAGTGCCTCTACATCACTGCATGCAGCATGGGCAAGGAACAAGGAGTTTGAAGCCACTGTGCTACTTAAAAACTATGACCTAATTGCCAATACTGAAACTTGGTGGGAGAAAGCTCATCGCTGGAGCAGGGCTATCGATGGCTACAGGCTGTTCAGAAGGGACAGGCAAGGAAGGAGGGGCAGACATCTTGCCCTCTACATCAAGAACTGGATAGAGTGTGAAGAGCTGTCTCTGAAGAACAGCCATGAGCAGGTTGAAAGCTTATGGGTAAGAATTAAGAGATCAAGGCAACAAAAGGAACCTTGTGGTTGGTGTCTACTACAGGCCACCCAATCAAGGGGAGCCTATTGACGAAATCTTACTCCAGCTACAGGAGATACTGCACTCACAGGCTCTCGTCCTGCTAGGGGACTTCAGCCACCTTGGCATCTGCTGCAAAAGCAGCACAGCGAACTGTAGGCAATCCATGAGACTCCTGGAATGCATTGAGGACACCTTCTTAAGCCAGCTAATAGCCAGCCCTACCAGACATGATGCAATACTGGACCTGTTGGTAATCAAAACAAGTGAGCTAATTGGTGACGTCAAGATTGGAAGCAGCCTGGGCTGCAGTGATCATGCACTGGTAGAGTTTGCAGTCCTGAGGGATATGGGTCAGGTGAAGAGTAAAGTCAGGACCCTGAATTTTGAGAAAGCAAACTTCCAGCTGTTCAAGGAGTTAGTCAATAGGGCCCTCTGGAAAACTGCCCTCAGAGGCAAGGGAGCAGAACAGAGCTGGCAGATCTTTAAGGACACTTTCAATAGAACACAAGAGCTCTCAATCATCAGATGTAAGAAATCAGGAAAGGAAGGCAAGAGACTGGCATGGCTGAATAGAGACCTACTGGTCAAACTAAAGGGCAAGAAGGAAATGCACAGGCAGTAGAAGCAGGGACTGGTATCCTGGGAAGAGTATACACAACTGCCCAGTTGTGTAGGGATGGGGTCAGGAAGGCCAAGGCGCAGCTGGAGCTGAACTTGGCAAGGGATGCAAAGAACAATAAGAAGGGCTTCTACAGATATGTCAGCCAGAAAAGGAAGGTCGAAGAAAGCGATCCCCCCTGATAAGCAAGACTGGTAAACTGGTAACAACAGACAAGGAGAAGGCTGAGGTACTCAGCAACTTTTTTGCCTCGGTCTTCAATGGTAATCTCTCTTCCCACACCTTTTGAGTGGATGGACCACTGGACTGGGGGAACAAAGTCCCTCCCACTGTAAGAGATCAAGTCCATGACCACAAGTCTATGGGACCTGACGAGATGCATCCCAGAGTCCTGAGGGAACTGGCTGATGTAGTTCCCAAGCCACTCTCCATGACATTTGAAAAGTCATGGTACTCAGGTGAAGTCCCTGGTGACTGGAAAAGGAAACATTGCACCCATTTTAAAAAAGGGTAGAAAAGAGGACCCTGGGAACTGCTGACCTGTCAGCCTCACCTCTGTGCCTAGGAAGATCATGGAACAGATCCTCCTACAAGCTATGCTAAGGCACATGGAGGACAGGGAGGTGATTCGAGACAGCCAGCATGGTTTCACCATGGGCAAGTCCTGCCTGACCAACCTAGTGGCCTTCTTATGATGGAGTGACTACATCAGTGGACAATGGAATTGCTACAGATGTCATCTAGCTGGACTTCTGTAAGGCCTTTGACACGGTCCCCCACAACAGCCTTCTCTCTAAATTGGAGAGACATGGATTTGATTGATGGACTGTTCAATGGATGAGGAATTAGTTGCATGGTTGCATCCAGAGGGTAGTGGTCAACAGCTCAATGTCCAGATGGAGACTGGTGACAAGTGGTGTCTGTCAGGGGTCTATATTGGGACCAGTACTGCTTAATATCTTCATCAGTGACATAGACAGTGGGATTATGTGCACCCTCAGCAAGTTTGCTGACGACACCAATCAGAGTGGTGTGATTGACGTGCCTGAGGGATAGGATGACATCCAGAGGGACCTGGACAAGATTGAGAAGTGGGCCCATGTGAATGTCATGAGGTTCAACAAGGTCAAGTGCAAGGTCCTGCACATGGGTCAGGGAACACTCAGTCTCAATACAAGGTGGAGGATGAAGGGATTGAGAGCAGCCCTGCAGAGAAGAACTTGGGGCTACTGGTGGATGGAAAGCTGGACATGAGCCAGCAATGTGCACTTGCAGCCCAGAAAGCCAACTGTATCCTGTGCTACATCAAAAGAAGCATGGCCAGCAGGTTGAGGGAGGTGATTCTGCCCATCTACTCCGCTCTCATGAGACCCCACCTGGAGCATTGCAGCCAGGTGTGGAGTCCTCAGTACAGGAAAGACATAGACCTGTTGGAGTAGGTCCAGAGGAGGGCCATGAAGATGATCAGAGGGCTGGAGCACTTCTATGAAGACAGGCTGAGAGAGTTGGGGTTGTTCAGCCTGGAGAAGAGATGACTCCAGGGAGACCTTTCTGCAGCCTTTCAAGTACTTAAAGGGGGCTTATAAGAAAGATGTGGACAAACTTTTTAGCAGGGCCTGTTGCAATAGGACAAGGGGTAGTGATTTTAAATTGAAAGAGGGTAGATTTACACTAGACATAAGGAAGAATTTTTTATGATGAGGGTGATGAAACACTGGAATAGGTTGCCCAGAGAGGTGGTAGATGCCCCATCCCTGGAAAACTTCAAGGTCAGGTTGGACAGGGATCTGAGTAACCTGATCTAGTTGAAGATATCCCTGCCCATGGTAAGGGCTTGGACTAGATGACCTTTAAAGGTCCCTTCCAACCCAAACCACTCTATGATTCCATGATTCTATGATCTTGCTGGACTGACTGAAACTGAGAGGTCTCCAGTATAATCTTGACTTTGCTCTCCATGTCACATAGCAACTTACACAAACACACACACCTCATGCAAAGCTTCATCTCTGCTACTTCCACACATGGCTGAAATTTCTCTACTTACATTCCTGACAATTTACATTTCATGTAGCTTATTGTGCTTCTCATTCTAATTCCAGTACTGTAGCAGTAGAACAATGGGAGCTGCTTGGCATGAGAGCCCCCCTTTCATTCTTAGTCTCACAGAAAACATGAGTTGCAGATGCTTCTCAAACTGCCTGGGGAGACCACATGCTCCAAGGGTAATTCAGGGTATTGGGTCCCCACAAGACTTACTATATTATATGAAAGTGATATAATACAAGAGATATGAGAGCAGTACATTGAGTGTATGTGCACTTCAGGAGCAGTGCATACAGACTATGCAATTAATGTGATTGCAGTCACCACCACAGTGGTGACCTAGTGCACCCACCTGTCCCCAGGGTGAAGGAGCAGACCCAACACACAAAGTCACCAGGAGAGATAAGTCCCTCACCCCAGAAGAGTAGCTGTTTGAAATGATCTCTCTTCCATGCCCTTCACTGAAGATCTTCTTCCTCTTCTGTGGCTGCATGACACTTAGCCTGGGGTTCACAGTGAAGCCAGAAGGGCAATGTGCTCAGTTCCATACCACAAACCATTGGCTTGGTACACAGGGACCTGTGTATGGGCACATGTAAGGCATTTGAATGAACCAAGCAGACACTCCCAGTAAAGCTTCCAAGCTCAAGCTCACAGCATCCCAGGGAATGACAGAGGAGGAAGACATCTCCCAGAGCTCCAGCTGCCCAAACAGCAAGTAGTTTTTCAGGGGTGGATGGCTTTAAGACAACAAATGAAGTCTATCATTCTGTCAGCAGCACGTTTTTTCTTGGTTTGAATCCACTGTCCTCATCTTCTTGGTTATTGTTGCCTTGGGACTTCATCACTGGCTTAGCTCTCATCTAGTGCTATAAAGGCACCAACTCTAGTCGTGGCCCTATGGAAAGGAAAATGACCAACAGCTGCTTCCTTGGAGGCATTTTTGTTTTATGCAGGCTGAGAAAAGTTTCTGAGACAAGTCCTCATTTCTTTATTACTAAAGTCAGCCAGTAAGTTAAGTGCTTCTGCCAGTAGCTGTCTCCTTATTTCAGAAAAGGAGAATGAAATTCCATGAACAAAGCACTTCTGTGGAAGCCTCATCTAGACACAGTCTTCTCAGAGTAAAGCTTCTTTTTTTTTTTTTAAATAAATAGGGCCAAATTGTTCTCAGTTCCATAATTGCCAGCTGCCATTTAAATCAGCAGGAATTATGCATATATACCTGAGGAAAAATGTGAATGGTAGTTCTTAGAAATAAGAGAGGAAGTAATTAAAAATGGATTTTGGATTAAAAATATCAGAGGGATCAGCTGACTATGTGCTATAGAAGGGAAAAGAGCTGACTTAGAAAGCCTTAGGAATCAGGGTTATCACAGGAATTCTGCCAAGGCATTTATCTATAGTGGTAGATACTGCTATTTTGACTTGCAAACTGTTAGAGAAATATAAACTGCTTTATTCCCTTGTCCCAGTTAGATTAGTCAAGTACTTAAGCACTTTATCTTTTAATTAATTGTATCAGCTAAGTGTGTATTTAAAAACTGAATTTCTGTGCAGAAATCCCCAACATATTCATCACTTCTCGTACACCCCTCTTCTCCACAGTCTGCCAAGCACTGAGTCATAGCTCCATTTTATTCTATTCTTTCCATTGCTGCACAGCAATTACACAGTCTATGAGAAAATTATATTTGTTGTTTAATCATCAAGGGGACCAGCCATTCATAAGAGAAGGAGACAGCAGCCTGTGCAGAAAGAGGATGATTTAAGGGAGGGTTACAGAACGTGATCTGGTTAAAAGTCAACTAAGCTGAGAAAATGGAAGATTTGGAAGCTGTGGTGGAAGGTCATCTCTTCTGACAGTCTTTTTTAAAAGAAAAATTGTAAAGAAAAAATACAGCTGCTGGTTTCATATTCATTGTGCCAGCCTGTGAACTTTTTGTTTTCCAACACTTTGCTTATCTAGAAGAAATAGAAACTGCATGTGACCGTTGTTGTGGGTTTGGACTGTAAACCAAAACTTAAAGCAAGGCTTTCCTAACCAGATATCATCTTATTTGCTTATTGTGGATGGAGCAATATCAGTGGCTAAACACAGGGATGATTCCAGTCAAATGACTTCACAACCTCATCCACGCCAGTGTGGGTTCGTAGCAGCTATGCTTCCCCAGGCAGCTTCCCCAGAAATGCACCTCTGAACTTAAGTTAGCACTGCAGGGCAATCCGTCCCTCCTGAGCACTCAGACAGAAACAGAAAGGGACATAGGAAAGTTTGGGCACACAATGTTCATTTTAATAAACGTTAAATGTATAAAATCTGCTTTCAAAAGCTCCAAGGCTGGACAAAAGAAATCACAATTATCTACTTCAGGAGAAGTGCAGATTGCCTCGATGAAAACATAGGTTGTGTTTCACAGATACAAACATTAATTCATCCTGAAACTATTCCTAACTAAAGACAAATGCCCCCAGATAATGGCCCAAAGCAGCATGCCCAAGTCATCCCGCAGGGCTGTGCAAGCAAGTAGCATGTCTTGACGGGTTGTGCTCAGGGTGTGTTTGGCCTGCTACGAAGCACAGTGCAAGGACTGTAAATGACAAACAAATAAACTCTCTATCTGGAAATTTCAATGGAGGCACATCCAGGGTGTCACTGCTCTCTTCCAGCCAGCACTTGCAGCTGGGATTGAGCTTGCCAGACCTGCCTAGACCCGGTCCCAGATGGTGCAGCAATCACCCCTGTCCCATGCCAGGGGTGCCTACTGCATCCCCACAGCGAGCGGCACCGGCTCACCCTCACTCCCTGCAAGCTGGGCTGGGGGGACAATGGAGAACGGGCTTTCAGTGCACGCTGGAGGGACACCCTGCCCGGCTGAAACCTGTGTGCCTGGGAAGTCTGCTGCAGATCCGTAGTTTCTTCAGCCACTGGGATCATACAGGTTTAAGGTATTAGGTCACACTGCTACGGCTGGTTTCTGAAAGCATCAAGCTAGGACTGGGGTCAAGTCAAATCAAAAAGTAGGCACCAGGTGACAGACTAAAGCTCTGGCAGCCAGGGGCTTGCAGTTACAACTTTAAGCCAAGCTACTGACTCATGCTGGATGTGTGAACATGAGCAATGCAGTTGGCTTCTTGCTACTTAAATCAGCTAAGCTGGAAGATTGAGTCATGGCTGGACCTCCCAGAATCCAGATACGACGTCTGAAGTGACCTTTCTAGAATAAATAAGTACAAGTTTGCCCATTGCCTTTAAACCCAGCGTATAAGTGTTAGACTGTGCTAGAGAGCTACAGTGAAGAGGATGGGGAAGAGGATGACATAAGCTCCCCCTTCCTCAGCACACTGGGGAGCTTCTTGTAGAAATGAATGGGGCCTTTTCTCTCTTATACTGTGGGAATGCTACTTTCCAAGGAGTTTGCACTCAGCTTGCCTAAATATACATTGCTCCATAACACAGAGCACACGAATGTGTCCAGGACATTGGAAAGAGAAAAAAACCCCATAGAATTATGCAAGAGGTGTCCTCTGGGAGTCACTCAGGCTGACCTCTTGTCTCCTCACGCCCCCAGGGCTATCTTCAAAGTCAGATTAGCTGGCTCAGGGCCTTGTCTGGTCAAGTTCTGAATATCTCCGAAGACAAAGATTTTGTGGGCTTTTTGAGCAACCTGCTTTAGTGTTTGACCACCCTCACTGAAATTCTTTTCCTTATGTCTAATTGTGATTTCCTTTGTTGCAACTCATTTTTCATCTTTCTCTGTGTACCCAGAGAACTGCCTGACTCCATCTTTTCTGTAATTCCCTTTTAAGTTAGGAAAACAGCCCTTAGTCTCCTCTTCTCTGGTCTAATCGCAACTTCCCTAGCCCTCTTAGGGGTGCGCAGCTGGACTTGCTCCAGCTTTTCAATACGTTTCTTGCACTGGGGTTCCTAAACTGGATATCATAATCAATACACAATCTCACCAGTGCCAGGTAGAGAGGATTAGTGTCTTCCCTTGGTCTGCTGGCTGTGCTCTTCTCTTGATATGTAGTCCAGTATGCACCCATCCCTGCAAGGGCACCCTGCTGACATATTAAACTTGGGGTCCACTAGAACCCCAGGTTCTCTTCTGAAGAGCTGCTATTTAGCCAGTCAGCCCTCAGCTTGAACAGTCATATGGATTTTTCTGTCCCAGGTGCAAAAAACATCAGAAGTAAATCCATGATAATCAATACACCTATTGCATTGGTCAGAGGTGGTCCATAGTCAGAGGAAGCTTTTGGCAGAGTCAAGATAACAGTTGTCCTGGACAGCAGACTGCAGGGAGTAGCAAAACAACACAATCCTGCTGCCCATTTTGCTTTTACTAGAAAAAGTTTGGAAACCCAGGCTCACTGCTGCTGAAGTTTGAGAAATAGATGCATGTGTGGATGTGTGGCTATTGCTAGGTAAGATGAGATTCATATAAAGCTATGACTGCTACCTCATCTCCCATATGCCTGGTGGCAGCAGCAAGAGCAAGTCCAACTCTCCAAGGCTCTGCTGCAGGAACTCCATCCCAGCTCAGCACTTCCTCCTGATGGGGGAACTCATTCTCCTTCAGGCTTACACAAAGCTGGGCAAGTTCTGTCCACATTTTTCAGTTACATTACTGAGCTTCTTCCTGTGTAAAAAAACTATTCAGCTAACTATAGTGAATTAAATTGTTATCAAATAGTACAATAATAATAATATATGGATTCAATGGTAAAATACATTCCAGAATTAAAGTTAGTTCTAAATCTGCATTAAACAACCATCTCAGCAATCACAGAATCATAGAATGGTTTAGGTTGGAAGGGACCTTAAAGATCACCTAGTTCCAACCCCCTGCCATGGGCAGGGACACCGTCCACGAGACCAGGTTGTCCAAATGCTGAACACTGTAAGCCCGCTAACCTTGAAAAGCACTGCATACTCAGCTTTCTAGATAAGCTGTGATATTCTCTGTGATATACAAAGCAAGGCATGTCATGATGAGGTGCATCTGGAGGGTAAGGAGACTCAGAGATGCTCCTCTCTGCAATTACTGGACAGGGCACAGGGGCATTGGAATACAAGGTTCTGTCTGGCAAATGGACACATATTTAACCTGTGACCCCAAGAAAGGGGACAACAGCTCACCCGGATCAAAGATTTCCTGTTTTACTGGTCTGGCTGGCTCCTTACTCTAGAAGGGCTCCAGAGGAAGGCCCTAGGACCTATGGCTGAAGCTGCTCCTGGAAAATGAGAGGAAAAGTCTGTGTATCACTGTATATCTGCCCCCCTGGAAGCTGAAATCCCTGGTTTACCCACACTAAAATGAAACAGCAAGTATCTTAGAAGTGGAAGAAATCTCTGGTTACTGCTGTGACCTATTGCAAACTTCTGTCTAGGTGCCCTGTAATGATTCAGCTGTAGACGTGGCGCAGAGGGAGGCAGAGGTTTGACACCCAGCCTGTAGGCATCCCAAGTGGATACAGATCTCAGGATACGGCCTCTGCCAAGGTATATGCAGGAAACAAGTGGGCATTCAAAGACGGGAGTCTGCCATGCACTGCTATGAGAATTATAGCTACCTTTCAGCATCCTGGTGACCTCTAAGACAGAGAAAGGAGTTGTAGTTGGCTCATCCAAAGCAACACAGGACTTAATTTCTGCTGCAAAAGCTGGTAAGCATATCCTGCCAGCACCTGGTCAGAGATGACTTGAGGAGAGGACTCTCTGCTGCCCCTGGGGCATGACATAACATGAAGACACTGCCTTTCCCTGCTGGGCACCATGAAGGTGTCCCTTCACCTCCTCCACTTCTTTCCCCTGGAGCATCTCATGTAAATCAATGTTATGCTCCTGCCACATCCTTTAAGTGTCATAGTGATGACACCCAAGTTAGATTATGAGCGCCTGGGGCAAATTCACATGAGACCTACTCCTAATGTGAAGTCAATTAAAATCAAGTAACACAAGGAACACATCTGGCCCTAGATGTTCATGATAATAAAGAAACCCCATTATGCTATTCATGCAATATAATTACTAAATAGCGATTCTTGAGATCACCATGTCAGGAAGTAGCCTGAACCACAAAATTAAGACATTTATTTTAAGGTGGATTTCAAACCTTTAGGGTTTGTAGACTCTATTTTCTGTTCAGCTTATTAAAAAATAAGATCTTCAACACAGCATTGAGCTGTACAGTCAGTTCTGCACTTTGAACATCTCCTTCCCAGCAACTCTACCAGAAACAAAGAAGGCACCTGTGGTTCTGGTTTGGAGAAACAACAAAATTAGGTGTGTGTGGAAGTAACACATCCATCAATTCAGTAACACAGGACAACACATCAACATCTTAGTGATCCGAAGCAGCTAGCTCAGCCTGATTCTTGTGAATTTAACTTAATTTGCTTACTTTGAGCTTTTTTTCCTTTTTTGTAACATCTATGAATCATTGCACCATCCAGAATGAATACCGACTGAATGCTTCCCTGGCTCAGAGATAACAAGAGCCCTTGCTTAGTCAGGAAAATGATTTAAGAAAATCAATGGCTTTGCTTTAGTTACAAAATAAATTTTAAAAATAACAGAGTAAGAGCTAAACAGTTGGGATGCCAGCAGAAGGATGTTTCAATCCACTGCCCTTTCATTCCAAGAGCTCGCCTGACGGCAATGAGATAAACATGTTTCTCAGCAACATCAAATCTTAGGCAAAGTCCTATAGTCATTATTTCATCACTTAAATATTATGACCAAACATGTTAGGGAGAATGTGTCAGTAAGAGAGCCCAGATGAAGCTCTGGAAACTACTTGCTGTGGACAGAGCCTCTGTGAAGCACCTGAACCAGCATCCATCACAAAGTAGAACAAATCATGGAGCATTTGATAAAGATCTCAGCTGTCCCATAGGTTAAAGCAAAATCTATCATTTTGAAGTTGATTATTTTTCTAAGCAAAGACAAACTCCAAACTTACACAGCAAAACAAATCCTTCTGTATTCTGAGTTATCTGGCATGCTGTTGGCACGGAAGCTGAGAAAGGTCTGTGTTTCCCACAGTTCCACACCTCTGATGGAAGTCTGCAAATAACCTGCATGAGCAACCTCCTCGAGCCTGAATGGGGCTGAAGCAGGACACGGATCTATCCTTGTGCAATCTCTGGCTTTGTGCTGCCCAGCATAAGCCATTACGAGGTGGCTCTTTTTTCTCATTGTTTTGCCTTAATGCAATGTGCACAGAAGGCACTGGATTACCACCATCTCCTGGACTATGCAGGTGATCTGGTGTTAATACCAACAGTAGAAGTTCCCTCAGCTTGCCCTGGCAGGTTACCTGCAGCTTTTGCTGGGAGGACTCACTCCAGAAGACACATTCACCCCTGTTGTAATTCACTTCATTGAGGCCAACCATGGCATTACCTTTCACCATGAGGTTGCCAGCATTTCAACTGAATCACCTACGCTCTTTTAACATAAGTCACTGAGCAATCATGGTTTGGTAAAATGTTCAGTCACAACAGATGTGGGCAGAGTTCGGATTAGTCATGTAGGATGAAAAGGCTTCATCAGCCACTCACCCTTAGAAATGACATTTCCATACAAAATAAATTCAATTTAAAAAGCAATTGATTTCTTATACAAGAAAGAAAGCCTCCTTCAAACTGAACTTTTGTTCATCATGAGCATTGGTGAAGCCTTTACTGAAAAACAACCTGCTGCATGCCCAGGGCAGCAAACATCTGTCTTTGAGAAGGCTTCTGACACCTTGTGGTCATCTTCTGCTTCCAGTGGGTCTGCATGGGTGTCCTGGTTTCAGTTGGGACAGAGTTAATTTTCATCCTTACCGCTGCTATAGTGCTGTGGTTTGGATTTAGAATTAGAATAATGTTGATAACACACTGATGTTTTTAGTTGTTGCCAAGCAGTCAAGGACTTTTCAGCTTCTCACACTGCCCTGCCAATCGGAAGGCGAGGGGGAGCCAAGAAGCTGGGAGTGGACACAGCCAGGACAGTTGACCCAAACTGGCCAAAGTGATAATCCTTACCATATGATGTCATGCTCTGTATATAACTGTGGGGTTGGCCAGGAGGCGGCATGACTCAGGAACTTGCTGAGCATCGGTTTTGAGTGGTGAGCAATTGTGCTGTGCATCACTTATTTTGTACATTATTATTATTATTATTATTATTATTATTATTATTATTATTATCTTCCTTTTCTGTACTATTAAACTGTCTTTATCTCAACCCACGAATTTTACCCTTTTCTTTTCTCTTCCCCATCCCTCTGTGGATGTGTGGTTGTTTTATCTGCCAGCTGCGTTAAACCACAACAAGGGCAGAGGTGAAAGGGAAGGAAATGCTCAGTTCCCTGACACTAACCCAGAAAGAGCTGTCATCTGAGGTAAGTGACAGATGACCTAGTGGAGGTCAGTCCCAAAGAGTGGTTATATCCACATGATTTTACACATGTGTTTCCTCTAGAAGAAGCCCAGCAAAACCCATCAGGATTCCCAAGGACAGTGATGGAAGGGAAACACAAACGAGCCTGAACACACAAACAAACACCCTTAAACCTTGACACCCAGGTTGATGCATGACTGAAAATGGACATTTGCACTACTGTGCTCAGAAACAGAGGAAATAATAAAAAAAACCCAAAAGGCCAAGAAGTTCCAGATGAAGCCTTGACTGAATTATTTGCCAAGCTGTCCACTCAATACTGGAATAATTGCTCCTTGCATACCTCGGGCACAAACCCCACATGAACGGGGCTGCAGAGGAGGGGCTGCACGAGGCACTAACCTCCAGCAAGCATGTCCACCCAACCACGGGCCCCCTGCCAGTACGACACCCTTGTTGCTCCCTGCCTGACACAGACATCACAGCACAGGCGCTGTCATTTCTATCTCCAAGCAGCTCTACATCACAGCAACTCACACAGTGGTGTGATGCCAATTCATGCCCCAGGGGGAAGCAAACTGATGGTTTCCACACAACCCATGTTTGTAGCCCACATTGACAATCATGGTGTAGACCACAGAGGAATTTTGTCTGATCACCAGCTTTTGCTCCAGAGGTGTCGAAGGCTCAGCTTTAAGCGGAATTTAACTGTGCCTCCTGCCATTAAAAAATAAAAAGGAAAAGGACCGCATGAGCTTTGCAGGTGATCACCACAAGCTGGGTCCTGTGAAGATTACACTGGAGGCAGATGGACATCTATAAAGCAAAGTCCTGGCTGGGATCTCACTCTCTGTGACCCAAATATTCAGCTAAAACATTTCGAATGAAAAAGTTAGTTGGCTTGCAGTCATCAGTCCACTGTGGATTGAGGAGAATCTCCAGTGGGAAAAAGAAGGTTATTAAACAGATGTTACAGAATACAGCAATATGGGGCAGAAAGGAAAACAATATTATGAAATTACTTCTGTCTCAGATACCCTGTACAGTTTTTATTAACGTCAACAGGAATTGCACACATGGCTCCAGGAGCAGGCACAGCCCATCAACAGACTGTTAAAGCACAAGCTACGGGGAAAATGGAAAGGTTTGAACTCTACAGTGGCTAAATAACCACAGGCCTCGCTGCTTTTCACAAACAGTAAGACTTGCAGATCTTATGTGTTCAAAACCCCAAGTCTGACGTCTCAGAAGAAGAGGAATTTTGCACCATTTCTTACGTAGAGAGGTGCAGCAGACACCTCACAGGCAGTGCCAGGCTGAGGAAACAGTTTGGCACTTCCTCCGCTAATGGAGAAGCAGAAGCAACTATGTAGATGCAAGCAAGCAATAAATAAAGCTTGCTGAGATTTTTTCACCTCAAACAGGGAAGATTTATATTTTGTATAGTGATATTAGATTGTTTTATGCACTTTCTTTTGTTCTTTTGCCCCAGACCAGGTGAAATATTAATGGAACTTTTGAATTTAAACACCCATGGACTATGCTGAGTGACTGGTCTGCACTAGGTAGCAGTCACGCATCGTGGCAAACTCCAGAGCGCTTTGCAAGATTAGCTGCACAAATAGATCCTTTCACTTACCACTGAACTGCAGCCCTCTTGCATTTCAGCTGCTTAAGAGCGCAAGCAATATTTCACCACAACTTTGGACACGAAATGAAACCCACTTCCGTAAATCTGCTGGCAGAGCTACCAGCATCTCCTCACACTAGTGTGCAGCAGGAGAGCTCTGAGACTACTGTGTGCTCCTAGCCTAACCCCGTGGCAAGTAATGCCACCTAGCACCAACTACAACGAGGTTACATCACCTCACAGCTGAAGATGACAAGATCATGCGTATAGCCATGCATATAGTTGACATCAGCTCAGCTGATACTCGGTAACTAATGAAGCCATCAAGGGAGCTTAGATTCAGGGTCCTGGTGAGATACCTGTTTGAAGAACCATCTTTCTGCTCTGCTGGGGAACAGTGGTCCAGTGAAAGTTCTGAGGAAGAGGCAGGGACTTAGATGCCTCTCTCTCTCCTGCAACAGAAAGTGGAACAACCCTAAGCTTTCCACACTGCACAAAGTGACTTCGTGAGTCATTCACTTCTTCCTTTCAAGGACTCCCACCTATTTATGCAATGAAAAGCAAACAGAAGTTCTCTCTATGGTTTAATGATGTCATTGCACAGCTAATTTGTTTGGTACAAATCCTTGCAGGCTTTAAATTTGCTGTCTAAGTTCATATGAGGTTTGTAATTTACACTGTTGAAAGGCAACACCAGCTCATACCAGTCAGCTGAGTATGTCCCAAATGGAGGATTCTAGACATGAGACAAAGAAAAAAATCCCATTAACACAGGAAACTCCTATTGCTATGGGATTTCTTGTCTCTGGCATAAAGACCTTCTTCCTTGGGAGGGTAGTGCAGCGCTGGAACAAGGACTCAGAGACATCTCCAGCCTTGAAGATTTTCAACACTTGGCTGTACAAAGCTACGTCTGATGTGACCCAGTGTTGGTGATATTCCTGCTTCAAGTGAGAGGTCAGACTAGAGCCCTTTGCAACGAAGGGGGCATGATCTATGATCCTGTGAGCTCTTCCTGCAACCTTGGTATATTTCTGATGCAAAGAGTTTTCCACACTAAAAATGAGAGGGCATGCAGATTTGCATGGGATGAAAGTATACTTGATCTTTAAATGATCTTTAAATGAAAATGATGGGAATTTGAGAGGAACGTATTAATGGACTCGAGCAGCTGTGCACAATACTGAGGGCTATTTAGGGGCAGACCCCGAGAAGACCCTGACTGCTCCCACATGCAGTGATGCCAGCTCTTTTACTAAAGAAGGGAACACCAGAGAGGGACAGTTGACCTTTAAGATGCCAGCACAGTTGTGTTAAATTTCCCTTCACAGTAAGAAGCCAGTCAAATGTCACCATTCATTGTAGAACTGGTCAAAGCACAGGGCAAAGCTGTGGCATTTTTCACACTAGAGCTTTGAAACAAGCCATTTTTATTTTTCATCTCTCATTCAGACCAGCAGTTTTAACATGAATTCTTCCTCTGCAAAGCAAATCGAGCTGTAGAGCCTTTTATTCATCTTTCCCAACTTCTCGTGCTTTAAGATTTCCATAAGGCAGAAAATATCTGTATGAAGACAGTCCATGATGGAGATAACTGCCAACACCAAGTCACATGTTATTTCACATGACAATGGGCACTGTCATCTTAATTCAGTTTCATATACCACAACTTGATTTCTTTGCAGGAAAGGAACAGTTGTTAAGTGTTGCATACTCTTTTGTGTTAGACCTGCCCCTTTTACCTTCTCATTGAAAAGTATCCTCTGTTGATCCACGTTACGAAACAAGCCTCCTATTAGTCTCACCACACTGCTCTGCACCAGCGTGACTAATGCTTGCCCTTTAAACGTCCTGTGACACTTCTAACAAACTTGTCTGGTACTGAGCAAATTCAGTTTGGGAAAGGCGAGCCTGAATAGCCCTTACATCACAAAGCTCTTGAGTACTTGTTCAGTTCCCTTCTCATTCAATTATAGGGTTATTTAGTTCTGGCAGCTCCCAAAAACTGGTGGAGAGGGGATTCTTGCGGTGCCGTCAGTAGGATGGCAGCAGGGAGCCAGAGGCAGCATACCCTGGAGTCCTACAAGCCAAGGCACGGGGAGCAGGGCTGCTGCAGTTGTCAATCTCGCTAGGCTGCACAGCCGCACAAGGGCAGCTCCTACCAGGCCGAAATGTTATTTTCCTCAGTGTGGAGCATGCCTCTAGGGAAATACAACAGGACCTCTACTTCCTGAAGGACACAGAACAGAACGTGGATGCAGATAAATCCTATAGATATTCTCCAGCCTCTGACTTTTTATTTCATTAGCAAATAAACTTACTATTTTTTAAAAAACCTCTTTAACTAGTTTCTTTTCTAAAAAGCAAAGTCTCTCTTTGTGGTGGCTTTGGAACAACCTCAAATTATGAAATGGGTCTGCCTGATGCAGAAATAGTTGGAATTTGCAAAGCACCTGGAACTACAGTTTTTGAGTTTTAGTTTCAGCAGGTTCCCAGTCGGACGCCTGTGATACTGATTTAATTGTCATCATAGTTAACAATTCCACAGCTCAGAGGAGAGAGAAGAATTATAACATTGAATTGCTCTGCTAGTCCTCAAAATGTGAGAGTGTGTGTGTGCAAACGTGTGTAGGGATAGAAAAAGAGAGGAAAATGAAATAAACTATATAGGCCACCACCATATGTACAGTGAGTTCAGAGGGTGATCAGTTTACTTTTCTGTAAGGAATTTTCTATAAAGAAGGGGCTCAACATTTAAGAAGCTGGCTTTTAGGCAGCTTTGCCATTCGCAAAGTCTGGCGTGGAGAGTCTCAGCAGAGGTTATGAACCAACAGCTTCAGAGTAGGTGGTAAAATTAGACAAAATCAATCTTTCCATCCCTCAGAGCAGACGCAGTAGCAGGTGTGGGTGGGGACTGAAGGTGCACCGCAAGGGAACACAAACAGCCTAAAAAAAACACCTTCCAAGGAATAATGTTATCATATCTTGTTGCCAACACTGACATAATGCTCATGCTGTCTGCAAAATCGTTCTGTTCCAAGCAACCCCTCCTGAAGTCTAGAAAAGAATTGGCCCTGAGAAAAGAGACAAACTTTTCTTTTAAATTTCCTTCTGTGTGGAACCGGCTCAGTTCTAAAGTAAGCGCTATGGAAATAGCCAGGCCCTATTGAAAATTTCTAAAAAGGAAAAACGTCACTGCCAATTATTTTGCTATGTACTGAAAATATCTTGATCTTAAAATACCTTGAGAAAGACCCTGAGACTGAAAAAGTAATGCCTTTGCTCTCTCCATGTGCCAGTGGTGCTTCTTGTCCCTCACTTTGTGAACTGCAGATTCAAAAAAAAATCTGTAAGAAAAGAAAAATGATGACAAAGACTTCAATACCCTGAGAATCATCACTCTCCTCCTCAAGGAACATCGCTCTGAAAACGGCCACACTGATGCCAACTCAGAAGAAGAAGGTAACGATTGTGTCCTGTGTTTTGGTGCTAGCAGATATCATAGTGAAGAAATGTAAGCTCATTGATTTCTGCTACACTGACGGTATGAGATATCATCTTACCTTTTATATGCGTTAGAGAATGTAGTTAAAAAACAGTGTATTTTCACAACATCCTTTCTATAAGACAGGTTATTATTCAGTTCCTACAAGGCCAAGATCAAATCATGCTAACATTACCAGATTACAAAGAGTCTTAAATCTTTCCTGTGATTATCCTTAGGTGTATGCCAGCAGCACATCTACTGATCTGCCTGTAGTAAATTTGACCTTTTTCTTTGATTAAAGAAGATCTTTTAGGTACACTGGACTATGCAAAACATTGCGTGCAAAACATTGTGTGCAAAATATTGCGTGCCATATAACTATGGTGAGCATTTTATAGTGTTTAGAAATGTATTAACTGGACTGTGGGAGACAGAGAAAATGCCTTTTTCTATAACTTTTTGAAAGAGCATGATAAATTCATGTAACTATTTTCATAGGGAAAAAAACTGAAGACCCCTTTTCTCGTTGCTTGGTGAGTATGTATGTTCTTGGTGAAAGGGATATCCCCAGTCAGAGAGGGCTGTGTCTGGCCTTACATAATATGTCAGCTCTTTAATCAAATGGTCACAGAATCACAGAATGGTAGGGGATGGAAGGGACTTCTGGAGATCATCCAGTCCAACCCCCCTGCTAAAGCAGGATCACCTACAGCAGGTTGCACAGGATCATGTCCAGGTGGGTTTTGAATATCTCCAGAGAAGGAGACTCCACAGCCTCTCTGGGCAGCCTGTGCCAGTGCTCTGTCACCTTCAAAGTGAAGAAGTTTTTCCTCATATTGAGATGGAACTTCCTGTGGAAGTTTAGGAGGACTACATGTGTCCTCCTAAATCCTCTGGATACAGCCTCATTACCTGGGTATGCAAGATCCTCAGAAGGGTTAATGGCTTTTTCTTTGGCCAGCAAAGGCCCTGGCTCCTATTTTATGAGTTGTGAGCTGAAGTACAGAGAAACTTTGGTAACGGTCAAAAGTCACGGGAGAAGTCATAGGGAAGTGGAACCAAACATGACTAAATGAACCCGGCTTCCAGATCACGAGGTGCAGCCCTGAAGAGCTGAGACAGCTCGTAGCAAAACAAGCGAGGATGACAAATATTTATGTAATGGGTATTTGGAATGCAAATGGTATGCATTGGGTAATACAGTGCAAAAGTTCCCTGTGATAACAGCAGGGTTTGCTTAAGGGTACAGGGATACTCGTTCCTTAAGGTAGCTACCTACCACAATTTTATTTCACGTGCATTCCCTCACCCCCTGAGGTGCCCTCCCAGGCACATTTGACTGTCACTGTAGAAGAAGTAGGTAAAACAAAAGCTCAGCCTCTCGCTGCCACTCCATTCAAGGAAATTGTTTGGATTTGGTCATTGGGTATGCTTGTTTTCAAAATGATTATGTGACTGTTATCGGAAAGATGAGTCAGTGAAATGAGCTTTGTCGTACTGGAGGCGAGGGTTATTGGCTGCTTTTTAAAAAAATGTAACCCCAAGGGGCCTCAGGGCAGCCTCTGAACTAAGTTCTGGCTCCACACTCTAACATTATCCTCGAAAAAGACAAATATCCTGAGCCATCTGGTGTTTGTGTCTCTGTTTAATAGTCCTTTCTCTTGCCTTGAGTAATAGGGTTTTGTTTGATCAAAAGTGGGTGAACCATAAATATATGACACTAAACTGTATTATTTCATAGTAAAAGAGTAGATAATCAGCAGCATATCTTAGCGCAAGGTAATGCTAAATTTGGCTGGTGTACTTTGCTATTTTCAGTCTCCACAATATCAGCCATGTGATTCCGCAAAACTTCCTTTCCCTCCAAACAGTCCTCTGGAATCTGAGAAAAATGAAGCAGTTAAATATCAAATGAGAGAAATTACTTCTTAAGTGGGCATCATTTTTAAACTGCATGCTTTTAGACTCTTAGAAAAGTGTTTTTCTTGGATCAGAATTACAACACTGAACGCAGTTATGCCAAAATGGAAATGCCTAGATTTTGAAAGTTTAGTAACAGAGTAGTTACAGAGATTTTCGAACTTTTGCACTGTCTTCATAACCCTAAGGGTTTTTTCTTGCTTTTACACACATAAGCCCCGAGGCATGTGCCTCTGCTGCAAAACCTGATGTGGAGTACTGCGTGCGATTTCAGGCTCCCCAGTACAAGACAGACATGGACATACTAGAGCAAGTCCTGCAGAGCATCACCAAGGTGTCTGGGGTTGGAGCACTGGTTGTGTTTTGGAGGTGTGCAGAGGCTCCTTTCCATTTAAATTATTTTCTTATTCTATCCTTTCCCCCTTCTTTTTCCCTCTCTGTGGCCAGTACCTGCCATCCTGGAAAGCCTATTGACTTCATTGCACTTTTGCATGTAAGGATGTATATTCCAGGCAGTGATTTGACTTCACCAGGTTTCTAGGTGCAGTTTGAGACAGTGTTTTTCTACCTTAAAAATGGAAACCCGGCCTTTGTGTTGGCAGAGAGGGCCTGGTAAAAGGCCCTACAGAATTTTGCAAAGCTCAGCGAAGCTCACTTGCTGGGATTGCCAATTCAGAGCCACCATCTCCCCTTCCTATTGCACAGTTTCAGCCAGAACCACTGTCTTCCAGGGTCAGGTAGATTGGTTTGGCCAGTGCCCCCAGAGTTACCCTTGTACTGTCTGCGCAATATATACTAAAGGTATTTTATATCAAAATAGGTCAGAATCAAGCTTTCCAGAGCACAAAAATTCTCTCCATTGACTTTATTCACCTTTTCTCATCTGCTGTCCTTTACTTATTAATTCTTCCTTCTGCAGCTTTCTTTTTCACTCTCCCATTTTTCTTTTTAATACTTTACTAAATTCACTTACTGTTTGATCTCCAAGAACCTTTCTTTAACCCTACTTTTCTTACAAAATCCTTTTTTCTAACTCTTTTTCTGATTTTAGCCTCTTTCTTCACTGCTGCCATTTCCGCTCTTATTCTTTCTTCTCTTCTCCCTCTTTGAAAATAAATCTCTTAAGTCCCTCTTCCTACCTTCCCCATCCTCTCATATTTTCTCACCTGTGTCTTCTGTCTCCTTTTGTGCTCTAAACCCTTTTTTCTTTCACGTGGCTTCCCCATCACTCCATATTCCAGGCTGTTTCTCCACTATCACTTCCCAGTTACCTTTCCCTGGCATTCGCCATGTCCCTAAATAACTGGCCAAGAGTTTGAAGCTTTTTCCTCTTTCCTCCTCCATGGAAAAGGGTGCAAAGAAAAACCTTGTCCCTTGGTATTGGCCACGTGACATTATTCTTCAAATTCTGAGTGAAGTTGCTAAGACATCCAAGAGGTCCTTCCCTTTCAGGAAACTCCACTGTGTCTCCCATCCAACTTTATTTTTCTCCTTCTACCTACACTGGTCTTGCCAGATAACCTAGTAAGATGGTATCTCCATCTGTTGCCTCCTTTTAGAAGCTGCTGCTCACCATGTTCTCAGTGGTCACCTTTAAATAATAATTAATATTATTTAAAGCCTTCCCAAGGACTCCTAAGCAAACCACACAGTTCTCCCTCCCTGTAATATAGTAACAACACCTTGAGGTGGGTTTTCCCCAGAAAGAAAATGAAAACACCCATCTCTCTGTTTACCTGCAGGACAAGCCAAACACCGCCCTCTTCTGCGCACAGTGCTCTGAGGGAGTGGCTCAAACCATCCTCTCCGTAAAAATCACACCTCAAATGTCTTTTGTAGCCAGTCACTTACGTATATTTCCAGAAAAGCACCTCAGAACATGAAAGAAAAAACACCAGAAAAATAAGCGTTTAAGAGCTGTGCTTTGCCTCCTGTCCAAGGTTAATTTTTGGATTCTCTGAAACTACAGACGGATGACAAGAAACACAGAATATTGAGAGAGTGTAATAATCTTGTGCAAACCTCTCACACCCACGCACTCTCCCTTTTCTGGGTCTGGCTGACTCATACAAGTCAACTTCAGGGGAAAAAAAATACTTTAAAACAGCACAACCCTCAGCAACTAATCTCCCGTGGATATAGGGAAGGTGCTTCTTTGATCTCACCCAACAGCCAAAACAGCACTGGCAGGTACAAATGCAGAATTGGGGAAAGAAAGCCTCACTCGGTAGCTGATTCCTCTTCCTCAGGTGTATTTGTTTTAACATGGCAGTTAGGGTTCAGTGGCTGCAGTAGGATTAGAGGGTGACTCAGGAGGAAAGGTTCATGGGAGTTTGTGGACCATCTGCTGTGTACCTTTCTATGGCAGCTGTATTATTCTTTCTTTATCCACTCTGGCAGGATCTGGGAGCAAGTTCCCTTACACCAAGTACAAATATTTAAGTTGCTGGATAATTCTGTTAAAATTTGTTTCTAACTCTTAAAGAACAAAGCATCACTTTGAACCTGATAAGCCACTTTGTGATAACTCCTACCCAATGGTTTTACATTAAAAACCCAGGGATAATATTTCTGCACAATGGGGGTATGTGCACAGAGGATTCTACCTTGACTATCTTGACTTCAGCAAGGTTTTTGACACCATCTCCCATAACATCCTCACAGGCAAGCTTAGGAAGTGTGGGTTAGATGAGTGGACAGTGAGGTAGGTTGAGAACTGGCTGAACGGCAGGGCTCAGAGGG
>VXBL01007305.1:11250-32238 GCA_013400195.1 Aramus guarauna | reverse complement strand
CAAACTGGAACACAGGAAATTCCATCTCAGTATGAGGAAAAACTACTTCACTTTGAAGGTGACAGGGCACAGGCTGCCCAGAGAGGTTGTGGGGTCTCCTTCTCTGGAGATATTCAAAACCCACCTGTATGTGATCCTGTGCAACCAGCTCTAGGTGATCCTGCTCTAGCGGGGGAGTTGCAGTAGATGATCTCCAGAAGTCCCTTCCAACCCCTACCAATCTGTGATTCTGTGATCCTGTGATTCTGGTGCTGGAATCACCAAATCAACCCTGAAAACACCAGATCTGGAGCCAGGAACAGGGTAGCTGCACCTTCAACATTGCTTCCAAAAGATGGAAAAGACACCTTGGAGGTAGCACTGCAGGTGCTCTGCTTCTGGGACTCAAGCTGGCATCTCCCCTTGGCATCACACTGGTCCTTGTGCATGGATCCCACTACACAGACCTAAGACAGGGATTTTTAACACCATTCACAGCTCAGACATGCCCTCAGATGTATCCAAACCCCTTCTCAAGTTCTCTTCCTCTGAGCTGAAAGTTCTGGTAAACTCATGTGTATGACCTCTGATCTTCAGCAAAATATCAGGATATGTGCAGTAATAGCTAATAGTAATCAGTTACACAGACTACCATTTAATTATATTGTGAGAGATTCAGAGAAACTCTCAGTAAAAGAGATTTCAATATTCATTAAAGTATCTTCAAAGACTGTTTTCTCTAGCAACCACAATGAACTTTGCAGGGTAGAAAAGAGAGACTTTCTTTTTCTTTTGCAGGAAAACACATCTTTCAATTAAGAGAGTATCACTGTCATACAGATTTGGACATGAAAACGACAAATTGCTTTCCATGTTCATTTCTTAGTAACGTCTTCTATCCACCCCTGTGTTTCCCTGCAATAATGGAGATAATTGAATTCCCTCTGTGTGAGATGGGTAAACGGAAATTGTGGATTGGAGCATCTTTTCCCTTCATGGCCTAAAGTGCTGGCAGAGAGCACCTGGTCCAGAAAGCTAGGATGGGATGGGTATACATCTCACTGCATTTCACCCATAGGGGTGAAATACCAATTCCAGTGAATTCAGTATCCAAGAGTTTGGCGGCACCGAGATGTCAGCTCTAATTTCCTGCTCGAAGCTTGATGATTCCTCATCAACACCACTGTCAGTAACTGTTTACTGGCCAGCACATCTCACAGGCAAATTCAGAAGAGCAAACCCATTACTGTGTCACCAGTCCTGGCTTACCAATTTTCAGTACCTGACTTAGGTGTCTAAATTAGAAAACCAGCCTCCCTAGCTCCCTTGGCAGTCAATGGAAAAGGGAAAGTCACTCCCAAGGACAACTCAGAATAAGGAACTTGTACTCAGGTGTGTTCTCCTCCATTAATTGTACTGGAAGATGAAGCTCTTGTTCAGATGTCTGCACTTAAGTTCTGTACCTCTCTTCCCTCTGCTTCTAATTTCTTACCTGAAAAAGTCTCTGCAACACCAATAACCTGACAACCTGACTGCTCTAAACCACCAGTTCTGAAAGATAATTTTAAAGAGGCAAGACTATTTTACAGTTAAAGCCAAAACTGTTGTCAGTATTGATGTTTCCGTTCACACCTTTAGCAGCTCTCCTGCCGACCAGCAAAGCATGAGGTCTGAAAAATCCCCAAACCTTTCTCTGTGCAGTAAGATAGAATGACCAGGGAGCCTCGACCGTGCTCTATGCAATCAACATGATGCAGCTGAGCTTAGCTTGGACTCATGCATTGCTCGTAACTTAGAAGGATAGAATCATTTTGGTTCATCAANACCAGTGCTGAATACAGGGGGACGGTCACTTGCCTTGTCCTGCTGGCCACACTATTTCTGACGCAAGCCAGGATGCTGTTGGCCTTCTTGGCCATCTGGGCACACTGCTGGCTTATATTGAGCCAGNGCCACACTATTTCTGACGCAAGCCAGGATGCTGTTGGCCTTCTTGGCCATCTGGGCACACTGCTGGCTTATATTCAGCCAGCTGTCGACCAACACTCCCAGGTCCTTTTCTGCCAGGCAGCTTTCCAGCCGCTCTTCCCCAAGCCTGTAGTGTTGCATGGGGTTGTTGTGACCCAAGTGCAGGACCCAGCACTGAGCCTTGTTGAACCTCGTACATTGTTGAACCTTGGCCCATTGATCCAGCCTGTACAGACCCCTCTGTAGAGCCTTCCTGCCCTCAAGCAGATCAACACTCTCACCCAGCTTGGTGTGGTCTGAAAACTGACTGAGAGTGCACTCAATCCCCTTGTCCAGATCATTGATAGAGATATTAAGGAGAACTGGCCCCTGTACTGAGCCCTGGGGAGCACCACTTGTGACCAGCCACCAACTGGATGTAACGCCATTCAACACAACTCTTTGGGCTCAGCCATCCAGCCAGTTTTTTACCCAGTGAAGAGTATGCCCATCCAAGCCATGAACAGCCAGTTTCTCCAGGAGGATGCTGTGGGAAATGGTGTCAAAAGCTTTACAAGAGTCCAGGTAGACAACATCCACAGCCTTTGTCTGTAATTTGTCCGTATCTCCCATTTATACCCAAAACAGACTGCTTTAATTAAACATTCTGATAGAACAAGGAAAAGACAAATTAGAAAAAACAGAGTTTATAGTAAAATCATGTATGACTTAGCTAGTGGATAGATGTATTTAATTAACCAGTTGCTAAATCTTAAGAACACCATCTTGCCTGTTAATTGTTATATTCTAACCAAATAATTCTATCAAGTATATTTATCACTGAGACAGTCTGGACTGTAAAATCAGTATGGGAGACAATGAAAGAATTGCTTGAAAAAGTATGGGGGGTATCATTTTTTTTTTCCTGCCAAGAGAAATTTTCCTCCATAAAAGCTATAAAAGAGAAAGAAAAACACCACTGTCCCATTTTAGAAATTCCTGGGAACAAACCCCACTATTTTACCTATAATTCTGTCAGCAAAAAATTGCTGGAAGGACTGTATAACTACATTTGCTCTAAAGCAACTGGAGAGCAGCTATTTTGTCTGCAAGACAGAAAATAGTTCTCTGTTTAGAAGACAGTTTTCTACAGAGGTTAAGTGTTATTTTCCTGATCCTTTCCTAAAAGGACAATTGGAGAAAACAATGATTTACATATAAAGTAAGATGAATAAAATGTTGTGGATTTAATTCAGGTTGGGAGTGTATCAGAGATTCAAAGCAAATAAACAAACCTAACCAGAATGATTTTACAAACCACAAGTAATAGAAATCAAAGGTACTCAGTTAAAGTTAAAATGAGGGAACCCATTTAAAACACTCTGTGCTGGTCTCCCAGCAAACGTGATGAAGGAAACAAAATTTCAGATGCAAATTAATTTGCCACAACTGACCATATCAATACATCAGTGACCATAAGAGAAGAGAACATTTTCCTTTTAATTATATGGTCATCACAACCAACTTTGGTCTTCATTAAATCTCTAGAAAAAGAAGCACTTGGCAAGTTTGCATTAAACAGCACTCTGCAAATCAGTATTCTTATTCTTCATTACTTCTTATTCTTCATATACTGCAACTGCTCACAGTTTTATAAGAATGACTAAAGCCAGGGTAAGAGTTTTTACATATAAAAATGCCTGGATGGTACATAGAACATGCACAGCATTGCCAAAGGGACTCTGTCAAAATGCTATGGAGACATCACTTTCACAAGCATCAACCGTTCCTTTTCATTATTCAAAGGCACAGCTCACTGTCTGCCAGGTTAAGGAGCTACATTAGTTTTTATAAGGGTTTCTTTGGGTGGAGAATCTACAAGAAACAGAACTTTTTCAGGGACAGTGGGAGGATAAGTATACATTTAAAATAGCAACAAATGAGGAAATGAGTCTCATATGTCATGCTAACTGTGAACTCATTCATCGAAGAATTCTAAAAAAATGTCAGTTCGCTTCCTAACAATGAAAATAGTCTCAAAAGCACTTTGAAATCCCAAATCCAGATATAACAAAGACAAAGAAGTATGGAGCTTGCTTATACACTCAGCTGAATTGATCAGAACTTATTTAGCCCTTTTACACTATGGGAATTAATCTAAAAACTTCAAAAATGGAACAGAGAAGATAATTCCTGTTAGCTTTTACTTGTCTTCTTACAGAATACAAAAAATAAATATTAGCTTTTATATTTTTTTAAAGGGTAAAGTATAGAAAAAAACTATCATAGAAAAATATAGAAATGCTATGTACAGCTGTATTACATCATCTCAGAACATCGTCTGAGGGTGACAGACTGGAGCCATAAATTATATGTTTCAAAACCTTCTGTGGCAAATGACTTCAGTAAGTTGGCTGCAAAGCGAAGAAAATATTACAGCAGTAGAGATGGAAATTGTCACCATATAAACAGATATTAAGCTGAAAACCAGATTAAATAATTCATCTTATGAAACTTATTTATTTTTTTGTAAAAAAGAATACCTAATACAAGAAGCCAAAAGTTTTCTTTTGGTCTCCAGCAATATTTGTGCGTGCTTACGCCCTCCAAAGAAGAGGAAGAAGACCACCAAGTGCTGGCAGGCCTTGGTGTCCCTGTGTGGACGCTTCACAGAGTCCAGGTATGTACCCATTGCCACTTCACTTTTAATTGATCTGACTGCAAATCATCTCACTGCTGTTCTACAAATCAGCCAGTTGTTCTAAGTCCCCTTTAAAGTCAGTGAGAAAACAGGCATTTTTCAGGTTTATCTTGATATACCAACAGTCAGGTGGCAAATGCTGAGATACAAGCAGGCAGCATTCTACAACAAATGTCATGTTAACATGTGGGCAAATGACCTAAAAATGTTTATTAATGGTATCTATGCTCTTCTCAGAACTTACTGATCTCAAGTAGTCCTAAGTAGGTATCAGAGGTAAAGGATGAAAACTTCTGCAGATTAGAGACATCTCTACTCATAAGTTATGGCTGGAGCAATGAACATCCCCACTGAGAAATGAAAATTGCTGTTACAGCTAACAACCTGGCTCAACAATTTTTGGAGAAGTGCCGCTCCACATTGAAGAAACATTGCTTGGAAATGAGTGGGAACACAACGCATTCAAATCGGGTAGGCAAGTTCTTCTCTGTCTGTGAAAAAAGGTAACTTCATTCAGCATTTTGAGTGATGAAGTAATATAAATGCACATACACATATGAAATCATGACATAGCCAGGCACGGAAAAAAAAAAGTCAATCAGATAGAAACAAGGAGGTGAGACAATATTAAGAATGTAAAGAAATTCACATGGTCCTATCAGGAGAAACTAGCTGAAATATTTCATAAAAGGGCCCATAGACCATGGGTGGGTTCCTCCTGGCACCCTGGGGAACAGACCACAGGGCTCTGCTGTGCCTGGGCCAGAAGAGGGGTCATAAGCTGTGGGAAGTCTGAGCAGGCTGATGCTGTGAAAGTCTCATGCCTCAGCACTTGAGACCACGAGGTCTGTGCAATGTCATTTGCAACCACTATATGGCCTCTTGGCACAGTTGTGTAAATAAGAACCAGATCCTTTGATTTCAAAATCAGTATTTTTCAAACATAACAAAGACCCTCTGTGGCAATGACTAAGTTCACGATAGCTGCGCTGTGGTAAACACAAGCTATTTTGAGTTATTGACTGCATAAACCCATAGGAATATATCTATATTTTTAAATAGATGCTATTTCTCCAAGTAGCATAATGGTTCAGGAGAGTTCATTTTAATGTTCCACATGGAAAATAAATTCACTGAGAGAGAGATTTAAGTATGGAGAAGAATGAACAAGAGAGAGAAAAATAAGTAAGTCTCCTGTGATTTAACTGTGGGGTGATAGCTACAACTCTGTAATTAATCTACCTAATAAAATAAGAGATAAAATCCCATATAATTTTACCACCCAGAGATACAGTTTTATTGGTGTACCAAAGCCTTTTTCTATACCATATACAACTTCCATGACTCAAGCTTTGCCATACAGCGCAAATGTGTCTGCCGTTGCTAACATAGTGACGGTAAATAGAGATCAGCTGGTGTAGAGGATCAAGGAAAAGAGGATGCTTTCCTCATGAACAAGACTCTTCTTTCCAAGTATTTCAGGGAGGGTGCACAACATAGCCTTCATATGTCAGATCAGAAATTAGTATCTCTGAAAGACTGCACTTACTTAATATTTTACCGCTTAAAAAACTGGCTGAAGCAATTTTCAGTCAATTGAGGTTATTTTGTGGAAAATGACAGCAGATTTTCTCATATTTAGAGGATTAATTGCGTTTTTCTGCTTTCTGCACTGATGACTTCTCGATATTCCATTAGTGGGTTATCAGGAGGTGTTTGCTTGCAGTTGTCCATTCTGACAATGTCCCATCCACTTTCTATCTCCCCAACTCAGGGCAGACAGGAAGGTGAGTCAGTAATGCCGTTAACTAGCAGCTTGCTCGTTCGTGATAAGTACCATAGCAAAAAAATAGGAGTGTTTTATTGCTCTCAAATGATGTACAAATACACTGGTACTAAATTAGGGACCATTGCTTCAGTTTGGCTTTTGTTACCCAGGGTGGACAAAATTTAGTCTACGGTATTTTAGGGAAAAGAAACTATCAGAAAACTGTCTCTTCTACACACACAACTGTAATTCAACTAGTAGATATGTATTCAGATCAGCAAGGAAATTATTTCCTTTTCTTCTTATGTCTGTGTATGACAAAGACAAAAAATAATAGTTTTAGAGCAGCATGGTCTGAGACATTTGAAAAGGGGGGTTAAACTTAGAACAGAGTAGACCAGCAGTTACCAAACAGTGGTTCATCTACCAAAACACTGTCACTGACAGTATTTGGACTGAGACATAAAGCTAAAAAATCCTGTAATAGACAATCCTTAATAGCGTACCTCCAGGGGAAGTGTCTTCCTGACCCTAAATAGGAAGTGGCTGACTTTCATCCTGGAACATGAAGTTTTATAACCTCTTCCATGTTATTTTCTACTTAAGGTAGCAGAAATTCTTACTCAACTTCTAAAACTTTTGCCTGAGTAGAGTTCTAAAAGTCTGTGCGCTTTTTGGAGAGACACATTTAATCAGTTTCAGGTGTATTGCCATTTTAACCTCACTGGGAACTCCCTTGAGCTCATGCTTTTGCAGAACCTAAGGAAAATTTTGCATATACCTGCTGTATCATCCCCTGTTTGTTTCTTCACAGCATCTAATAGCCTGACCTTTCTGTCTCTGCCTATTTTTAATTCTTCCTCTAAACCTTTTTCTGCTGTATTCTTATTTCAGAGAGGATCGGAGTTCAACATAGTTACTCCAGCTCTATCACTGTCCAACAAGATTTTCTAAAATGCTGCTGGACATAGTCTTCCCTTCCACTAACACAAGACTCCTGGGCAGACTGTCTGCAGGCAACAAAAATGTGCCTGGGAAAGTGAAAAAGCCATCTAAAAGGTGTGTGTAAGACTATATCACAGGCACTCTAACAGCTCACAAAGCTAGTCCTGCAGGTATTTGGGGTTTACTCCCATGGTCTGTACAAATCCATCTCAAGAGAGGCACAGATTGATTCTGCAACAATGTAGTATCACAACATGGTTCACATTAGCCTGACATAGCCCGACATCTTTTTGACACACACCTTGCATCAAATGCCCCTGCAGCCTGAAATGTCAGAACACCTGATACTAGGATAAACATAAATTCTTCAGCTATTGCACATTAAAATTCGTCAGTAGGAATATGGAAATTCTTCCTTCACCGCAAGAAAATGTCTTTAGTGAGGCCAACAGCCCCGAGCACAAGACCTAAAATCCCAAACAATGATTTGTAGGAGGTTAAGGCTAGAGGAGTCTGATTGCTTCTTATAAAAATCCTTGAAGGAATAGGATGTCATCTCTAAAAATATAAACATGCACTAAATGATTGGAACAGAACTTTAGATAGGCAAAATAATCTTATCCTGTGTGCTGAGACAGATCTGTCTAGACTGCTTTCCTTATCTTGCAGCCAAACTGTTCTCCCTGTAGCAGCCAGTTATACCTTTCAGTGGGCTCTCTGTCCAGACACACAAAAATATCCAGGGGAGGAGCTCTGTACAAGCACATGTTCTGTTAGGCAAAAGCTGTTGGGAATGTGTCACCAGATAAAGACAATTTCTTTCAAGCACCTTGGGTTCGAGTGATTAATGAACATGCCATTGTGCCAGCAGCAGAAAGAAATTAAAGAAAATAATCTTAAGTTGAAGAGTGGAACAAGTAAAAGTTCCAAAGGAGCTGAATCCCTACAGATATACAGAAGGCAACAAAAAAGATTTATACATTGCATCATTCTATATTTTCAGTCAGTAAGTGCCAGTGGAAAGAAAGATTGTAAGAGATTTTTATGTCCGACACTAGCCAACTTGGGCAGACTTGGTCTATCCATTCTCATTTAAAGTCAGAGGGAAGAAGAAAACATGGAATAGGGGAAAAAAAATGAGGTGGGCTGCACCACACTGAAAATAAAACATAAGAATAATGTCTAAACCAAACATACAAAAAATGACACCAAAATTGAAGGATCTGTGACTGATCTAAGACTGAAGACCCAATATCCTGGAGAAAAAGAGGAGAAAGAGTTAACCAAGTCTTCGATGACAGGCCACACTGTGACTAGAATCTGAAATGGGGAAAAAACACATAAATCTCATGCCTTCTACCAGGAAACCCAAAATTAACATTTCTCCAGACATCTCGAATTTTGCGTGAAACAAATTGCTCACTCCAGAATAATGTTTCCATAGTAAGGATCATGCTTTAATACTCTCAGCAAGATTAAAACCCAAAACACTACATGAAAAGAGATCTGAAGCAAACTATCTTTTTTTTCATTTTAAGTGTGACATTAATGCTCCACATCAGTTACTGTTATGAAGAACACAGACTTACGCTTAAGATTTAAACCTTAAACTTAGAAGATGATGAAAATCAGAGGGAGAGGGAGCGAATTACTTGAGGCATTATAATAATGATGAAGTTCCTATATTTCTGAAGTTCCTATGTCTGTATTTTAATAAATGCTCTGAACATCCAAGTAATTACCATAGAAAGAAAACACTCATGAAGAAAATGTGTCAAAGATAATCACTGTTTCTTGTGTGTTTGATGCCTATTTCTCAGCCAAAAGTTTCAAATCATAGCTTTGACCACAGAGAGCTCTGCTACATCCCGGGTTCCATCTTTACCAATAACCTGATCTGCAAACATGGACAGGTATTTCTTGCACAATCCAGGGTGAGACAGTGGTGGAACTTCCACCGTGACACAGAGCTTAAGGGCTGTCTACTGAAGCAAGACAGTCATGCTTACCACGTAGATTGTGTCCCGGGACTCTTCTCACTTGCTGGGGCCTTTGGAGTGGTGCTCATCTACTCTGGAACAAATGGGGTGTAATTCCTAGAAAACCAAAGACCATGCAGAAGAAATATTATTTCCTCTTTTTATACCATCAGCAACATTTCAAGCTGTGTGACCCTTGTTTCCACAGATAGGTCCTTTCAAGAAATGCAAGGCTGATATCATTTAGGAGGTCAGCGTACAAGAAATCCACTTGAGTTATGATCACTGAACATATTCACTGCTTAGATTCAAAGAACACTTGAGTTAAAAAATATCATATAGAAGTTCAGACTTTATTTTTATGCCTTTTTGTTTCTTATTTTTAATACTTTATTAGGGAGCACTTGCCAGTTGTATATTTGTTTGTAGGAACATGCAAAAATAAAGAGAAGCTGCTCACTTCTACAGTCAGTGCAGTCTCCTGGGTTGCACAGAAGTATCTGCAGCAGTATTCAGAATCAGCCACGCAAAAGGTTTAACTACCTACTGTCTCTGCTTGAAGTGCGTGGAAAGATTACAGGTTACTTGGGAGAAAATCAAAGCAGAATTAAATAGTTTTCAGTGTTAAAACTGAATCAGCTAGAACCAAAGAGATGCTTCAAGGAAAACAAAAAAGATTTTACCTCATTAGGCAATTTTTTCTGGCAAGAATCTAAGACCATAGCAGGTACTTATGTTTTCTGCTCATGCCTCACCTATACTAATGTTCACCAACAACTATATCAACATATAGAACTAGACAAAACCTTGGCTGGGGCATTTGATTTCAAAGACAAAATATAAATGCAGATGTAGATGAAAGCAGGCGTAGTGGGTCAGACCAAAGAGCAGTTCTTTGTAAAAGCCCGGCGTCCTGTCTCCAACAATGGCCAACAGCAATGCAATGGGCAGCTGCAATTTGTGGCTCAGAGACCCCTAAGCCAGAGGTGGTGTCTTTGTTTTTAATAGGCCTCCATGGCATAGGCGACTCCCCTTCTTCATCCTGCCATGTTCCAAACTTTTCCGCAACAAATTCAACTGCATAAACCAAGTGACCAGCTAAATATTTCAGTTTGCCCAAGAGTTGTGTGTACATCAGCCAGTACCATTCTTACCAAATGAGCAGAGACCACACAAAGCAAAACATGTATTCTCCAGAGGCAAAAACAAATTCACTTACAACACATCATGATTAAAAAGGAGGAAACTACAATTCCAACAACAATAAGGCCAGCTTCTACTGCTTGTAGCACTGAGCTGCCTTTGCTATTTCCTGCCACAGGAACCAATTGCCAGTTGCTTGACACTGTTAACATTTCTGAGACACCTCATCAGCCATGACTTGAGCTTTTTCCTGCACAGAACTTCAGAAAACAAGACTGTTCTTTGTGCTCATCCTGGTTTGAAGATTTTTCAATAGCTCCATTATTCTGAAGCTAGTGAAGTATACTTGATTTCCACTGTCACAGAGGTTTTAGGTGCAAACAGTATTTGTCTAAACATACAGATGCTGCTTTCATACCGTCTGGATGCTTCATTTGGAAGAAAAAGACTTGAAATAAATGTGAGAGGAACCAGCTTTCTCCAAGCCACCATGAAGCAGTTAAATTCTTCCAGAAAACCACAGAGAATGTTGGTGACATGCTAAATATTCAGTCTTCTTGGGAAAAAAAAAAAAAAAAAGAAAACAGGAAAATCTGAATGAAGAGACTAATTAGTATTCCATGAGCACATTGAACTCAGGCTGTTATCTTGCCAGACAAGGACTTGCACTGCGAGGCCTTTTTTTCTGAACAAGCTTGAAATACACCCTTATGTGAAGAGGTTGACGAAAACTTTCTTCAACTTCTTTGTTTGCAAGCACAACATGATCCTGGTATTTCAAAGGGCTGGAAAAAAAAGAGTCACAGCAGAAACCCCAAACCCAGCATTTCAGGGTAAGATAATGGAAATCTTGTGTGTCTCAGAACTCCTCAAGTTAGAGGCAGAGCTCCTCAGATGGGAAAGGTAACTTTCTTGCTACTCGGTCAAAAAGTCCTGAATGTGGTTAGCCCATCCTAAACTCTGCAAGGTACAGCTCTTTCACCAAAAGAACGCTGATCCTCCAGAAAATTCACACTTGACACTCAAGTGATTCATCAGATGAAAGCTATCATCCTGAGAGCAAATCTGGAAAAATTGAAACTTGGGTATGAAATTCCTGAATATTCAGGAAGGAAAACGCTTCTAAATAAATATGGACTGGTAACCTAGCCACTTACAATTACGCACATGAATTTTGTGTCTTTTCGTTTCCACGCAATTGATGTCTAACTTTTCACCATGGTTTGAAAAGGAAGGCTACAAAATTATTTCAAACTCCAAGCAGAAGCACATATTCAAAGTATGCTTCTGGTAAACATTTTGATTTCAACCAGGGCTGACTGATTATTCAGCTTTATCTATCACAAGCCAACTGTTAACTAGATCACTAAAGACAGTTCAGAAATACCTTAGCTCACAAAGCCAAAACAAGTATCAGTGTTTTTTGAAAGCGATGAGGTCAACAACTACTGCTTTGTTGGTGTCTACAACCACTGCTTTAAGTATCATTTCAAGGCAGTAGATAATGTGAAATCGTAGCTTTAATTCATGATGGGGAAATCACTGTTCCACTAGTAGCTGATTTCCACAAACAAAGATTTGCAAGGTACAAAATTATCAGTTTCAAGAATGCCAAGGTGAACATCATTGTCTGGAATTTTCCACCATTTGTATGTAGGGTTTTTGACCTGAGTTTAAAAAGTAATATTATAACGAGTAGTTTTGTGCCATATATATTTTTTCCACTTTATTAAAGTGAGATAAATTAACTTGAAGTCTAAACTGTGTAGTTCCTCTTCCTGTGCATGTAATCCCTGACTTTCCAGTTGGCAAATAAACATATCAGAAATTAAATGCCACACAATTAGACTGCTCTGTCAGCCAGGCTCCAGCTAATGTTTTCTAAGTCTAAATCTTGGAACCAAGTTTGAAAATTTTGGACTAATTAATTTTTTCTCATAGAGTTTAGTTTGATTTAGCACCTGAACATCTTAAGCGAACAATCTGCCATGCCTGTTCTTGTTAAGCAATATACAACTCAGTAAGTAATCCTGTTGAAATTGGTGGAATTTCTGCCAGAAAATGGGACAAATCACTAAGTGGGGAAATGGCAGATTCCAGCTATCCTCTGAATTCAACAAACTGCAATTTCCCCCCAATTCTTGGTACCGTGTTAGACTTACTTGTGTAATGCAGGAGTTGAATGGTTGAATTTTGTTGTCTCTGACTGGATTAGCATTTTTATCCATTTAATCCTCCCATTCATTTTGGTACCATCATTCTAAAATTTCAGCTGCCTTAATCCTGTCAGAGAATGATTTACTTCATCATCCATGTCCTGAAAAGCAGGTAAAGAAGCCAAAGAGCTGTGGCTTTGTGTCTTTTTAAGGTGTCCATCAGCGTTTAGAGAAAAGTATGGTAAAATACATCACACTATTTATTCTTTAACAAGTGTCAAAAAACAGTTATAGACAAGATAAACATTTTTATATGCCATTGCTCAATGTGTTTTGAATTCTACTAGTTTGCCAAATTATGTAAAAACACAGCTGATCATATCAATTAAATCTCAGACTCCTTTTTCCCCACAAACACTTATTTTACCATTGAAATGAATCATGCCTAGCATTAAACAGTTCTCATCAAACTTTGATTTTGATACATCATTCTGATATTAAAGTGGGATTTTTACAGTTCAAATCCTTTCATACAAATCAGAAACCAGCAAATAATTTATACTGATCGGCAGCCTCTTTGAAAGCCATCTGGACAAATACGATGAGTGTTATGCAGCTCAGTTGAAGATGCAGTATACCTAGATGACATAGAGGAATCAGTGACAATTAAGTTTTCTGCAATTTTTTTACCAATACATCAAAATTAAACCTCACTTGCTTTATAAAGATGCTATCAACTTATAGCTTGTTTCTTTTACGGGAGCCATATTCATGCAGTAGTTACCTGGTTTAGAAAATAAACCCTGGCTGTACTTCTTTAATTGTTTTGTATTACACACACGCTACTTGGCTGGTAGAAGACAGCAGTGCTACTGACCTCATGGCTTTCACAGTCCATAGTCCAATTTGCTGCCCTTGTGGTCCATGAGACCATGGTAAATGTTTCTACTAGAGTTTTCAACAGAAGTTTGGATGATAAACCTGTTTGTTGGTGGTACACAAGACACAACAAAGTTTGACTGAGGGTCTGCTGATCTGCATTTGGCAACCACTGCCTTTGCGGGCTGGGGGAGCTCCGTGTGACAACAGCAGAGCTGACACTACCAAGAGTGGGCACCATTCTCCCTTCTGGCACAGGTACTACAGGTGACCTACAAATTTGGCTGGAGGTGTAAAGACAGGTCACTCTCTATGGAGAGGGGTGCTGTGCGTGGAAGACTTGCTGAACCCTCCAACTTAAGACACGTTATTTTAACTTTAGAAGTGGAGGTTCTCCCCCTTTTCTGCAAGGGTGGAGAGAATTGGAGAACTGGATCAAGTGATGTAGATTTTAAAATTAGTGTGAGTTGCCCAATTCTGATCCCAGGTGCTACATTGCTACATATTTTGCTGAGTAAATACAACTTAATGCAAACATGAAATAATGACTGTTATAACACCAATTCTTCACAGGCCTCTGGAGACAGTGCCTTTATTTGACTTAAGAAATGAGACCCACAGAAGGGGGTCATTACTATACAATCAAGACTATATCTTAAGAGGGTACTCTTGAAAACGTTCCCCTGATGGATTTATATCCTCTCCTCTATTGGCTTTAGCTACAACATCAATTTCATAAATGTTCATCATTAGCACTTGGATGTATATATGGTATGATATTGTAAAGAAATTCTGTCTCCATGGGTCCTCCTGGGACATTCTGCAATGGATGAGATCAAGAGTATTTGGTCAGTCATCTAGAAGTAGCTGAGATCTGTATGGACAATTTAGACTGGTAAATAATCTCAATCTAATTTAGTTTTGTTTTAGAAAAATCCATTTATGCACAAGTCCCTAAAAAAAGATAAGGAGGTCACTATATTGGTTCCCCCATGCCTTACACCCATTTTTAATATTACTCAGAATGATTTTCAGTTACTTTAACTGGTCTTCCAGCAGAAAATGGAATTTAAATACACCTATTTATGTATCTATGACCTAAAAAGGAAGGAAGCAGATGAATGACTGTGTCATACAATGCAAACTTACGCATTACCAGGACCAGGTTTGGATGGGGAGAAGAATCCAAAACACTCTCACCTTTTCCCTGTCCCAGCTGTATGTCTGCACCCATACACACAAAACATTGCACAGATTTCTTAATTGCACCTGCGAGGGACATGAGGGAGCAGCACCCCTAGGAAGCCAGGATAAAACCCAAGGGACACTCCCTCCCAGGGCTCTCAGGCAGTGGGGCACGTACAATCGGTGCTGCATGTACCAATTCAAAACCATATGGTCTGGCACAAAGCCAGGTTCTGTGGCTGCCTGTGATGATGCCCATGGCCACCACTGCCACTGCTGTTCCTGGCTGCACCACCACCAATGAGTGGTGCCTGACAAAAGCAACTGCAGAAACCCTTTGCTATATATTCCACCAAAACTGCTGGCTAATTCTGGAAACCCATATTGAAACTGGAGTAAGGTAGGAAAATCAGTAATCTCCTAACAGCTGCAATTGGCAAAGATCTCTAGTTTTATGCCCCTGGATGGTACAACCCACAAATGCTGTGCAGTGGCATTTGTTCAGCCCTGACTCATAGACAGATGAATGCCACTGAATGAATCACCAGCAGCACTTTCCGCAGCACCTAACGAGGTAGCTCATCCAAATATTGATCAGGCCCCACTCTCTCTAGTTTTTGAGATCTGACATACCATAATATAGGATCCTATTCGCCAGCGAAGTTAGGAGTTTTGGAAGGGGGACCTATAGTGAGCAACCAGGATGGCGAAACATTGGTTGGTGAATCCTTTGTCAACAGGAGTCTGCCGTTAAGCTATAAAAATGATGTAAACACTGCTGAAATGTGAGAAAAATACCAACTTATTAACTTAATAACAGAGAACTTTAAAGGCACATTAACAAAATCACTTTATAAAACATTTCATTCTGTTCAGTCTACTGCTGCAGAAGGTCATTAAGCCAAACACTGTAGTAAAATCATTTTGATCCACAACGGTTGAAAGGACAAACATTAAGCAAAGGATAATCACAAATTAGCATTCAGGACATCAGCTGAACACTGCAGGTGTTGAGGAAAGATAGTTCCTCCCTGCGTAAGTGCCTGGAAAGACACGTTTCTTCCCCTTTCCCCTCAGATGTTGGACGCTACGTGCCTGGGCACCGGACGGGGAACACCTCTGGTGCTCACAGACACCGAGGCTCTGCTCAGCCTCAGGGCAGGTGGGCTGAAAGTCCTTCAGCTTTTGCTGTGTTAGTGGCTGCCTCAGTGACAGTGCGGCCCTTCCTACCCTTCACTCTGCCCAGCGGAGGCCCAGCCTGGTCAAGCCCACGGCCAAGGCCAGGCCCAGACCCCAGCCCCGCACCTCCGTCCCACCTCACCACGCTCTCCGCAGGCTCCGCCCTCCTGCAGCTCCTGCCCCGCCCCCTCGGGCCCCGCCCTACTCCCAAACCCCGCCTCTCAACACCGTAAAGCCACGCCCATCGTCCTGACCCCGCCCCTCCCGAACGAACGGGAGCCTTCCGCGCAGGCGCACTGCGCGCCGGAGTCAACTGCCCCCTCGCGGCCCCTCCCAGCCTTCCACAAAGATGGCGGCCGCGCGTCGGCGGGCGAGACGGAGGGGAGTGCTGAGGCGGCGAGGCGAAGGTGGCGGCAGTAGTAGCAGCAGCAGCAGTGGCGGCCGCGGGAGACAGTGACAGGTGCGGGGAGGAAAAGGCGGCGGAACGGCGGCGGCCGAAGCGCAGGTACCTCAAGTGGGCGGGTAAGGGGGTGGGGGAAGCGGCCGGCGGGGCACCGCCCCTGCCCGAGCTGCGCCATCGGGAACTCCCCTCCGCTCCCCGCCCTGGTGCCGCTGCCCGCCGGTGGCGGAGACCGAACCGTTAGCCGGGAGAGCCGGCGGGGCCATGGCGGTGAGTAGGCGCGCTCGCCGCCCCGAGGCGGCTGGCAAACCGCCTCCTTCCCCTCGGCGGGGCGGGGAGAGGGGTGTGAGGGGACGGGGGCAGCGCCTCTACCTGCGCCGGCTGCCGGGCGCGGCGGGGGCAGCCCAGCCCCTGAGGAGACGGCGTTGCCTGTGCTTTTCTTCCCGCTTGCCCAAGGAGGGCCGGGGAGTCGGCGGCTCCGGCCGGAGCCCCCCTGAAGAAACTTTCTGTCTTCCTTCCCGGGCTTCTTCATCGCTCGGAGATGCCTCTCCCGGCCCGGGCGGGGAGATCCTCGTCCTGTCAGCGCCGGGCAGCGGGGCTCCCCGGGTCAGGGCTGCTGCGCGGCTGCCGCGGAAGGAGGGAGGTTGTTCGGGGAGGAGAAGCAGATGCGAAGCGCGACCAGAACAGCTGAGCCGGCTGTGACAGGCGGGGAGAAGGAAGTGGTGTTTTTAAACACCTCTTTTTGTTGTTGTTCTGCTAAGCCGTAAAGGTTCCCTCGGACCTCTGAGCTAAAGGAATCTAGTGTGTGTTTCTGTATGTAGATAAAAATATATTCCCGAAAACACTATAATCATCTTGCTGAGTGCTAGCTGAGGCATTCTTTCAGCTAGGTTCATGCCTGATTCCTCCTTTCCTGAGTATTACCAAAGATTGGTTTTAATCTAAACAGAAACTTTTTGTTCCTTCCAGACAACTGGAAAGTGAAACCAACTAAAAGCAAAAATGAAACTTTTCAGCTGGTTTTTATTGTGCCAAGTAAAGGAAATAAGCAGTAGAAACATGGGAAAATATGTTGGGAAGAAGCAAATCGTGCTTTATGAGTGACATCTTGAGACGTGTTAGTAATTTGTTTAACCTTGTCAAAGGCAATTTATTAGCTGCCTTGGATGTCAAGTGTTATTCCAGAACATCTCACGTCATCAAGTAATTTCTGTGAAATGTTATTTGTTTTTAGAATTTAAGTCTGTGTTCGATCAAATACATATCTGGTTATAAATATTCTAAATTACCATCAAGACTTCAAATCTCTTATTTTTTTTCTGCTAAGTACTTGGTAGCTTCTGTCTTAGAAGCTGTAGGTCCCAGTCCTGCTAAGCTTTGAGCTTAAAGGGAGCTATTTTGTTGGTATGGCAATGGGTCTCAAGTTGCTTTACACAGCATAGAGATTTAACTGTAGACATGATGTGAATCTGCATCCATAGATATGTTTATATTCTGTGTCGTGAAATAGTATGAATCACAGCAACTCAGCAGTCGTTAAATTCAGAAAGTACAATCAACTAAATTTTTTCTGCTTTTTTTTTTTTTTAAAGGAAATGGTCTCAAATATTTATGCAATTTAATCACATGATAAATGGAGAAGTAGCAGGCTTTCAGGTAGGGAGAGGGCTGTGCATGTATGTGAAAGTTGGAAAGAGCTGAGTATCTTTAGTACTCAATGTTGCAAACTGGATGGAGTTCTTAATAGCTGGTGTTCCTACTAAGCATGGAGGAGCAGGAAGGGTGCTGAGCAAGTTTGGAAACATGGCATCTATTTCTAGATTCACTCTGTATATACAGAGTGTACGCAAGTTCTCTTGGCGCATATGGATTGAATCTGGGACTTATTTTGGCAAACTACAGCAGAATGGCTTTTCTGGTGGCTTTAGGGGGGAAAATTGACATGAATCAGTTACGTTGGGGCATTGGATGCTGATTTTGACAGATGAAGCTTTAGTTAAGAGACATGCGGATCGTTGGCCTCAGAAAGGCCAGGACTCTGTGATTGCTCGCTTAGGTCATTTGGTCAAGATGAGAGCAATCTGCTTTGAGCAGAATCACAGGCTGACTACTGTAGATTATAATATTAAAACAGAATTAGATGAGTGTCTCTGCTTTTTTCAGGGCAGATGGAGGTCTTCTGAGATTTTGCTGTATGACATATGAGTTACGTGAGACTCAAGTCATTACACACAACGCTTAAATTATCTGATTTCAGTCCGTTAGTGGCATTTCTACCCTTTTCAAGTTGGAGTTTCTACTGGCTTGTGAACTTAAAACTCAAAAGCATTTGATTTTTTGTAGGCAATAGTGTAATGGAATTGCAGAAACTTGAATTATGATTCAGACTAATAACTCATTTGCTTTGGGCTGTGAGTCCTGTGGATCTTGGGGATGCTTTTGTTTGTTATTCTTTGCCTTGTGGCCATTTAATTTTACTTGAATTTGGACCTACATCAGCTAACTCAGTGTTATGCTGATGAACATTTTGGCTCAAGATATCTCAAAGAGATCCTTTGTAATTGTTATTGCAACTTTAACTACTTAACTAAACATGCTTCTGCAGTGTTCGGTCTTAGGACTTACTGGGAAGCAAAACCCTTAAAGCTTGACTTCAGGAGAGGTGCAATTTTTCATCTTTATCAATGCGTTCTCTTAAATAGTTTTAACTGCTAAATGCTTTTAGGCAACACGCTAATTTACCTTCCTGGCAGGTCGCTTTTGAAATAGTGTATTCTATTGTAAATGTGTTGCTGTCTAGAAATATTGAATGCATGGAAGGTGTTAAGTGCTGGTGTTCTGATTGTCTATTAATATCTCTGTCAAAGTGGCAAATTCTATAACGTAGCCCAGTCCCTCTTTTTTTGCATGGGTGGTGGGAACTGGCAAAGGTACAGTCTTGTTCATTCCCAGACAGACAGATACTAGAGAAGACTTTTCGTGAGGTTGCCAGCCCACTTCCCAGGTAGCATTGTTGACTGCAGCCATTGATGTTCATTGTCAGTGCCTCCTGGAACCCGAGGATTTCTTATCTTACTCCAGCATCCAGCAACTCTGTACTTTTTTTTGACCTCCAGCTTGTAATTGTTATGGGATTTCTAGTTCAATCTCTGCTAAAATGTCTACAGGTAATGTGTCGTGTTTCATTGGTGCATCTGTGTGATCTAAAATATGCATTGGATTCTCTGTTATGTCTGTCAATAACCCTTCTATATTTTATCATCCATTTCTTTAAGACTGTTGGCTTGGGGATATTCCCAGGCAATTTGTAGCAAAATTCAACTTGGCTGTGGTTTGTAGTGCACGAGTTGAATTGTGAGCCATTGCTTTTCCTGTAGGACCAGATCTAGTAAAATGGATTGGACTTGGACTGTCAACTCTTTAGCTTAACTAAAAGATACTGTCTGTATCTCAGGAAAGTGATAATAGTTCAGAATGAGTAGGTTGCTGCTTTTTCTGTTCAGCAAACACAAACGATGTTTATTTTGCTCATGGGGCCAATGTTTCCTGAGCTACAGAAGTGACCATTTTTTTGCTCATTCTTTGCCATGTGCAGTAAACTTTGAGCTTCCTTAATGTTGATGTTTGCTTGATGCTAGTAGAAAAACACAATTAGCCTCTTTCTTAAACTTGTCTATCCATGAAGTTTAGGGGGTTTATGTCCAGTAATATTTTGGATTGTCATCCCAGGGTCTGTGTTTTGTAGGGCTGATGGGATAGAAGGCTGTTTAGGAAGTGTCTGTAACACTTTAATAATATTACATGTTTCTTGTAGGTTGTCATCTTTAATTGTTCCAATTAATTTACATTTAGTTTCAGATGGAACAAATATTTTTGAAGTCATTGTTGTTCCGTCCACTCCCCAGAGATCTGGTCCTGTTCCAGCTGCTCACATACTCTTGAGCCTGTAACCAGTGAAAAATCTTCAGAGTTTTTTGCTAAGCTGTCGTAGGTGACTTGAACAAAATGTAAATGGAAATAGAGTTTCCTATGCCCTTTTGTCAATAATTATATAGAATTTTTAGCTGTTGTTTTTATGCTGGACTCCCCTGTATAAGAAGTCTTTTTATACTCACCTGCTAGGTAATGCACTTTTTTTTTTTTAATTAATAATCTGATTTGGTTAGACTACGTGCTGCAGAAACTGTTGGTCTTTGTTTTGGTGGCACAGCTGTGTAGAGGACTGTGTTACTACTCTTTTTGGATGTATTGGTTTTCTGTTTACAGTTGTATTACCTCCGGAGTGGAATACCCTTGCATTTTCCAAACCTTTATTGAAAGTTTAACAACCACGTTCATTGGCGGTGTCTTCACAGCACCTCTCAAATTGAGTTAGACTGGACATACTTCGTGTTCATGGCTCCAAATAAACTTCCACTATTTATGTCTACACAAGCACATTTGTTGGTCTCAGTCTCACCAGACCTACCTGTGCATCTACCTGTTTGCTTAACTGAATTTATATTTTTGTCTTCCTGTAATCTTTTGCTTTTTCAGGATGCCTGGGCCGTCTTCTGGTCATACTCTTCTGCAGTCAAAACATCACCTAGGTTAACATTGGTACCCTCTCTTTCAGTTTAGTATCTAGGGTGCCAAACACCATCCCAAAGCACTTTGCAGAAGTTAAATAAGAGTGCTGAATATGCCTATAGTGTACCTGCCATGTATCTGCCCACACCAACACCACC
>VXBL01007305.1:0-11200 GCA_013400195.1 Aramus guarauna | reverse complement strand
CCGGCTTTACTTCCAGAATTGTTCCAAAGCATTTAGGACAGTTAAAACCATCTTCATTTATAGGCAATGGAAAATGTACCTTATTATATATTTAATTAATTTGGCCATAGAGAGTTGTCAACAATGAAAATATCTACAAGTTTTCAATCCCAGTTTAACCAGTAGACCTCATTTTTATAATCCATTCGTAAGAGAGAAGCACAGTACTTTCTAAGATGTGATAAATGTCTTCTGCTTTCCAGAAGCACTAAAACAAGTCCTTCTACTTCCTGGCAACATACAGTCTTCTATAATATAGTGTCAAAAAAACTGTTTCACAACTATGAAAATTTACAAAAATGAACTAATGTACTCCATAATTTGAAAAAACTATTTGTCAAAGTCTGGGAAATTGTCCATAGGGAAAGCGACAAGGTCCGAAAGGATTTGTACTGTGACAGGTGTGGATAGATGGTAACTTTATTCAGTAACTGGGAGTGAAAATGAACATGTGGTGCACAACTGTTAACTTTATCTTCTGCATGATAGTTCTTTTTGAATTTGCTTTGAGTTTTTTGTACACTGGTTGCATTTAAATCTGTGAAGCTTGGTTCTTAATGTCTTTTGATTTTGAATAACTTGAGGTGAAAATGAACTTAAACCTAGAACTTTACGGTTACCTGCAGTATAAAGGAAAATACACTGTAGTTCACATGTGTAAATACTTCCTTTTAGATCCTATTGAGTTTCCCCAATGTACAAATCCAATGTCTGTGGTAAACAAAGCCCAAGCTCTACTACATACAAGGTTCTACAAGTATGAGCTACTGCCAAGCTGCCGTCTCTTTTCCCCTTGCTAACATAGTAAACTGTTATTCCTTTGATTACAAAATAAATCCTTCTTATCTAACTTCCAGTTTTCAGACTGCAGGATTTTGTTGTTAAGGAGTTTGTTGTTCTTCTAACTGGAAGAACTGTATCTACTGGATGGCTTGACAGAAGGAAACTGAGATATAAGCAACAAAATATCAAGTGGATTAGTTTTACTTTGGGGCAGAGGAACATGTTTTTGATGGTAGTAGAAAATCAAGTATTCAGGATCCACAAAAAGCATGCATGTAGCTGAGAACTAATCTGTAGGCAAAATTTGAATGCAAAAGAAGGTCCAGCACAAAAACTTTGACTTGCCATGTCTTGGCAATAAGAAAGAGCCATGACTGTAATTATTCACTAATATTTCAATGTATCTATTGATAGGCTGTTAGGGGACTCTCTACAGTAAGAATAAGTCACAAGAGTTACTATGCCTCTGCAAATCCTCTACAATCTATTAAAATTGTAAATGGGGAAGACCATACTTTAAGAAAACTATTTCTTTACCCATTTATTCTAGTATGAAGATAGATTGAAGATGTTGAAACAAAGTACTAAAAAATTAAGACTAAAAGCAGTCATGGAAGTGTGTAGTGATGGTTGACAATGATCAGTCTTAGATGCAGCTGAAATATAATTTGTTTTAATTTAGGCTTGCTGATAACTTGACTGCCTAAATATAACAAAATTTGTATATATGCGTACTCCACTCGGTGGCCTTTCAATGGTGAGGATAAATGACCATAATTCAAGTAATACTTCTTAAAAGTACTCCAGTAGATTTAATTATGTACATCACAGCAATACAGCTCCAAACAGATTAATTTCTGATTTTGTGGCTTTATTTTTGTTAATGGATTGACAACTATTCAGTGTTGCAACTTCATATGTAACATAGGAAGCTGAGAGCAGCTCTGCCCTCTTGACTTGATTGGGCATTCAAACTAGTTGGTGTCATGGTGTTTTAACTGACTAAAACTTTTCTTGGAGGATGGAGTGGAATTCAGGAGAATGGAGTGCTGGTATCATCTGAGAAACCTACTTTTGTTTTGCTGTCTTCCCCTTCTGTAGTTGCAGAGACTCCTCCATTGTTTTTTCAAGAGTTGCATTCAGCTTGAGATACAGCTCAGCTTGCCCCACTTGAATTTTTTTTCTATATGGCATGCAAGTAACTGCTTCAGTACCATTGTGACTAACTTTAATATTAGGGAAGTGAAGCAACTGTCAGGGTGACTACCTCTTGACCTGTTTTACTACCATGGTCTGTGGCTTCATGAATGCTATGCATTGACACTGGAAGAAGCAGTTCCTCTCTGCTTATTCCTATGCTTGCCATTCATTTGTGTATTTGCATAAGTGAAGTGGATCAGGCAACTGTTTAATGTTTAATCTTACAAAAATCAGTCAGTTTTATTTTAAACTACATCTGTCCTCCAGTTTAATTCACTGTGTTGTTGACCAGTTGTTTGCAGTGGTGCAAGTGTGAGCTGCCAGTATGATTTAGCAGAACTAACTTAGAGCAGTTTAAATTCTTGATTAAAAGAACATCTTTCAAATGTATTTGTTAGGCCTCAAAACACCTTCTTTTTTGGTGGACTTTTACTCTTGGGAAGTAGTTTCCATATGCCTGTCTTGACGTGTCATGTTTTGTGCTATTATCCTGTTCCTTATGGAAGCAGGTTTTCCAAAAAGAATTAGTGGAGAGAAATTTTAAAATCTGTTAGACTTCTAGCCTCATCGATCCTATGTCATTGTGCATTTGGATAGCATAGTTTTCGTTTTTCAGAATGAGCAGGAAAAAGCTGTTTCATAAGAGTTCTTTAAAAGCTGCTCATTCTGCTTGAATCATGCACTCTTTGTAGCTCCAACACCAGCAGCTGTCTGCAATAAATTTATCTCACTGACCAGTTGCATCACATTAATAAAAACATATCCATGGTTTTAGTTTGCCTTAAAGGAATCATATGAAAAACTGTTTTGAAAATTTGTCCTCACTACTCATAGCTACTGAAAGGGGGAGTCAATAACAGATGAGGAAGTAGCTTGATTCTTGGCATTGAATTTGCTTGTTTTCTCAAAAAATAACCATGCTCTTAAGCAGAAATGAAGGCAACTGTAATAGTTAACTGGGAAAGGCCAAGTTGTTTTTGAACCCATGTGATTTTCAGAAAATAAACTGAAGGAAATCCAGTCCTGGCAGAAGCTTAGAAGAACCTAATTTAGCTGGTATAAAAGTAAAACTAGGAGGGTTTAAGGAAGTTCTTGAGAGCAACAAGAGTGTAAAACAAAACGGCCCCATAGTTTAGATCAGCATAGCTTAAATAAAATGGAATTGCACTGGAGATCTTTAAGTGGTGCAAAAAAAATATACTATGCAGTTCGGTCTCCTCACTTCTTTTTGAAGATGATTCCCAAGAGTGTCTAAAAGGAAGTTGTTCCTGTAAGACAAAGGAGGCCACACTGTAGTTCCCAGTGTGTGACAGTGAACCAGATCAATGAACCTGCTAAAGACTAGGCATAAGTTTGCACCCAGGTGCTGACAATTTACTCATTGTTTTTAAAATGCACACTATCAAATTACTTCTGAGTAAAGAGAACAGATTAATTTTGATTTGTGATAGGATTGCACTTATCGCTTCCTAAAAGTTACAGAACCAGTTTAGGCTTCTTTTCTTTGAAGGAGAAGAGGGAGGGGCAAATAGTTGGAAGGTACTGAATTCTTCTTACGCAACAACTTCAAGTTATATGTACGTCATCCAGATAAGGACTGTGGATTTTTATAAAGAATCTAATAGTAATAACAACTTTTAAAACCAGAATGTGGTGTTTTCAGGTAGTCTCTATTGCAATGGTCTTGTTATTTACAGTCAAGCATTTAACAGTCATGCTGGACAAGATGAGGTGCTAAGTGTCCGTGAACATATTGTGCCATTCCGGATGACTGGTTTATCAGTGTCTAGTTCTTCTCTATGTAGTCTTCACCTTCAAAAGTTTGTTTTTCTACATCAGCTACTATAAGAGCTTAGCCTCTTTGGCTTAGATTCAAAACCTGCTGGCTCATAAATACAAATGCATTAAACTTGAGCAGCTGGAGTGTTTCCAATTATCTACTATGCATTCTCTTATAGGTTATAGTACCCATGCATGAACTGCATTTGAAACTGCTCCTAAATCATTGCAGTTCACAACCTGGAGCACGAAGGTAACCTGAACTAAGTATTGATTTACTATAATACACTTAACTACTGCAATGCTAAGGTTTACTGTTGTGTGGCTTGACCATTCTTGCTTTGAGAAGAACGGGCAGTAACTATTGGGAGTGAGTTACATCCAGTAACCATTTTGGCTGCTCAAGTGCAACTTGCATTTGCTCATCAGCCAGTGTTTTCTTCATAACAATATTACATTCATTTTATAACTTCTAGTATTCGCCTTTCAGTGGTACCATAGTATGAACAGAGATGTGTATCATGTTTCTCAGACTTCTTTGAGAATTCTGTTTAGTGGGTGTCTGTGACACCACTTGAGAGCTACAGTCAAAGTATTTCCATATTTATGGAAATGGAATTCTTTTAAAACATTCGCGTATCTTCATTTTTAACTATTTTGATTTACAGTTTCTAGTGAATGTCAGACTCTGACTTTGTTGATTTACTTTATGAAACTATACTTTTTTAAATAATTTTCCTGTATTGCCTATCTGTAACTGTAGGATTGTGAACAACAGGACTGAAAGGAATAGCCATTTCAGTTTTACTTTACTTAAAAGGAGATTGTCAAATTTGTGAATTGGAAATATTCCACAGAACACCTTTCTTCTAAGAAAAAATAACATTTTCTGTTGTGTCAGAAAATGTTTCATCAAGTTTTCCGGGAAACACTTTTCTAAACCAGGAAGAATAGTTTCTGAAGAACGAAGCACATCTGTTAAATAAATTGCATATTAATTGAAAGAATTAGCTCAGAACTGAAAAAGAAATGCCAGTATGCTGTAATTGCCACATCTGAAACTATGCAACTAGAAAAATACAGTAAATGTATGGGGGGGGTAAGGGGGGAATTAAAATCATTCTGCTCAATTCTGATTCTTAAAAACAAACAAAACTTTTCAGCGTGCTTCATAACTTTAATAGCTCAGCTACAACCTTATGGATCTCTGGGTAATTATATTCTAATACAGTGATGTAGCTGATGTAGAAATGTATCTGAGCTTTTTCCAGTAGTGCATTAAGCGACATGATTAACATCTGTTGCATATGCTTTGTTCTTTCCTTTTCACCCCAGGGATGCATAGCTGTATTTTGTTTCTAGAATATTCCTCATTTTAGTGTATTTGTATGTCTTGGGCACTTGTATTTGTCTGCTTTTATCTGATGACTTCTGAACTGGATGGCCAATTTGACAGATGGGAAGGAATCGTGATAGTAATTTTTACAAGTCTCAAATTGGCAGGCGGAATATATCTCTTAAGGACTGTAGGAAATCATGAAGAATAAATTTATGTTACAGTAGGCACTAAAGAATGGACATGATGAGTACTTATAAACACCTCAATCACAGGAAAAGTTTAAATAGTAGCTTGTGTCGTCTTGAAAGGAAGAGTCACGAAGATGTGGGGCCCTAATCTAAATAAAACGGGGCTTTATTACTTCATCAGTTTACAAGATACTTATTTTTAAAGTGCACCTGCTGACTTCATGTTGGAGAAGGCAAAATCAAAGCATTTCATGCATTAGGATTGGGTGATGGTTTTATGGTCTTTTTGGTTCTGTAAGTTCATTCCTTGGTCTTTGGCAAAATTTAGCAACTGTTGTCTCCTGTTCAGAGAAGTTTTTGGAGAGGATGAGCCTTGCCTGTGGTTCCTGGGGGAGCGTAGCTGCAGGAGGACCTGGCTGAAAGAGGAATACACACCTGCTCTACTGTCTGGAAAAACACACCTTATGGCAACTTCAAATTGTCAGCTGTAATGTGTATAGGCTGAAGCATGTATGAAACTGCACTACTGACAAAGAAATGGATAGCCCTGGTTTTGTCACTTCTCATGTAATAGTGACATGCAGTTTGGAAACATTTAGTATTTATTTCATTGAGCCTGTTCCTTATGCTGCGCCTTTCTGTGTTAGGCACTTCTGTCTCGTCCCTGCTTAAACTTCCATCCTTGTATAAAATCAAGGCTCTTGTGAACAGCTCTGTGTGATAATAAATTTGTTTCTATCTGTTAGTTGCCAGATTTGACAGAATTAGGATATGAAAAAGTATTAAGTTGCTGTGTTGTGATAATAAGTAGGTAGGTAGAGAAGAAGCACTCTGTAAATAACAAAAACTGAGGAAAAAGCATCAATGCAAATTTCTCCTTCAGTAAGCATTAGAGATACCACTGTGGAGTGTGGCCTTGTAAGCCCTCTAGTTGTGGGGAGAAAAAGTTGATTCATTAGATCTTGTATCAAACTCAATAATCAGAAGCCATGAGCTCTAGGAAAGGAGTCGTCCTTAGTTTTGTGGAGGGGTTTTGGTGGGAGTTTTTTTGCTTTTTTTGTACACAGCATTGGTATTAGCTGTCACTACATTTATCATAGTAGTGCCTACGACCCAACTGAAATGGAAAGCCTGTTTGTGTGGTGTGCTTAATACAAAAGTATAACTTTTTAATTCATAATTATCTTTTAACACAGCTTTCCTCCTTTTCTTAGGACAAAGGCCAGAGTATAAAGCAATTCTCTTATGAACAGTGCTTATGGGTATGTCTTCCACAGTTCAAACCTTAAGTCTGAGAGTCTGAGTTTTGATTAGTGCTGTCACAGTTGCTTTGAAATTCTTAATTGAGAATCTGACAGCTTTTAATAGCTTGGGAGACAAACTACTGTCCCCTCTGGATACCAATCTGCTGAAAGCCAGATCTGGAATTCATAGAAGAATTCTGCTCAGAAGGGACCTTTGGAGATTGCCTTCTTCAGTCCTTTGTCAGGACCTTGCATGGTCAGGTTTTGACTTTCTACAGCAGTGGTCTCCAAACTTTTTTGATCATGCACCCCATCAGTAAAGATGTTTTGAGCCTGCATCTCCAAAATATGTACGTTTTTTAATTATACGCATATGCTACTCTACTAACATAGTATGTACACAATAAACAATACACAGAGGATGAGATAAAGATGAAAAACAGTATTTAAAAATATTTTTTATTTATCAATACCAAAAAATATTTTTCATCCCACACCCCAAAGGATTGTCTTGTGCACCCCACTTTAGAGACCACCAATCTACAGGACTGAGATTTTTGCAGCTTCTCAGGGCAACCTATGCCAGTACTACACCACTCTCATTGTGAAGATGTTTTGGGTTTTTCCCCCCCTTACAGCCAGATGGAATTTCCGTTGGTGCAGCATGTGTCCATCACTTCTTGTACTTCTGCTGCATGCCTCCAAGAAGAGTTTGATTTAAGGCTCTCGACAAGCATCCTTCAGGTAGTGGGATCCAGCCAGTAGGAGTCCTCCTGGTTACTCTGGTCCTCTTAGCTTCTCCTTGTCTTTCATGGGCCTAAGCCAAATAACAGTCTTTGTGGCATCTCTTTTTTTACTGGGGAGGAGGAGGTGGCTGGGAAGAGCAAAATTTGACATGGTATTCCAAATGTCACCTTATAAATGCTGAGTAGTGGGGTATAATCACCTCCCTCAGCCTATCGGCCATGCTTCTCTGCTAATACAGCCCAGTATGCTGTTAGCCTTTGTTGCTACGAGGATGTGCGCGCGCTGCTGACTCATGTGGTTTTACCTTGGTGATCCAGCTGATTTAATGCTGATGTGATTTTTCAGAGACTGTCATTAAGATCAGCTGCTAGTCTCTTGGAGATAGAAATGCTGATCCTTTGCATGTACAGAGGAAATGCACTGCCCAGTGATCTCAGCTTTACAATATTCTTTAACCCTTTACAAACAATTGAATGAGTAAAAACCAGAGTTGTATATATCTTTAGAATGTGAGAGTAGTGCCACAGAAACATTAAAGGACCAAATCTGAAGGCATTTTAGGATTGAGTTAAATGGTCATTACAGTTCAGGAAGGCAAGCTTACTTACTGAACTGTTGAGTGGAGCTCAGTCTTTGAGCCTTAACATCATTTAGCCTTTTGGCTTGTTAATGTAATCCATTCCTTAATGGTTCCTTGGACATAAGTCTGGAGTCTCTAAACAAATCATGTCCAGTAAATTTAGATGCCTTCCCTTTGTTTCAGCTTTGATAGCCTTCAGAAAAATCTTTCAAAGTCTTTTCAAATTAATATGATAAAGAAAATGAATAGCAGGTGCAGTTGGGGGTAGTGGGGAATGAGTAGTTTGCTGCCTAAGTCTCGTACAAAGCATTAACTTACTCGGTTGAAATCTCAGGAGACCTTGTACTTTCCTTGCATCCTAGGACAGACTCAGTGCAGATTCTGAAAGAACAGTCAGCTGAATTAGCAATCCTGAATTACACTTTAAATGTCTATTACTAGTTAAGTATATTCAGTAGCAAGACAAGAAATGAAATAGCTGTTCATGCAGCAGTTGTTGCTGTGCATGAGTCAGTATAGATTTCTAAATAACCATGCCTTTAATACACCACTAGTAGAAAATTACTTCTCAGCTGCTTCTGTGCTTAGCAACAGTGTATTTACCTATCTATTCATCTAATGTGTCGTCTCCTTTGTCTGGTCCCTTTTAATATGTCCACAAGAGTGGTGTAGTGACTTGGCCTTAAATAAATCCTTAGATTTATCCCAGGTGTTATTTTACCCCTTCTGAAGGCTGCTGCACCCATTAGGTTTCAGTGGTGCAGGAAATCTGACGATAGGCTAGTGAATTGTTTGTAGTGGCTCTGCAGGCTGAACCTTACCTGTTGTCCAAATGCAAGCTGCTTTTCTTGTGTCCTTTGCAAGACCTCATTAAATCCTGAGTATATTGAGAAAGTGGCTGGAGTTGGAAGACAGTTATATAATCCAGAACAGTTTTATGTGGAGTAAGGCTGAAATTATGGTATGCACATATTTTGCTTTCAGTATTTTCAATATGGAACAGTATTTTCAAGAAGATGTAGTCACTCAATTTTAAGTGAGCAAACTGGAGACAAGGCTTGTTATGTTATTCCAGTAGAGACTGTAGTTATTTGCAGCCAGAGGCAGGGAAAATATCCTCCTTGTTACAATGTGAGGTACACCTGATGCAGCCTTTTGGGGAGCTTGTGTTTGGCTGTCCACTTCTATTATCCTACCCTTTTCAGAATCAACCCATTAGAGGATTGAGTTCTTTCTTTTTCTGTTTTAGAAAGAATAGCTTTACCTTTATGTATTAAAACCTTTTGTTTTGCCTGGCTTTTTAAACTATTCATGCCATTTTAGTGGAGTAAAATGACTTGGTCTCTTATCACTGTCATGGTTTGTCATTTCCATTCTTCCTTCTGACTTCCCTTCCACCACCACCCTTTCATTTTTTTTTTTAATTTTTTTTTTAATTATTTTTTTTCCTCCTGAGAGCTGAGTTAAAAACATGTTCTGTAATGAGAGGCCAAGAACGGATACCTTCCTGTTGGCAACTCACGTGCTGTCCTGGTGTTTTGGCTGTCGTTTTTGCAAGTTCGTTTTTGCAAGAACCTGGGAGGAGATATGGCCAGGATAGCTGACCCAAACTAGCCAAAGGGATATTTGGTACCATATGACATCATACTCAGTATAATGCTTAGCCATGCAGGAGATGGTTTATTGTGACCTGGACAACATGCAGTTACCCACAGATCCTGATGAAGCCCAAAGCACGTGACCCATGTGGCAGAAGTTTGTATGAGTGCACCATTGTTGTATGCCAACTCATTGGCAGTAATGGACTGGGAAGGCGAAGAGGCACCAACGATGGATGAAGTGGCTGGCTGATGCCGGCAATATGAAGAAGGTCTCTCTTCCTCCCTTGTCTCTGCTGTGGAGAAACTGTTCTGGAAGATCTGGCAACTCAAAGAGGATATGTCCTATTTCCCACCTGTATGGAGCAGTATCTCAGATGGTAATGTTGAGGAGTAAGTGTTCTTCTGCTCAAAAAAGAGGATATAGAGGGTACACACCATGAGGCACCCTGTGGTTTTACTTGCGTGACCATGGAGAAGACATGAGGAAGCGGGATAGAAAACCTACCTTGACCCTAGAGGCACGGGAATGTGAATTACAAGGAAGAACAATCACAGAAGAGGGTTCTTCCAGGAAAAATGCTGCTCCAGTTTCCAGCGGGCAGTTCCCCAGACAGAGTGAAAGGCCTCATCTTACTTATGATCCCCTTGAAGGGACTTCTAAGTTATTATGCAGTGATCAGGATTAGAGAGGCCCTGCCTCCAGCCAGGTGGAGGAAAGGGACAACCGGGTTTACTGGACTGTGTGGATATGATGGCCTGGCAAGTCAAACCCCCAGGAGTATAAAAGGCTGTAGTAGACACCGATGCACAGTGTACTCTAATGCCATCCAGCTATAAAGGGGCAGAACCCATCTGTATTTCTGGAGTGACAGGAGGATCCCAACAGTTGACTGTACTGGAGGCCAAAGTGAGTCTAACTGGGAAGGAGTGGCAAAAGCACACTCCGTTGTGACTGACCCAGAGGCTCCATGCATCCTTTGCATAGACTGCTTCCAGAGAGGGTATTTCAAGGACCTGAAAGGGTACCGGTGGGCTTTTGGCATAGCTGCCTTGGAGACAGAGGGAATTGAAGAGCTGTCTACCTTGCCTGGTCTCTCAGAGGACCCTTCTGTTGTGGGGTTGCTGAGGCTCAAAGAACAACAGGTGCCAATCGCTACCACAGTGGTGCACCAGTGGCAATATTGCACCGAGACTCCCTGGTTCCCATCCATAAGCTGATTCAGCCACTGGAGAGCCAAGGAGTGATCGGCAGAACCTGCTCACCCTTTAACAGTCCCATATGGCCAGAGCGGAAGTCTAATGGAGAGTGGAGACTGACAGTAGACTATCGTGGCCTGAATGAAGTCACGCTGTCGCTGAGTGTACCAGACATGCTGGAACTTCAATATGATTTGGAGTCGAAGGCAGCCAAGTGGTACGCCACAACTGGTATTGCGAATGCATTTTTCTTGATCCCTTTGGCAGCAGAGTGCAGACCACAGTTTGCCTTCACTTGGAGAGGCGTCCAGTACACCTGGAACCAACTGCCTCAGGGGTGGAAACACAGCCTCACCATTTGCCATGGACTGATCCAGGCTGCACTGGAATGGGGTGAAGCTCCAGAAGACCTGCAATACATTGATGACATCATCATATGGGACAACGCAGCAGAAGTTGTCTCTGAGAAACAGAAGAAAGTAGTTCAAATCCTTCTGAAAGCT
>VXBL01007304.1:66674-81044 GCA_013400195.1 Aramus guarauna | reverse complement strand
CATTCATGTCCTGCTTCTTATTCATATGTCTTTTGAAAGGTTGGAAGTCCCAGTCAATGTACCCTGGTTTTCAGTTAACACTAACTGAAGAAAAGGTCAAAAATTGTCACTTGCATCACTTTCAACACAAAACACATTAAACCTATTATTATCACAACTTCTATTCCAGAGTCTCAGGGACTCCTTTTTCTATAAATGTACACACACTTTATTAAACTATGATGTATACAGCTCTATGAGATAACAAATCCATACAAGTAACATATGAATTACAATAAAAGACAAAGGAAAATATCTCCTGTGAGAAGGTAGTTTAAGTAACTTACTTATTCAGTAGCATTCATGTGAAACAAATTAACCAGACACACGCTAAAAATGAAGGGTACTTATGAGTGAGACAATACAAAATGCAGTGTCATGGATATTTCAGCATAAGTGCCACCTTTTGTCATGGCTTTTACAGAATGATTGAAACTAAGTTTACATAGAGCCATCAATTTGTGAGTCTAGATCAGTTTTCATTTGCATAAATAGGCTCCAAGTAACCAGGAGCTAAATGCAACCAGTAGTATTGTCTGTAGTTTGTCCTGTGATAAATAGGAGAAAAATGGTTTAATAGTAAAGGCCATAATTATCCACAGCTCTCACTTTGCAATTAGTTTTCTTTGACAGTTAAAGTCATAAATGCCAGCTTTAATCATGTGTTCAGGTTGAATTAGGTGCTGCCAATGCTGCAAGAGATCTAATCCTCTTTCTTTCCTTCTCGTAATGAAATAATAATGCAAATTCACCACATTGAAGGGACGACCCATGTGAATTTATTAGAGGTTTGGAGAAGTCTCTTGAAAGGGATAAATTCTTTCTCGGTACAGACTTGAGGTAATTCAAACCAGACAAGAAAAAAAAAAATGGAGCTGTCATCAGAGGCCAGGATATGGAATGGATTTAATTTGTATGAATAGGCTTTTTAATAAGTATAACAGGGCTAAGCTCCAGCTTTACTACGGGAATATTACTGCTGTCATTTTCCAAATCTGGATGCACTAACTTTATTTGTGGGATGAAGATCAGTTCCAAATCTCATTTCTTGTTACATTGCAGCTTGCAGTGGACAAAAAGATACTGCACAGTGGGCAGACCTAGTGACCGGGTCTTCTAATTATTTGAGTTAAGACAAATGGAACAATTAGCTTCTTGTAAAACCATTTGTGGTACTCAGTGACACGTACCAACCTTTCCTGTAGAACAAACTCTACCTCTTAGTTAATGCTAAGATTTTTATCAGGTAAGGCTTGTTGTCAATATGATAGAATACTTAATTATTTTAACTTCCAAGGGCCATTTCAGCTAGTGAGAATATATAACACTACCTAAAAGGGTAATTGTTCTCGGTAAATAAACAGATCAAGAACACAGAGATCGAAACTAAAAATGACACAACACAGATGTAAGTTTTAACCATGTATTATATCACCATAAAATACAGCCCAATTAGTGAAATAAAAATACTTCAAAGCAAAAAAGAAAGTCCTAATTTCATTAAGTAACTGTCAGAAGTTTCGAGCTATCTCCATGGGGTTCACAGACATCATTACCACTACCCTGTTTTATGAAACTACTGTTCTGGCCACAGCAGGCTCCCTGCATTGCTAACACTAGGTTTCCAATGAAAAGACAAGGCAAGAGCAACATTACAGATTTAAAGAGACATGATAAAATGAACCTCATTCTTTTTATTTACGTATTTGTATGAATTATCCAAAGCATGTTTTCAAGTTTCTCAAACAGAAGAACCAATTTTCTCTGCAAGGATAATGAAACCAGTCTTTCTCAGTTGTCTTGCATACAAACAAATCTTTAACACAAAATTCTACTTTTCTCACAGTTTTGCCAAAACTTTTAGTTATCTGGTTTAACAGCTATGAACATGGCTTTGTCAGATGATTCAAACAAAATCCAATACCAAATACTCTGTTACCTTTCTATGCAAATTAATAGAATATTTTACTTCATATATTCTTTGTAATTTCATCTTCTGCTCAGTCCAGCATGCCTATAAATTTCCTCTTAATTTTGGTAGAATAAGAATGTGTAGCATTTCTGCTATATGGCATCAGGTTCTTCATATATTATTGATGAGCAGTTAAAGTTTTTTTCCTTTACCATTTAATGTCTTCAGCATCTTAAAATTTCAAATTAAATACTTAGTGCAGAAATCAGAATCCTTTCTCCAATCATGATTACCTAATTTATAATTTAACTAAACCAAGGTAAATCATCATTTAAATTCAAAGTGAGAGATACAGAAGGATACAAAGCAAGAGGTACTTTTGGAACAAAAAACAACTTTCCACTTAGCTCCACTCCTACAAACCCTTAGTTGTGTGAAGAATTTAATCTGTTGCATCTACTTTCATTTTGGTCCCAAAATTGTTTTGATGCATAAGGATTTGCAGAAGATTGAGTGTAATGGTAAATAATAAAGTCTGTTGAAAACTGATTGGTGCTGTTTCAAGATCTGTACTCTTAGTCTGCACTGCTGTACCTGAATATACGCACGCATGATGCCGTTGTTGATAGGACATATGTTTAAATCAGGAAAAAGGGTTGTTGGACACCATTATTTAAAGAATCCATTATATGATTGTCTGAAAATGGATATTTAGTCATAATGCGAGTGGGTAATTCACAACATAAACACATTGGCTCTGTGAATTCCACTATGGAACCATCACTTTATACAGTATCTAGTACCATACCTGACAACTAAATTCAATCAGAATGAATATTATGATCATACCAATTATACTGTAATTGATTAAATTGATTAAATGAGACCTTGAAGCTCAAAGTGGAGAAAAATATCTGATTGAATGGTCATCTTGTAAATAACCTGAAACATATCAAGTGATATATTAATTCATACGTTACACTGCTATTTACAAACTTATTCAGGAAAAAAAAAAAAATCATTGAGTGTTACAATATTTTCTTCCTACAGAAAGGTATGCATCTGGGAGACCTTACAGCAGCCTTCCAATACCTAAAGGGGGCCTACAAGAAAGCTGGAGAGGGACTGTTTACAAGGACATGTAGTGACAGGGCAAGGGGTAATGGGTTTAGACTGAAAAAGAGTAGAATTAGATTAGATGTTAGGAAGAAATGCTTTATTGTGAGGCTGGTGAGGCACTGGAACAGGTTGCCCAGAGAGGTTGTGGAGGCCCCATCCCTTGAGTAGGGGGATTGAAACTAGGTGATGTTTAAGGTGCCTTCCAACCCAGGCCATTCTACAATTCTGTGATATTATGGTGAATCAATCTATGTTCTTTGGTATCTGCTGTACTGCATTTTGTAAAAAATAATTTTTAAAAAGCTTTCTACAATAACTTAAGTTTACTCTAAAATTTCTTACACTTAGGAATTTGATATATAATTTGCTTTCAGAGTTTTAATCTGATAAACAACTTTTTTCAAGTTCTATCTAGTATTTTCTTTAAAAATCTCTCTTGTCCTTTCCATTCTCACTTTTCTGAATTTCATCTTCTGCTGATATCACTTCAATGCACCTCAGTCTATTAAGCCTCACCAATATCATCCTCTGATCCATCAGTGTTCTCTGACTCAACTGGAAGGGACTGCATTCTTTTATGGAATATGTGTCCCCTCATCATTTACCAGAGGGGTCCATGTTAATATCACTTGAAGGTGAGGGGTTGCAGCATCTGTGTAACAGAGAGAGGGAAACAAAAAGCCTGCGGATTGGGAGCAAGATTTGTAACTCTTCCAAATGTCTGCCAGTTTTCTCATACTACATTTGAGTAGCCCACACTGCATTGCACATGGAGAGCTTTGGAAACTGAAATCTGTCTAGTAGGAGTTTGGCATCAGGAAAACCCAGAAGCTTCTAATAATTTTTTCCAGGTCTCGGATCCAGGCTAGGAAAAGAATTTGGTTAGTTCTGGAATAATCAGTGTATTTGTTATTCTAGCAATAACTATTGCAGCTCTTACACTTTCTAGAGAGAGTATTAAAATGAAAACATTTTGTAGTCTATTTCTGGCTTTCATATACCCTTTTTTTCTTGCAGCTTTTTTATGTTTTTCTATATATGACTATTAGATCTGGATATTTGGATATCAATATCTGGATATTTGTCTGATTTTGTTTAGATTTTAATTAAATTCTCCAGCTATCACTCACTATTTCATATTGGTTTCTCTCTTTTTTACAACAAAGATTAAGGTTCTTCTCATTATTCTCTCTCAATTAATGTTTACATTTTATTTTCCTGATTTATCTTCTCTTCATGCTTTCTAAAATCTCTTTGGAATTTCTACCCAATTTTCTCACCTCTTTTCCAATCTCTTTCCATAAATGCATCTTTCCATTGAACTGCTGCATGAGCAATGCAAGACCAAAGATAATCCTCTTTTAAGAATAAGACAGACTTCAGAAATCAGCCACTGCATGTACTCATTTATCAGAGTGAAATATGTTTTTGTTTCCCAGAATGTTATAATGAAAACATTGCACAAATAGGCACCTTTTTGTTGTTTTAGAAATTATAGCTCTTTTTCAGATATTAAAGGGCAAAAAACCATGACTGGAGGAAATTTTCTTTATTTCCCTTCAATGCTTTCCTCTCTTTGCTCCCACTCTCACTCTTCTAGTCAATATGTCACTATATTTCATTTTAATTGTGAACAACAAATATAGTCCTGAAGCAATTTTTATTTTATAGTTAAGTTAGAGACCTTTTCAAAATAAAAGTGCATGTGAGAATGCTACTACAACATTTGTATTTTTCCTCAGGTAAATTAAACTCCAGTACAAAAAGGTGTTTCTAGTTAGGAGAGAGATCAATAGACTTCATATCTCAAAGTTAGTCTCAACTTATGTAAAATTGCCTATAGCATGAGATATTCAAAGAATATTCCTTTCTAGAGCTCTTGAGAGGCCATGAAAGTGTGAGGTCCTACCAAAGGAAATAACACAAAGCCTGTAGGTAGACTTGGTTCTGATTTTTTCCCTTACATATAAAGATGAATTAGATTTTGGAACATTTTGAAGTGACTAATATGCCACACAAGCAAGTAAAGGGCATAAAAGGTCAAGCTGTTTATTTATATACGAGAAAGTTACTGTATATGGATAGCCAATGCAAGTTTTCCCACTATGGAGAGGAAAAGAGGGTAACATTGGAAGACTGTGAGGATGGGCAGGTTTCTGATGTCCTTTGTCAGAAAGCAAGCTATAATGTTTGAAATATTAAAATTATGTTTGCTGACACACTTCTTAACAATTGTGTGTTTTATACCAGCATAGTATTTCAAAGACTACAAGGGCTTTGTGCATACTAGCACTTCTTTCTATCTCTGAAAAGAAACCACTAAAAGAACAAAGGTTCTTATAATGTGGAGCTGAGCTGTAAATGGGACTCATACAGAGGAATAATGCAGGACGTAGCCCTTTGAGGAAAATATCTGAAGTCCAGTGGCATGAAAGGTGCCAGACTAGATTCCACTCCTCTTTTCCCTGCTTTGATATTATCACAGTAGATTCAGTTCCACCCTGTACGCACTCATTTGCTAGAGCTTGTCAGAGGTTAATATATCACCCGTCATGACCCATATGCAAAGAGGATGTGACCAGCTTGATGAAGGAAAATGTAGTTTGCAGTAAATTATCTCCCTGATCAGGAAAATATTTTCATTGTTTTAAGCAGGTTTTCCTGCATATTGCTGGAATCTTCAAATGCATCAATACACATATGCCACATGGGTCAGTAGGAGAAAGATCATACACTGATCACATCACACGTTGAATAGCAGCAGCAGCAGCAATACCCATAAATAACCTACTTGCTTGTATTCTATCCTACTTCCATCTTCCATACCTCACACAATAGAGTTGTTTTGTACTACCAAGCTCTCCATGGTGACCAAAGGAGAGGTTGAATTTGTGCTTACGAAAGACAATGCCAGTGTTCTTACAATTATACACTGTAAATGTACAGTAGTCATTACAAGAACATTTCTCTGAAAAAAAAAAAAATATTTTTCTGGTATAAAGAGTATAAATACATTAGCTAGTATGACCCCTGTGCCTTTAAAGGTAATCTGTCACTTTCCATGTGACACTGTTGCTGGAAAAACAGCGGTGTTCATCTCAATGTTGAATTATCCATTTCTCCTCTACAAAGGAGCAAAATTGCTTGATTGTTCTGTATGCTGCTTTTCCCTTCTCAGGTAAAATGCCAGAGCTGAATCATTACTCCCTTAGTGCAAGCCATTTTTGTCAAAATTAAATGCATAATCAACAGTTAAAACAATTGTTTTGCTAATCTCTTTTTTCATAGATCTAATATTAACTCCACAAGCTGTCTTTCATCATAAATCAGATAATCAGTACGGCTGCATTATTTCTCAGCCTACAGTTATATAGTGTTGAATATCTGTCAGATTTTCTTTAGTATTACTACATTTTATACTAATATTTTATTGAATTTTCAAACAACAATTATGCAATAAAGGATTAAACCAACCAAATCCCATACTTCTGCTGAGTAACAATCAAATGTTTAATTACTAATAATCAACACACATATCAAGCAGATCTCTAAGTATGACTGTTTTTTATATCAACTACAATGGCCTCATTTGTATGGAGAAGAAGGAAAATAAAAATGCAATGCACGTGCAAGTGTAGACATTCACACATAAGACAAAATAACAAACAATGGAGAAATCTCAAGGATAGCATTTTTTGTTATTATAGTATGTGCACATGAACATATCTGACAGCCAAAGGATAAAAATTCCTGCTGTTTTCACACTGAATGAGATTTAGAGGAAGAAACCATATGCTCTCTGACAATTTACATCCCTTCTCTGTGGAAGGAGTTCTCTATCTGCCTGAAAAGCTTTCAAAGACTGGGTTTAGCATCATCTTAGCTAGGAATATCAGATTTTCCTGTTTAACTGCTTGGTTCAAAGACATCAGAGATGTGATAATGTCTAATGTGGATCAACCACTAGGGAATGACAATCACAATCATCTACTACTTTTGCAGTACTACCTTAGAAAGTACTTCCCAGAAATTCTGTGAGTGTAAACACTACCAGGGAGTCACTATAAATTACATTCAAATTGCATTCTGTAGATCCTATAATGAGATATTAAATTAGAGGGAGGGAGGGGTGTAGGGGAGGAGGGGAAGGTAGGAAATAAAGAACAAATCATTTTGCTGAAAGATTTTGTTTTGCAACAGAATATGGCAATACAAGTTTCTTTGTAGATAATGGTGTGGAAGTTAATAACATTGCTGGCACAATTATAATTAGAGACTATTTCCTGAAGTTGCAACAAATCTTTTTATAGCCTTACACACTTTGTCAATACTACAAAAATATATACTCAGCTACAGGAATACTATAAATTTTCCAGGATATGTATGGAAATTTAAAAAAAAAAAAAAAAAAAAAAAATCACTAAAGGNCTAAGGAAATTTAAAAAAAAAAAAAAAAAAAGATCTCTAAAGGGTAGACATGTCAATTAACTCAAACTAAGGTGCAGAGCTGTTAAGTCATCTGTTAATGCACATGGTGACTGATAGTTCTCTTAACATTGTCGTTAGTTCCTGCCTGCCTGTGGTTCTCCATTGTAGGCACATTCTCTTAACATCGCCATTATTTCTGGACTGCCTTTGGTTCTCCATTGTAGGCACATTCTCCACAATAGTTTTCATCCTTGGATCCTCCACTGAAAGGCACCTGAAGTCTCTANGGACAGGATCTATGTACCTTGTCAGCATGACTCGACACGTCTCTGCTGCCTACCTTAGCTAACTTATGTCAACTGGGCCTCACATAAGTTCCCCAGCGAGCTGTGTCTGAGATCTTGCAGTCATTCCCCAACATCTAGGAATATAAGCTTCCCCAAAAAAGGTTCTCTAAAACTGTTTGCTTCTATGTCCAGGGTGTTAGAATCATTTCAGTGCTGAGTAACTAGGTGTCTAGCTCATGAGCAAATATATTACATTATATGTATTATGTATTTCTCGCTTAAAATTTCCATCTCCATCAATGGCAAGGCATTCTCAGAAAGCATTCAGGAAACTGGAGTGCGTTCAAAACACAGCAGAGGAAAAATCATTGATAATTATTGTGTGTTATATAGTTGGGCAATTGCTATACCACTCACACAGAATATGCAAGACCCGATCTTTTGCTAGAAGGTATTTCTACCCATAATGGTTTAAATACTTTATATCAAACATGGAGTATTTGTGTGTGCAGGGAGGGAAATCTAATTGTCCTTTTCCTCCCTAGGTAAAGAAGACCATATTCAGCTTCAGGGAGACCTTGCAAAATCTTTGAGGAAGATGCAATTAAGTGAGCATTTATTTCACAGTGGCAGAAGTCTGATGTAAAACTTCTTCTGCCTCACTACTGAAGAAACCCAGGGGTGCTCTATACAGACACAGTATTGTTCTGTAAGTATGATCAGTCATGAGTAGGAGCCTTGCCAAATTCAGAACCAGATTTACACTCTTTTGCTTTTGATTTGAACACTGACTTTTCCTATATTTCATTTATTACTTTTGTGTATTTTGCAAGTGGAAACGTAACATAAATTTCAGGGAATTTCTGCTCATAGTGAGAGTATTCTCCTACTACTACTTTTACACTGTCTGAGAAAAAAAGGTTTTGCTTTTTCTCTAGTTGACTAATATCACTCCTCGGAGCACTGGAGTAATTTCTGATCTAGGACATGATAGACACCCTGGCAGAAGAAACATGTACTTTGTTGGTTTATTTTTCAGTAACTCTTCTAACACCTTAATCTATTTCTACATGTGGTGCCGTGATATCAGAAAAGTCATAGCTTAAACAAGTTAAATTCCACATTTTGTTTAGTAAGTGAAAACAAAATATGCATTTAAAACGTACTTACTTTTCAGTTCATCAGGAGGAAAATCTGTTTCATAGTTAAATGAGTATATAAATATTACCCTCAGTATTTTAATTTCTTAAGAATTATAGTATTCATACCACACATAGCATCAAAATTATCAGAGCCTTCAGTCTAGTCAGGAACTATTATAGTGAGCTGCAAAATATATCTTCTTTAGCACAGACAATTTACTAAAGTTAAAAAAAAAAAAAAGAAGGTTCTACTAAAATGGAGAATAAAGAAACAGTTAACAAAGGATATAAATATCCATAATTACTGTACAATTAACTTTTGCCTAGGGGGAAAAAACCCTCCTAGATAAGCAGACTGATAAACAATAACAGAATCAAAGTTTAACATAGAGATATTTCATATCTATATTTTGAAATTGAAGTCTGATAAATAATAAGAAACAACTGACCCTTATAAAAGCAAGCATTTTCTTTGTGTTTTTTTTGGTTGGTTTGTTGGTTGGTCGGTTTTTTAATCCATAGTTAAAACCAGGTCAAATATACACATTTTTTAATCAAAATTCTAGCAAGTCAGTAAGCTGGCAGAAACTTACATGAAAGTAGTAACTGTCAAAATTTTGAAGGATAACCTTATAGATACAACTATTTGAATTAGAAAAGTATTTTCAAACCTGATGTTTGTTGAGGGAATAGAAAGAATAACCTATGGGAATATGTCAAGCTAATACTAGCCATCATCACTTGATTTTGTAATTTCTCTTTTATTATTACAAAATATGTACAGAACAAATATGATTGTTGAAACTTTTAAGAAAATAATACCTAATTATAAATCAATTTTTTAAAGTGCAAACTCTGTAAGAACAATACATATAAAAGGGAGGGAGGGGGAAGGGACACTAGCTTTATCAGATAGATTAAATAAATTTATCAAAATAAACACATATCTCTATTATCTAGTTCTTATTATCAAAATAGATGCGTTGTGATTGATTCTCTGGTCTCTACTTACAGCCTTCCTACTTTAAAATTAAAAATTAAAAGGGCCTCCCAAAAGAACACAAATGCATGCTTTGTTTAATAGTCTTTTTATCTTGTAGAAAAAGTGTTTGTCTATATTATGTAACAAATGTGTCGTTCCAACGCATTTGACAATGGCAAAGATATGCAAGCATGAGTTTTTCCTGTTCATGTTTTCTTCAAAAGCATGAACGCTTTTCCTATGAGCCATTGCTTTTGTCACATCTGGAGGAACTAATATTCTATTGTCCTGAAACAGTACCACTTTTGTGCCTTACAATATGCATACTACAGAAAACAAATTTTCTCAGAAGAGTCAGTAGTAAGAAATAGTATCCTGTGCTCAGAATGAAGGACATTCAGCAGAATAATCTGTATACAATAGTCTTGCAAGAAAGGATTCAGATAAATATTTTCCTAATTTCCTTGGGTTTATCTTCTTCTTTGGGCTGATCAGAATTTTAAATGAAGAGATTTTCCTCACAAGAACAACATTTAGGAAACTACCCTATATAGTTTACAATGCAAACAAGAGGTGAATTATCCTTTCCTCTTTCAGGTTCTGTATACTTTCTTAAGCTCACCAAAATTCTTGAAGTGACCATTCTAGATCTGATGTACTACTATGTCCTTAGTTTCTGCTTGTGATAAGCATGCCAAAATTTCATGTGTTTCAGAACTGCTAGAGGCCAAACTTTTTTTTAGAATAGGAACCCTCAACATCAAAGTAGACACAAACACGAACATGACAAAATCACAAAGGTAGAAAGTATCTAAATAATAAATGCAATAATGCTATATGCACTAGGTACTTATACAGTTAGAATTTTTTCCATGCCCACATGTATCATACAGGGTGCAGAACTGCTCTACATCAAGCCTTCTCTGAACACTCTTTCAGCCGTCTTTCTCACCACAGGGGAATCCCAACCTTAACATCATTTGTCACACTATAAAGCATGATATTAGTCCCTTTGGTCTCAGGGTGTATCAGTGATACAAATAGCTTAGATATAATGCCATATTTATTTTCTTTAGAGTGCAGTAGAAAAATGTGATTTTCTTTTCAGGTTTTCATAAAAATTATCTTCTCTAAAAGCAAATTCCAGTAGGCACAGATTTTTACACACCATACCACTGAAAAATCAAACAGAGCATCTACATAAAAACTGTAACAAAGGATGTCGTGCGCAGCTGGTAGCAATCAAAGGCCCAATATACCCTATCACCAGAGGGACTGCTTGTCAGGGCTGTCCTATGACAAATGGCATAGGGAAAAAACAAAATCTTTTTCTCCTCAGGAATTAGACCGTATAGAAAATAACTTGACACAGAATAAATATGTAATAAAGCAAGTTTTTGGTTTTGGGGTTTTTTTTGTTGTTTTTGGTTTTGTTTTTGGTTTTTAATTTTAAAACATATTAAACTGTAAGCTCACGACTTCAGTCTCTGGTTCAATATCTTGTTTTTCTAGGTACTGTAACAGGCACTTTGTCAATTCATACTGGTAAAATGATTAAAATATTAAGATGAGTAAAACAAGAATAGTCTGGGTTAATAGCTCTGAAACTTACTAGAGTGAATATTTACATTTTTAGCTCTGAATTAATAGAGTACAAAAAGGTACATGAAACTACACTTAAAAGCATGACGCAAAAGCATTGTCTAGATAATCATGCCTCTTACAAGTATAAATGTATAGGAGAACAGGGCCTATTTGCTACTATAACCAGTAGATCTACAACTTCTTAAGGTGTAAAAGCTATAAAAATGAGAGAAGCTAAAAACCTCAATAGTGGGAACTGTATAGAAAACTGAGCTTCCTCCTGTTCTGGCAAGAGATTTACAGTTAAATTCAGTCTAACCTAGGTGCTGAACACAAGCACTGAGGTATCACTGAGATTATTTAAGTACTGCTCAAGTGACATCTAAATCTGCAAATGCATACAGTCCTGCAGCATGTGAACTTTCATATCACTTATGTTTCTGATGGGGACCAGTGAAAAAAACTCCGAAATCCTAATGCTCTGCAACCTTGTCTTCCATTTCTGTCCCTGGAGGATGTTTAAATCAGGCATCACTTGGATTTTAGGGTTTCTGTTTAGTAAATAGCATCACAGCACATCTGCTTGAACCGTTTTTTCTATACGTCCCTTCCTGTATGTGACTTATGAACCTGGTCTGTTCTGCTGAATGATCCAATGGTCGCACTATTCAGTCTGGGATGGAAAAGACATCCTTTAAACTTGGACCAAAAGATGAACCTAGCTTTCCCACCTACCAGGAAAACAGTTAAATTCTGTTTCAAGTCAGAGCAGATTAGAACTTCTCACTTAAAGCGTATCTAATTGTGCCCCTGGGTAAAACAGTTGATGTGTCTTCTTCGTTACTGTATTTTGCTGGAGATTCTGACAGGGCTTGGAGTATGGAATCTGCTGAAATTTCTATTGCTTAGCAGTAGTCTGACCTTGTACATGTCAGCAGTAGAAATTTGATTTCTGGTATTGCAACATAAACATTCAGCTTAAACAAAAGTTTGGAATATCTTTGCTAGTTCCTCAATAGGTGGGGTTAAATGCCTTCCTTTCAGCTCTCTCACAGATTTGGCCCTCTGAATCTCAGATGTCTGCCTATAAAATGGGTATAATAGTTCTCGCTACACAACAAGCATTTTCTGAAAATAAAAATATGAAGAATTATTAAGATCTCAGATATTATAGAGTTTCCTATTATTCAGCTACTGGAGCCAGAGAGGTTGCTTAGTCCAGATCTGCATTCTTGATCTAACAGAAGTGCAGTGGCTAATTTCTCAACTTTCTGTTCACATGTAACTTATTTTGACTAAACAAGAAACGATACTGGGGCTTTACAAAATTCACAGTGCTCAGAGAGGAAAGTCTCATAAACATGAGGATTCATAATACCAGTTTGCAGTCACTAACTGGACTGGACTTTGACATCACTGGAACATGACCCCATATTGAAATAACCATGAAGCAACAGTGAAAAGCTCAGAGCTTTCTGACAATAGGTATTGAAAATGGATGTTGCTGCCACATTTTAACAATCATCCTGAGTAATCAATAAAACATAAACTAAGGCAATTTCCTCCAAAATAAAAGACCAGTTTCCTCAGAGTGGGAAGTATGAAGCAGCAATATTGTGCCCCATTGTTCTCGTAGTTACTTAAGGTCAATAAGACCAGCAATAACGTGTTTGGGGTTAGGGAAGGTTTTTAAAAATATGCAATTCCTCTCTTTCCCCATGCTGGCATATAAAAATATAAACAACACAGGCAATTTAATGTAAACTCTGTTTAATAACAAAACTTCGGTGCTGTTTCCAAGGTTGTAAATTTGTTAACAACAAAAATTTAGGAATAAAATAAACTCACAATTAAATGCAAAGGATTATGCCTAAGACTTCTCCTAACAGCAGCCATACTTGCACATTAATTCTCTAGGGAGGAGAATGACTTGCAAGAGCATCATTACCCAATATATTTTGCTGTCATTGACATATGTTGGAGTTAGCAGGAACTAAAATTGAAATCTGTTACTGTGTAGTTTTGTGTATTTAACCTCAAACCTGATCTAAATCTGATTACAGATAACAGGACATGTACTGAACAAAGGATTGTTTGATCAGTCTGGAGACTAGACTAATTCAATATTTTCATTCACTGAAAAATAAAAAAAAAAAAAAAATTCCACCATGTTTGAAGAGTTTTCAGCAACAGGAAAGGCAAGAACTGTAACTTGTTTACAATATCCCAGAGTCGAGAACAGAGCTAGATAAAACTATATCACAAAAGAAGAATAATATAAAATAAGAGATTTGCAACTTTTAGCTTTATTTAAAAAAAAAAATAAAGTTTGAATAATAAATCCTTGTGTTATGTCAGATTTAGTGAACATCAGGACTACCAGTAAGACCTATTCATGTTCATAAGCATAATATTTTCTGCCAAGGATACAGTCTGTTCAAACATAAACGTGCACAAGCTACTAGCATCCTTTAAAACATATGTTGTATTCATGAAGTAATTATGAAAGTAAAATCAAATCCATTGATTTATATAGTTTCCAGGCTAAATAGGACATGAGAGAAAATCAGTCAAAAATATTTCAGTTTTCTTTAAAAGTAAAATTGAAAATGGAGAACATAGACTTATCTGAGCTGTTGCTGTTTAGTTGTTTCTTAAACACTAGACATCACAAGAGATTTCACTCTATTGACCTGCTTACACTCACTGGACAGACTTTTCCCCAAAGCCTTCTGTATTGGGTTTGGGCATGGCAAGGTTTTGGTAGCGGGGGGGACTACAGGGGTGGATTCCATGAGAAGCTGCTAGATGTTTCCCCTGTGTCTGAGAGCCAATGCCAGCCAGCTCCAAGACAGGCCAAGGCCAAGCCAATCAGCA
>VXBL01007304.1:0-65166 GCA_013400195.1 Aramus guarauna | reverse complement strand
GTGGAGGGGGGGGGAGGGGAGAGGGGGGGAGTAAGGAACTATTACCACAAAGCAGAACACAACATGAAGTGAATAGTGAATTACCTTCATGAAAATTTAATGTAAATGACATTGAAGCAAAGCTAAGTTTTATGTGGTGTTGTTCAAAGGAAGCTGGTAAAATGACAATTTATCGAGCATTTTCTCTTTCATGCTTGCCATAGGATATAGCAGTATAAACGAAGGAAAGGCTTTTCTGCATTATTACTTTTGCAGAATATTTATATGTTTACAACTTGAGTATTGTTTTTCAGAGTAGAGTTTTCTTGTTGTTAAGACCACATCTATTTTCTTTCTTACATCCCTATTTCCCTCTTCAGGTTCTCTATAGCAGACATCAATATTCCAAATCATCCTCTACTACACACCAATACCTGTAAAACTTCTTAGAGGCTAATCTGCGTTGATTAAATATGGTTGGTTATTTAGACCCTCAGTCAAAATGTTTCTTTAAGGGGAGCAATAATACCTAGCTTACTTTCCTTTCACTTGAAGATTTGAAGACCCCACCTGGCAATAAAATTGCTGTGTTGTACTATAGAGGGACAGGATACAAACAAGAAGCTACTCTGAAATGTAGTGTAAAAGGTTAAGTCTATACCATAATGAGGACCTATCTTGGGAAGTTTTAAAGCTATGTTTAACATGATGACCCAGTTTCTGCAACCACTTTCATCCCAGCACAGATAGGTTTGGATTAAATGGCCATCTATAGACATGGTGGGTTTACCTTGGCTAGTCATCAGGTGCCCATTAAGCCACTCTATCACTCCTCCTCCTTGACTGGAAAGGGAAGACAAAAAATGATGAAAAGCTCAAGGGTCAAGATAAGAACAGGAATATCACTCACAAATTTGTGCTACAGGCAAAACAAACTCCACTTGGGGAAATTAATTTCATTTATTGCCAGTCAAAAGTCAGAGTAGCATAACGAGAAATAATAAAAAAAAAAATATTAAAAACACCTTCCCCCCACCCCCCTTCTTCTCGGGCTCAACTTTACTCCCAACTATTCTACCTCCTCCTCCCGAGCAGCACAGGGGAATGAGGAATGGAGGTTGTGCTCAGTGCATCACACGTTGTCTCTGCCAGTCCTTCCTCCTCACACTCTTCCCCTGGTCCAGTGTGAGGTCCCTCCCGTGAGAGACAGTCCTTCATGAACTTCTCCAGTGTGAGTCCTTCCCACAGGTTGCAGTTCTTCACAAACTGCTCTAGCGTGGGTCCTTTCCTCAGGGTACAGTCCAGGAACTAGACTGTACTAGCGTGGGTCCCCCATGGAGTCACAAGTCCTGCCAGCCAACCTGCTCCACCATGGGGTCCTCTGTCCATGAGGCCACAGGTCCTGCCAGAAACTTGCTCCAGTGCAGGCTTCCTGCAGGGTCACAGCCTCCTTCAGACATCCACCTGCTCCTGTGTGGGGTCCTCCACAGGCTGCAGGTGGATATCTGCTCTACTATTAACCTCCATGGGTTGCAGGGGGACAGCCTTCCTCACCATGGTCTTCTTTACAGGCTGTGGGGGAACCTCTGGTCTGGTGCCTGGAGCACTTCCTCCACCTCCTTCTTCACTGACCTTGGTGTCTGCAGCATTGTTTCTCTCACATATTCTCACTCCTCTCACAGCTGCTGTTGCGCAGCAGCTTTTGCCCCTTATTAAATATGTTGATGGTTCGGCTTAGCTGTGGCCAGAAGCAGATCCATCTTGGAGCTGGCTGGCATTGGCCCTATCAGACATGGGAGAAGCTTCTAGGAGCTTCTCAAAGAAGCCACCCCTGTAGCCCCCCTGCTACCAAAACCTTGCCATGCAAACTCAATACAGATTATATCACCTGATTCCCATGAAGCTGGCACAATTGCTACCTTACTCATTCTTGGCATCCACCATTTCTGAATACTTCAACAGGCAGAATTTATAACAAAAACTGGAAAATGTGCAGTTAATAAACTGGGGAACTGAAGGAGAAAGGACTTCTCATGGTTAAAATTAGTGGAACATACTTCTTAACTCTGCCCCCTGCCCCCCCCTCCCCCAGCCTGAAAACATCTTCCAAAATGTGGACATGCCTGTCCTTTAATTTGCAATGGTAAGTAGTCTGTCAGACAAAATACTCTATATGATATAGAAACCGAAGTTTAGTGCTTCAGTACTCTGGTAGCCTAAAAATATCTGCCTCTTTTCAGTCTAAAAGACTCTCTGTTCTTCTCTGGAGTATCCCCTATGGAACTGTTGTAACTGATGCTATGGTTTATTTGGAGATATGTTTCCACATATTGAAAAGTACCTTAGAAAAATCACAACTAATATATAGCAAAAGAGCAGAAGTTGAATGAGTAGATATGGAAAATGGATGCTTTGTTGACACTTATTAATCTGGTTTTCATTAATCAGGAAAGAAATGCCTTCAGATAGCTGTGTAGTGTGAAACAAGTTTATTTACATTTGGCTTTTGTGTACATAACAATGCTTGGTTTTATTTATTCTGAATATATCAAGATATTCTTTTGCTTCTTTACTTATTAAACACTACTACTCCCTTGCTGCCCAGACTTTCATCTCTTTAATACAGCCTCCAAAGACTCTTTAGTAAATTGAGGTATCGTTCTACTTAAAATGAACTGTGTTGAAAAGTATCATCAAGACTTTAGCACAGAAAGAAATCAATCTAGTGATGATAAATGGTCTGTGGTCTCACAGGGATAGTTTCATTTATTAGAATTTTCAAGCCATACAAATGAAATATCTTTTCCCTTTATAGAGAACTTTATGTGGAATTCATGGATAGGACACTTCTAATACTATTATTTTCCAAGTTGCCAACAATATGAATAATAAAAATTAAGAACATTATTTAGTATTTATTAGCTAAATAACTAGCTTATATATATATATATTTAGAAGAAAATTAATAATTTATATAAATTATTTAATCAAGATTTAGGTCTTTTTTTTTTTTTTTTCTCTGCAGACAGATGTCTGTCAGCATCTGTGGGAATTATCACAGTTGCCACAGCTCACCTAGTTACCTAAAATTTTCTACTAAATTGTTTCCAAGGTTTTGTTTTAAGTTTTCTTTCTTATCTGTTTTGGGCCATCATACAATGCTTGTTCACAGCCTATTGGTCATATTCTAAACTCCAAATTTACAGTCTGAGCTGCTAATTAGATTTTCATATCCAGGAGGTAAGCTTTGAACCTCCTAAAGAAAAGGTGGCATTTAAAAAAAAAAAAAAAAGTTTTAAACATCTGAGGCACCTTTCTGAGATAAAAATAGAGTAATTAACAGAATTTGATTCCAGAAAGTACAACATAAGAGCTAATATAGTAATTCTTCTATGAAATAACCACAAATTTTTTTAACTCAGTAGACTGCTTTCTTGAATAATGTCACCCTTATAAAAATCCTCTCTGCATCTTAATCCTTCTTCGCACATATTCTAATTTATAGTCTATTAATTTTCCTGACAAATAATGGAAAAATTTTGCAATTTTTTTTTCTTTTTAAGCGTTGTTGAACCCTTGATGGGAAGATGAGATGAAGTCTATTTTACTGTCAACAGGGCTGCTAATTAACCTTCAGCTGCAGTTAAATTTACTTAACCTCTACAAAATTTAAAGGCACATCTAGCAACGCAAGGCTTTGTAGTTCAGAAAAATGCACGACTTAACTGAGCAAGTTCATTTATAAGAAGCAGTCTTGCCATTTGGAATTGAGCTTCCTCAAAAGTGATTTGCCCTACTGGATGACTTACTGTATCACTGGATTTAATTATTGTAATGTCTTTACAAAACATTAGAGCATACTGTTATACTGAATCAAGAGGAGTCAGCCACAGGTTACCAGTGACCATAATCAAAGACAACACCTTCATTGGTTCTCACAAAGGGACAAGTACTTCTTTGCCTCCTTCTTTTCTTCCTTCATGTGGAAGGAACCAAGGCCAGAGGGACTGGATCCAGTCTGCCTAAAGACAGGCAGCTACTAGCATTTGAGATGCTCTAAGTTACCAAGACATCTGTGCAGGATGGGTAGAGATGCTAGGAGCGCACACATCTGGTGCAGGATTGGAGCTGGCTGGAGTGCCCCACTGCCTCAAAGGGGATTACCAGCATATGTGAGAGTGACTGACCGCCGTCCTTGGTCACAGGCAATATGATGCATTCAAGAGTGTGGAGATCCTTTCTTCTGTGTGAAGTTATTGGCACAGCTCTGACTTTGCCTGCTTTGGCACCTGTTCAGGTCTAAATCCTCATTCTTGTTTCTGACTTCAATGTTCTCAGCGCTAATTCATAGTTCCTATTTCAGCTTCTGTTCCTACTCCACTACTGTCTCTGCCCTACAGCATCAGAGGTGTTTTCTCAGTTATATTGTACAGCTGAGTCATGACTTTAAGACCACGAACTAGATTCATGTGAGTGAACACCGAATTTAGGATTTCTTTTCAGTATAAAAGTCACACTCATATCTAATAGAGAATTCTGTGTGCTGACAAATATAAAGGTATGTATTTTACTTTTAATTAGCACATTTGATGCAGAATGACTAAGTGATTAAGAAATCACTTTCTTGTAATTCATTAATCAATGTAGTTCATTAAAGAAATTACCATTTTTTGCCAAGTTACTTTTGAGACAAGAACTCTGCTTCAGTCACGCATACCATAAATAGGCACAGAACTAGTACCTTACCCTACATCCGAATATGGAAAAAAATGATTTAGTTCTCAATTGAGTTCAATTTCTAAAGGTCAAAGCCAACGTATTTTCGGATATCCTATATAATAACCTCACATAAATACCAAAGTGAAGAAGCCTAACCCTAGTCTATTTTTTCAGGCATAGTTATCTTCTAGTATTAGTGCTCTGTTTTAGCCCTGAAATGAGCATATGAAAGATACTTTTATTATCTAATAAAAGAAAAGTAAAATAGAAAAAAAAATGGTTGTACACCCTATGAGTTGATTCAAAATTAGGAGTTTCATCTAGGTAAGACTTCTGCTGGGAATCCTGAGAACAAACTCTCCAAAGATTATACCCGTTATTCCTTCCTATTTCTTGTCTTTCACAGTCTCCTAAGAAAACATGGCCCCAGAATCAGAGAGCTGCAGGCATCAAATAAGCCTCTTGTATTTGCTGTCTCTGCTTAGAGGTTTGAGTATATCATATCTACTATGGAAATGAACCACAATCTTCCAATTCACCCAGACTAAATAAAAAAAATCTCCTGATGAAGTCCTCAAATTCATTGAAATCATGGTGATGTTAGAAGGAAGATTAAGGATTTGTGGAATTTACAGAGTTGGACATTATCTCGGGTGTAATGATTAATCAACTAACTGTCTAACAAAAGAGAAGAAACAAACTACATAACCTAGGAGTCTCAAATTTCAAAAACATCAGCACGTGGTAATGTCATTTTCTTACTTTATCTTATGGCAGCAGAGAGAAAAGTTGTACCACTAAGTCAGACAAGGGTTTTCCTGTGAACAATGTCTTCATTGTGCAGACAGAAATCCATCAATAAAAATTAGAAACAGGAAGTAAAAAGAAAACAAAAGAAGAGGAAAACCATTTAAAATGTTTAAGCAAGAAGTTAGTTTCTTTGTCAATTATATCAAACTTGGTATGGTTTTCATTATCTAGGCAATAAGACATTCAGAATAAGGGAGTGGTTGTCATGAATTGGAATACTCTAACTCCATGACATCCAGGATTGTGATTATTTTATGATAACCACATATCCTAGAATAACCTTTTTTGCCATTGCAATGGAATAAGGAATCTTTATAGTATGAGCCAAGTATATATTTTCCTTGTTTGTAAGATTTAAACTGGCAGTTCAGAATCTTTAACAGCAGTTCCAGCTGCAACTTGAGGTTCACGTGGATTAAACTGCCCACTCACTATGACAATGAGGCAACCAACCTAAACTACACTTCGACCTAAGTAGGTTTTTTTTAGAAGGATGGACTCATTTATTTATCTTTCTATTACAATTTCTAAATACTTCACATCCAAAGAAACAATAGTAGCATAAAATTACACTGAAAGAATTCAAATGTTGTTCTATAAACCTAGTTAGTTCCCCAGACATAGAAACAAAAACTGAATCTCAGCTCCTTAAACTAAAATAACTTGTCTGCTTTAAGAGCAAACATTTCCAGAAGCTGGCTTTTTGCTAAACCAATGTAATTAAAAAGCTCAACTTTTGAGCTCTAAAAATCTTGCTATCTGTAATTGTGGTAGGTTATGGCTTAACAGTTCTAAATTATTAGTTATGAAAAATCCTTTCTAATGGTACACAAGTCATCATTTTTTAGGAGAAACATAAATATAATTATAAGGATATCAAGAACCAAGGAATATGAGATGCAAGCATTAGAGATATTGAGAGAGCATAAATAATTCAATGTTTAAAATATTAATTTAATATTTTTTTCTGGGAGTAAGAGGTTTCACTAAACTTCCCATCAGCTTCTCACCTAATGTCCACCATTTTCTAAAAACCTATGATTCACACGCAAAAAAACCCCACGTTTACAAGAAATCAAGTCATGGCAAAAAACATGTAACAATGATTTTTTTTATTTGTTTGGGGTTTTTTTGTTCCTAATCTTAGACTTGCATAATTTGCCTAATTTGGCTACCATGTCCGAGGAAGTGGAAGAGATTACTACATTCACCTTTGTCAATTTTTAGTTAAGGGCTGGGATACTTCAAACATAAAGGTAGATTCAAAATTTTGCAACTGTTGTGAAGCAGAATTGTAAACTAGGACAACAGAAATCTGAATTTGAACATTATTAAATCTCTTTGATCACATAATTCTCAAAACCATTAGTGTCTCGAGATCATCCAGATCCTTCCAGGGAGACTGAGAAGATCAGAAAGCTTTTTTTTTAAAAAAAGCATTATTTAAATTTAAGTCTCCTTGTTAAAAGCTGCTTACTTGAATAAGCTTTAATTTTTTGCATGTCATTTTTGAAGTTGGATGTTGTTATTTTTCATTTGTAAATAAGTACTAACTCAATTGGCGAGCATTTGGATGCAAAGACCAAACATAAGGGAAAAAATATGAGGAATTTTCATAATTTATGAATTTTCATATTTTATGAAAAATATTGATATATAAACAGCAAAATAGAAAAAGTTTCAGAAATGTATTTCACATCAGCAATCAAGATAGTAGGAAAAATGGCTTGTTTTCTTCCCACTTTGTTGCTAAAAAATTCACTGGTACTTAAGAGTTAGCAATTTAATTGCATGTGTTTTAGAATACAGAAACGTGATAAGAATATGGGAAGATGTCAATAGAGTTTGAAGTATTTCCTTCTATAATACTTATAATTGCTGCCAAGGCCATGCAGAACTCTAAGTAAATGCACTTAATTAATATTTCAGGCAACAAGATGTAAAATATCCACAGAAATCCTTTAGCTGGTAATCAATCTGGGGATAACAGATTGTTGAAAGCTTCCTTGTTTTGAAAGATTCTTCTTCTACTTGGTATAACAGAAATTATGTTTTAAAATCAAGGCACATTTAATCTATCTGTCAAACCTTTTCATACCAGTAATTGACAGCATGGGCATATCATCAATCCAGTATTGCATTACCGTTTGTATATAGTCTATACCAGCTCATTTAGGTACCCCTCATGTTTTTGTGTATACCCCATACTTCTGACATCTGGGATGATGGATATTCTTGTAAACAGCATAATTAGTGGTTAGAACTGGAGGAACTTCCCATTCTCTGCAAAAACAGTGCAGACCTCTGCTAAGTACCAAGAATGTGCATGAAGTTCCATGGAAATTAGCTTGCAAAGAAACTAAATTGAAAAAAGCTTTTCTGATCTGGTTCTGAGACAGGGAGTAGTTGGCTAAGGAAATACAAGAGTTCAAAGAGTAATACATTAATGTTCACCAGAAGTGTAACAGGAAGAAAATTTGAAGGAAGTACAGCAAACTCACAGCACTAACACCTAAAACCACAATAATTGAGGAAGAAGTCCACCAAGCCTAGTTACTTACTGTGTGCGAACAGCATTACCACAAACAAAGAAATCCATGTTGAAAGACATGCCTAGACTTTCTCCTTATTTCAATGGTATCACGTGGTTATGAATGAAAACTTTCTGCAGCAGCACAGTGAAGGATGATACTTTGCATTTTTTTCCATGTAATAATAGAGGCACCATGTGACATTCACATTACCATAAAGATGTCACAGATATCTCTTATTTAAGAATATTTAAGATAATCTCAGTTGCTGTGACATGGCAGTTGCTGGTAAGTATTGAATTGTTGCTGGTAAACCATAGAATCGTTACTGTAAACATGAAAGAAAACACCCTGGAGGAAACAGGTAAAATATATTATTGTGGATGTGTTTTCTACCACAGATTATCTCATGATCCCCTACAGAAATAAAGACTTCTCAGTCATATGGTAGTCAGTATCACTGCTGTCTTATGAGATTCTGATTTTTATCTTTTCTTCATGCTTTTCTATCCTTTCTTTTCACACTTTATTCAGTAAGAGAGGATTCCCGAAGCAGTCTCTGAAAAGCTCGTAATGGCAGATAATGTTAAAGGGAATTACTGTCTGTGTTTAAGAAATCTGATTGTCCATCCCAAGATAAAATGACCAGAGATTCATGAAAAGTCATTGAGATAGTAAATGGACTGTAGAAGCTGGAAACATTGATTACTATGGAAACAAACTAATTTATAACTGTGAAGTAGTTCAGATCAGGCATACTAAAGTAATAATTGAAAGTCCTTCTTTAATATTAGTGATATTCTCAGGCAAAGTTATTTTTATTCTATCAAGTTCTGTTGAGCAAAATATTTTTGGTTAAATTTATTTTTCTATTGTAGGGAAAAAGAAACACAAGCTATTAAATACGTCATATAGCTTGAATACTAGTCCTGTTTATGAGGCTTCTAGTATGCCAATTACCATGTGTTCAAACACAGTTTTTGTCTCCAATTTCTTGAAACATTTCTCCAANAAACTATAATAGGGCTAATGTATAAGGAAAGTGTTGGTGACAGTTTCTCTTACAAGCTAGTGTATCCTCTACAATAAAATATACTGTGAGCCTGCTCCAATTTAAGAGAATAATTCAGTAGTCTTTTGTAAGGTTTGGGCTGTGTCTAACAGCTTTTTCAATGAGCTTTTCAATAATATAATAAGCTGCAATGCATTGGCTTGTGGCAATATTTCACTAGATGTATGTGGTATAAAGCGAACTTATACCATTGTTTTGAAACAGGAAAGTGTGAATTTTACAGGGTTTGCTTATTAGTAACAATTTTCATCCAGGTTCACTGGCCACATGGGGATCCATCTGCTGAAATTATTCTTCAAAGGGTAAAGCCAGAGCCCAGCCTGTCTAGCTGTATTAAAGTAACAGACTACAAAAAGGACTGGAGCAAGAAATTTCCACTTCAGGGCTGGTGAACAGTAAAAGAATGTGTCTGCTGTTGGCAGTATCAATCCTTTGTCTCTTAACATGTCATATAAAGTCTATACAGAAAAATGGATGTGTCACTGTAGTACAGCACTGCTGGTTTAGCACAGTGAAGTGCTGTGGTGTGTTTCTGCATGCACTGGCGTTCAGGAACCTAATTCTTCCAGGATCCCTGGCTCCATACTCTGCTTGCAGGTGCATAGTGACACCTTGCTGATTCTTCTTCAATTTAGTTGGTATTCCTACTAGCTAGAGAAAGCTGGCACACCTTCCTATTGCTCACAAGGAAGTTCCCTTGAAAATTTGGCCCAGGAACTTAGAGGGGCTTAGCTTTGTGTAAAGGTTTATTTAATCCTACTCATGTTTCTCTCTGAGGCCTCAGAAGAGGGAAGGCCTTAAATCTGTACTTTAGACTGTCAACTGTGTAAAACTTGAAATGCATTAAGACTTTAAATGCAAATGAATCATACTATTTGCACAGTGCTCTCATTTTCTTTCACAACATAGAGGACAGATCTCACTGTATCAATCTCATCACAACCAGTATTTGTACAGCACATCCTGTAAATATATCTCCTGACAATGCTACAAGCCTTTATTCAGTGTCACTACATTTATTATGGACTTAAAAGTGACACTAGTGCTACAGGAAGTACTTGTGAGATCACTTGCAAACCCTCTAGTGGGGCAGCAGTATTGTCTGTAGAGCTACAATGCAATTCAAAGAAAAGAGCAATATTCCTAAAATAAGAAAAAACAAAACAAAACAAAATGAAACAGAAGTAAAAACAAAGAAAAGTAAGTGAGAAGACACCACATAAATAAAGGCATGTGTTCAGAAACTGAATACATTGTATTTTAAGTTTTGCACATCCGAGCAGAGTTAGAAAATGCAGATCAGAACTGTGAGTTAAATTCATCATGTCAGTGAAGCTGTGATGAGTTCTTCCCAGGTTTTACAACTGCATCATTCTGTAAAGAGCACTCAAATAAGAAAAAGTAAATATATATAGATGGAGGAATTCATCCACCCCCACATGAATTCACCCTTAATAATCCACTGAAACTCATAAAACATAAACCACATCAATCCCCCTCAGTATATAACTAGTTATTAAATGCAAGCCCCAATATACCATAAAACTCAAAAGAAAATGGGAAAATGACACTAGCAATGTACTGTGAATATGAATGTTATAACATATGGAAGACAAGTTTATAAAACAGCAAGACATGCAGATCTAAAATTAGCACACTTCAAGCTCCTGTGGAGATTGTACTGGACTTCAGAAAAGGGATACTAATTATGTTTAAGAGACTCTTATGAATCTTGGGGACATAAAAAAATAAACAATGTGTTCCTGCCGTGCACTTAAAGGTCCTGATTTCAGTGACACTGCAGTTTAAACTCAATGTAAAATGTCTGATTTCCCTGCTGTTCCTTTTTCTTTGTTGCTTTTGCTAGTTTGGGAGAAGCTCTCTATCCCATGTTGAGTAGATGACTCCTTGGGGACATGGTCCCCAGAACAAGAGAACTATTCCAGTAATAGTCTCCTCCTTTGCATCAACTTAACAGCTGTATGAAAACAATAAGATTAATATGTTTGTTTGCAGAGGTTTTTATTCCTTCTTCATTGGCAGATGCTGCTGCTCACTTGTAGTGATGAATGGAAAGAACACTTTGTAACCATAGCATATAATGTATAACATATATAATGTTATGCCACATATTCATATACAAATTTAAATGGCTATTCAAAAGAAAAAAAAAAAAAAAAAAAAAAGAAAAGAAATAGGAGAGGCCATCCTCATTGATATTTGTCCAGGGAATTTGCAACTTCATCTGAAATTTTGAATGACCTTTTGTCACAGTTGGCAGAAAGCTCCATTCTAATCATGAATTTACAGGAGGAAGCTCAGACAGTTTGGAGACTGCTTTTGAAATCTGAACTAAACTGTCCAGAGATGTTCTTTGGCTGTTCTCATACAATTTCTATTGCACTTGGCAGAGATGTACCTACTGCATTCCCTAAATTGTGTGACCAGTTTCATAAAAGTACACTTAACTTTCATGGCTGCATGGGGTGTTATTCATAATCTCTACAAAAATGACAAGTCCCACACGCACACTTTTTATAAATTTTAATGAAGCAGACACTTTTGTAAGTATTGCAGCTGCTGCAGATAACACCATTTGTACTAGAGCTCAATTATATAGCTGTTACACTGTGCACACTTTTTATTAGCCTTATAATGAAGGTCAGCGAAGTAACTGATCCACACGATAAATTTTAGCCACAGTTGGTTTGTCCTCCCGCCATGCTCTTGTCTCCCCCATTATTTTTCTGAGCTGCATGAGCAAGCTCTTTGGGGCAACACCCAAACACCCTGAATACCAGGTGATCGAAGGAGCTAATCAGAGGGCAACATTTTGTTCTCATATGTTTGCAGAGCAGGCATACAGCAAGATCACGAGGCCTTACCACATCTCGTTCTTCGCAACAGCAGTTGTTTGCAGGTGCTGAAACAACACTGGTGTTAGCACGGTTTCCTTCTTGCTGCATACTGAGCTTCCCCCTGTACTCCAGGCTGGAGTTCACTGGAGTGCTTCCATGCAGTTTCCTCTCTCATTGCTGCTTAGTTTAGCTTCTAACTAGTCTCTCATGCTGCTGAGCAGCTGTTGTCCACCTTTTGTACTGAAAATTGTACCTTCAGCACATTTTTGCTAAAGTCAATCAGGATTTCATTTTTAGGCAATTATTATTTCAGAAGTTCATTTTCAGGAATTTCAATAACTGAAGGAACATCAGTTCTTCTAATGAGTTTGTGGGGGTTTCAATTTACTGAGATATGGAAAGAAACATTTTTTACAAGTTGTTTCCTCTCCAGAAAATCTCTTGGTTGACCTGACATTTGGAGGGTTATAAGTAAGGGTTAAAGTCAGTGGTATTTTAGTTCAGGGAAAAAATGGCTCACTTGTTTAAACCTTTCATATCTCCACTTTCAAAATTATTTGGAGAAGGCTGATTATAATCTCAAGGAGACTGAGCCTCCCTTGCAAAGATCACAGTGCTTTCATTAAATTCACTTGGATGAAAGTTAGGGTGGTATCCCTGAACTGACAACATAATCTTTGATTTTAAGAGTGGCACTTCATTTTCTTATTTTTAAAATTGCTCCCAGACAAAAAGAAATGCTTATTTCAACCCAAACTGATTATTTTCTTCAGCTAAAATTTCTCAACAAATTAAATTTGTTTAATCTAAAACTATTTTATTTCTTCAGCCAACTGGAAAATCAGTGATTCAAGCAGGATCTCTCTAGTTTATCTGAAGGGGACTGAATAGCACCCACTCACCAAAAAGATGAATGACATACTTTTAATCCCCTAATTTGTTGCTGTACTGGCACTCGTTTAAAATAAAAGCCAGCCTCCTTGATTCCCCTGTGCTAAAAAATTCTCCTATATACTTTGTATATTTCTAATAGTACAAAGTAAAGTAATACATGAGGAAAATCTGAACAGCACTGTTATCTAACTGGTACATTCACTGTTATAGGTGCAAGTTTCTGCTACAGCTAATGTAGTGCAGATTAGAGATTAATCTACAATAATGTATTAATAGAATTACATAGTCTGTTACTAAGTCTGTGTAAAGCTAAGATAATCTGTCAAGATGCCAATTTGAACACTTAAAATGAAAAGGAAGGAAAATCCAAAACTAATGTAAGTACATGCAGAAAAAATATCCCCCCCCTCTTCCAACTCCATAGACAAGAGACCAGTAACAGGATTAAATAAGGAATATCGCTGTTTTGCCAACTGTATGTGATAGTCTTACTCCTTTGCCTTTAAATTCCTATTTACCAACAAGAACTGGCTCATGATGAGCTGGGTGGGGTTGGTGAACATTTGATACCAGTACAGCCTTGGTCGTTTCTGAGTTGCAGTATCTCTCTGAGCTGCTCCTGAGGAGGAGCAATTAAGGGCCATTACTTTCTCAGACCTGTGCCTACACTCACTTAGAATAACCCCAGTTGTCTACAGAAGAGACATTAACTTGACTTTATACAGATTTGTACTTCTATCAATTAGTATATGTTTTATCAAACTATCACAATACAGCTCAAAAGTAGTCCCTCCTCATGAGCCAAGATAATTTCATCCTTCACTTGCAGTAACAATACAGCCTAGCAGAATCCAGATAAGAGCTTGCAATCCAAATAAATTTTCAAGCCTTTTTTACAGAAATTAAAAATCACTTCCAGATGCCTAGAGAGGTGACATCCAGAAAGACATATAGGTACAGAAATCCTCCAAATCACAATATCTTACGTGTAGGTAGCTGGCTTTTGGTTCAAACCTAGGTTTCAGAAATAAGAGAGACTGACATCTCAGAACTGCATCACAGAAAAGGGAGCTATTTCAATTCTTCTTTTTATAAGATCTTAATCGAGATCTTTAGGAAGGAAAGATCTATGTTCTTTCAGTGATTTTTGGTTCATACCTTGTACTTCCTATTGAACTTGTCTCTTCTAACCTGTTTCCTTCAAACAGCACTGGTATAACCAGCACTGGTATAACCAGTGCTGTGCCCATTTTTATGAAACAGTTGCATTTATGTGAAAGATCATATCTCCTGCCTGGTTTAGAATGTATATGGGACAACAACTAGGATTTGCATAAGGCTGCCAGGGTGGGTTACCATTTCCATAGTGGCCTGTCAGATTGGACATTTAAGGTGGAGAAAGGCTTACTTTAAAATTTTATCAAACTTAGGTGCACACTGGGTGCTGGCAAGGCCAGCCATGAAAAGACTCTGACTTAGGAAGAAGTAAATTTTCCTGGTACTTTGCTGCAGAAACCTCAGCTGGTTTAAGTATTACATGGGAGTGTTAGGATTATTCTTTTAGGCTGATTCCAGTATCTTTTTCTAGACATACCCTAAGTGCTTTCACTCAAAGTCATGTTGGAGTTTATACTGTGGATTGATATTTACAAAGTTTACAGCTATTATTATAAATGCTTTCATTGTCCCTGTTTAAAGATAAAAGGTCTGATTGCTCATTTACACACTCATAGTTGAGCCCAAAATCATGGAATGGAAGAAGCCCTGCAGACAGGCTAAACAGGTATGTCCTGTTGGCTTACTAGTTTTTTCACAGCACACTCTTGCAGAGAGCATACATACTCACATTTTTATTATAGCTATTACCTTCACACTTCGAGATTGCTTCTGACAAGCTGTGCTTTGTTACAAGAAGAAATGCTGAGAGAAGAAAGAGGGCATTGGGGGTTTGTTTCCCTTTGTGTACAACACTTCTACAATGACAGACCACAACAGCAGTCACAGAGTCCTGCCAAGTCAAGGGAGGACTGGCAGCTAACACCACTGCAGGGTGGGACCTGTGGGTTCTGGGTACATGTGTAAGGTTTCCTTCCCTGCACATGAGAATGGACAGTGATCATACAGCAGAAGAAACTGATATGGTCATGACCTTATATGATTTTAGCTGTTCAGTGAAGACTGGCAGCTGCAGTGAGAGATAAACACAGGAAGTATAATGTGCATTTCCAGAAGACATTTTTTAGGAATGCACTTCAGCAAGTGTCTGCAACATCTTGCAATATGACCAAAGAATTTCCAACTGAGATCTGAAGGCAGCACTATATATAATGCATAGCAGGATTAGATCCTTAGTATTCTCTTCACGACCAAGCAGTCTCTAAGAAGTTACATAAATTCAAAAGCAAACACTTTGGAATGTAGTCTACTAGTAATTTCAGCATTTATACCTCCATAGAGCAGTTTAAGTCCTTATGCCACTCCAAATATTATTTAAGATTATTTGATATTTTATGCCATTTGAAAAATCTGAGGTGGTTTAGGTGATTATGGCACCAGAGGACTTAATGTGCCTTAAAACCATACACTACTCTGAGGATTTTAAGCAATTTAAGCACTTATGTCATCATAAAACAGTTTAAGTGCTTAGACTATCTTCAGTGTTCAAGATGGTCTACAAGTTTGCATTACATCATCTGAGATGGTTTGAACAGTCAACTCTTCATCACAATACTGTTTGAGCATAATTTGTAAATTATCTAGAAATTTTCTGAGTGGAATAGTACCTAATAACTACATAAAACTTCACAGCAATTACAGAAATACTTTTACATTGTTGTTGTTGTTGTTATGCAGAGTTAATTAAAGCCAACATTAGCATGTTACCACCACTGATCACCACTGTTTTCTAAAAATACTATACAGGCTTTAGTTTCTAAACACAGCAAGATTTCTGAAGTCAGCAACTCAGCTGCTAGTGGATTTATTTTAATAGAGACTCACCTGAAGTTTTCAGCATTAGTTATAAAAGTCATCAAATAAAACGTGCTAGCTACTTTTATATACGTTAAAATTAAGCGGTCTGTCATACCTAGTTCTAAAATATTTCCATCTCTGATTGGAGTGAAAATTTAGAATTTCTAGCACACAAATAAAGATTATTTTTTATGAAGACAATATATGCTTCAAAAATCATGCATGTCCAGCATTCTGAGAAGAGTCAGCACAACACTCTGTCACATACCAGTCAGTTTTCATCACTGTTGCCATCAGAGTAACGAAGTCTCATGCAAAAAATGTTATATAATAACATAGGTTAACATTCTTTGTAGATGGTGCAGATACAATTTTTAATACTTTTGTCTGTGTGTGACTTCTCAGTATTCGATACAGTTTCACTGCTTTCTGCTGCAGAGGTGCAGGGAACGCTGTAAAATTTGAACTATTTTCCACCCAGCTCCTAGTAGACAACCAACAGCTTCCAATAAAAGCATAAAATCTTGACACTGTTTTTTAGCCTTAGTGGCCACATCATGATGGGATATAAAAATGAACCTGATGGAGAGAGCGTATCTTTCTCTAAGCTGTGCTAGTGCCTCTATGTGGTAGGAATGCCAAATACTAAAACAGTACAGAAAGCTTGTAGCATTTTAGCAGTTAACTGAAATCAACCAAGAATATTGGTGGATTAGTTGATTAGAATATGAAAACATAGAGTCTTCTAGTCCCATATCTTACTAATCTACTTCCTAAGTCCCTAAATTAGGCATTTTCTTTCAGCTTTATACTCACTTTTTTTTTTTACATTGCCAGCATCTAAATAAAAGTATGAATAATATCCTGACATTTGTTCTTCTTCAAAGAAAGACTAGTGTCTAAAAAAATCTCCCTGGATCTAGAATAAAAAGTACTAAGCCACACTGGCAAAATTAGCTTCACTGAAGCTCCCTTCACAAAAAGGAATCCAATGCTGCTTCTACACAGCTCTTATTCACTGATCTCTTCTCACCATCTTCCACCAATTACCACATGCCTATAATAGTATTTCTGTACACACACATTAAGCAACATTGTCTTATTATGCTTTATTTTTTATTTATGCTAATGAAACAAATGCACTCTAGCAAAGAACAGAATATTTACTATTCTCATGGCTAAACAACATCTGTGGAAATCTTTGTCAGTCAGGATCCTGAACAAGACTCTAAGTCTTACTGGCAAAAGTCCATTCATGCACACAGAGAAATACCTGACCAGATTAAAAATTCTGTTCCTATTAAAATTATATGGGATGTACTCTCTGCAGATTTAATTGGTATTGATATGGGAGATGAAGTATCAGTGTAATGCTCCACAATTAGTTGTGCAGATCTGTTCAGTTTCCTTTACAAGTTCAGCTCTGTGATCAGCTTCAGCAAGTTAAACCTTAAAAGCCATTCAGATGGGATTCAGGCATTATTCTTTAATTATTATTAAAACTGAAGTCTATAGTGGGAGAAAAAAGCAATGCTGAGCTAATCACACTCTTATTCTGGTCTCATAGGGAGACTTCATTTGTGAATTTCCCGAAAAGGATGACATAGCTGTCATGGGTTCATGATTCCCACAATGCATTTCTTTTTCTCTTCATTAATCTGTCACTAATTCAATCTGTGAAGGCTGTGTCATAATCATATCTTACATTTCTCCCCATTACTGTGGAACAAATTACATTTTTCATTTCAGAAAGACTCCACTATTATTTCAGCTGTTGATAACAAGTTTGCAAGGTAGAGCTCTCAGTCCTTCCAGCCCCTGCCCCTAACTTGAAGTCATTTCTTGAAAACGTAGAAAAAATTTACATAGAAAATAATGTCATTCTATCATCCCTCATCATAACTATTAGAAGGATGCTAGTTCTTGAATTTAGGAAATTAATCTATTCTTTTCATGACATTGTAAAAAAAAAAAAAACTAAAACCAAACAAACAAACAAACAAAACCACATTCATAATGAAAATTAAAACCTGAAAATGTATATGATCTAAGCTAACAAAGATACAGATCTCTAGTTTGATGCAGAACTACCACTGTTAAAACTAAAATGAAGCTACTTCTCAGACTGGATTAATAATATCAGACAGTTCAGCACACAGAAATCTTTCTTTAGCAGTTGCCAGAATTGTTACCATCTGATGACTGTTTCCCATTTAAAATAAAATGGATTTGCTGGTTTCGGTCCTCTTTTCAGGAGACCCTAATCCACTTCACAAAACATAACTGAATTTGACACTGGATGACAAAAGGGTAAAATCTTGAATATTTCAACAACCAAATTAGCTTCTCATTCATAAAAGTACCAAATTCAGACATGTGTTGCCCATTGGAAGCTTGCAGAATCACTCACTAAACTGAGGCTTTTGGTGGCGAAAATAGACTCTCCAGGACCACTACTCTAAAACTGAAATACTAGCTGAAATGTGATAGTGAATTCATTACAGAGTAATAAGGTTTATGTCATCTAGAAAGTAATAATGCTGACATTTTAAATAAAATCTTCAGACACTCAGTGATACTTGATTCCATTCCTGTATTTCTGATCTGTGATCTTCAACTTCATTTTGCAATTACAAGGAGCAAATCTGCCCATCCTAGACATATAGTCCCATATACCAGAATACTTGGTACATTATTGATGGCAGAAATTTTAACTGTACCTCAATCTACAGGTCATTGCCTGATTTGTTTGATTGCCTAGAACTGTCCTGAGTAATTCTGGGGTATGTCTATGTTATATCTACATTATTTCAGTGAAACAGGAGCTGATCGGTAGGTTGAAGCAGCTGGTGCTTGGCCCACAGAACTACATTATTTGCAGCTCAGGGCCTTTTCTTCAGACACATTTAGTTTGGTCTCCTGGTATAGCGCACCATATAAGTGTAGTAATGTTGCCCAAAAACCAGCCAAACCCTCAAATTCCAATGAAAAAGCTGGAATACATCTGGTGCACACCTGGAGTGAAGTTTGCAGTTTAATTTTTTTTTAGAAGAAAACTACTTCATGCACACCAAAGTTCTGTGAATTGAATTAACTCTCTGTAACTGGAAAAGATTGAGAGATTTGCTTCAAACTGCATTACTGCTCTAAATCAAAATTCTGACTTTGAGGGAACTAACATTAACCAGCAAAACCAAAAGAGAAGTAGCTTCATGCATTCTGAAGCTGTAGTGCAAAAGTTGTTTTCACCTTCTGCTTTAAGCACTCAGCTATCACAAGAGAAATTCCGTACATCTGTTCACTATTAGCTTGGGTAGCTGCTTTATCCCCAAACACTTCCTCACAGGGTATACAACCGATCATTAATGTAATACTTTCCTTTTGAACAGGACGTATATATTCTGAAGAGTCGTGTTTTTTCTATTACTCTAAAATCTCTCACTGTAACAGTGTCTCTAGGGTAAATGTCTCCTTTCCTGTGCTGCTTTTGTTTTCAGTGTGCAAATCTACAGAGTAAGCTGTACCTTCAGCTTAGTTTAAAAAAGTCATACACAAACAAAATTTGCCTTTATATGGCATCACAGCGAGATGAAGGTTCACTTCTGAAAATGAAGCTCTAGAGCTGCAATTCACTGTTGGTAGATCATGTTGTCCAGACTGGCTTTGTTCTGAATGATGATTAACCAAACATGAAATATTGTTATTCAAGATAATTTCTGAACTTGACATGATTTCTACCTTAGTAAAGCTGGTATAATAACATAAATATGAGTTTTTTAATCCTGATTTAGTCATTGCATTCATTTATTTTAATTTCAGAAATAAAGTCAACTCTTACATATCAGAATACTAGCAAAGTCCTGTATCCACTGTGTGTCATCATCAATAAATATTTTTCAATAAACACCATTTAATTGCTATCACTGCAATTTCATAGTAGTCTATTTCTGACCTGTAGGTTTAGATAGGTAGCCTTGATGGATCATATTTTGCATTACTATGCCTTATCTGTTAAAACAAGGAATAAACGAATACATATCTCTTAAACTTCTTGACACATTCGTAGCTATGGCTTGATGTTTTATTAAAGACCAAAATATTAGTATATAAATTAAAATCACATAACAAACCTCCAGGTATTCATCCATATGCCTATATCCACAGCCACAATATGCAAGCAGAGATGCTACAAGAAGCCTTCAGCATGAATAGCTGTAAAAGAATAGCATAAACAAGGCTTCTCCAGGCAACAAATTCATTAGGAACCATAGATAACTGATGGTAGCATCAGTAGGAGAAGGCAATTCCAGAACTGCACCTGCTTGCCACCTCTGGAGGTCCAGCATAGAAGGGGATCAGGTTCACCACAGGAAAAGGGGGAACCATGCTGTGATTATTGTTGAATCCTGCTTTCTTACCTGACTCTTATGTTAGAGAGGTACCTGGAGTTAATTTCCCTCCTGACTTGCCCTTTCTGTTATATAGATGACCAACATGAACTTCTAAAGGACCCAAATATATGCCTCTCTGCATTTTAAGGTTGCTGTTCTGTCATGGCTGACAGTATCTGGTATAACTGAGCTTTACATCTGCCCTTTCCATCAAAAAATAAAATCTAAAAAGAAAAAAAAAAAGTTCTTTCTTTTTCCTCTGCTTTTCTGATACATTTTTTCTGATTTCCTGTTATTTTGTATAGTGTAAATATCCTGCTACTGACAGCTTCTGTTATACAAAATACAAGACCATTTTGACTTCCTTTAATTAAACAAATTCCTATGCATTTGATTTTTCATTGGATTTAATAAAAATAAGCACTATAATTTTGATCTCCATGAAAGACCAGCATCCTGAAAGACTGCATATGTTTATGTAAGCATCCTGTCCATTGAAGTTAGCATATGTACTTAAACTGGAATCTTGATAGACAACACATCAGTGTTCTCAAGGCGAAGATCACTGTTTTCGATTCTCTGTTTCTCTGTCTCTGTTCAATAACTTAATGACTAATGCTGCAGCAGGACACCAGTGCGAAGGTCCGGTTGCCTTCACTTCCAGATGCACAGGCCTCTAGCAGAGGCCTTGTCAATCCCTGACTGAATACCAAAAAGCCAAACTACTCCAACTAGACAACTCTGGTTTGCACTGACAAATAGAAACTCTCATTTGACACAGAGACAGTATGACAGACACTGCATCTTGCTGTTCCTCTTCACTAGATCACTTATCCCATTACTGGTGAATCACAGCTGCATGACAGTCTTCCAAAGTATACTGACTCCTTGCTGCAAACTTGCATCCACACTAAACAGCATTGGACTGACAGGTCTTTCACAGGATGAAAGAGGATGAAAATACATGAGGATATTAGACAAATCTTAACTCTGTTTTGTATACAAAACTACATAAAAATTGTGATATAAATCTATGACAAGCAGAGGATCTGAGGCATGATAGTGTCTGTCATTTTGTGCATTTTCTGTTATATGCAGTAGTCTGTGATTGTGTACTGTTATTTGTGATATGGAATTATCAAGGAAATTAATTATGCCATGGATTTTATGTGCAGAATCTAACTGTATTGGCTTGCCTCTTGTTCTTTGTTGCAACTAGTACTGCAGATGTATTCTCATTCAGAAACTGTTTGCAAGAAGAGCTTGCCAACTGAGCTCAAGTGTAGGAACAGTAAGCTGTTAATTGCTTTTCTAAATGAAATACAATAAGGAGGAATTTTTTTACTTTTCTTCTGAAATAAAATAAAAACCTCCTTGCAACAAAAGAGTTGTTAACCCAGCATTAAAGTAGTTCTTGTTTCATGAAAGGGTTCTTTGTTCATTCTCTTCTTCCATATGCCATTGTGAAAATCTGTGTTTCAATGTAGGTTTGATGGACCTCTTTGTTTTGTACACTATCTGTCATTCCATCAATCCTTAAGAGCCACAAAACAATAGGGAAGATTAATTTATTGGTCTACAGATGAAATAATGTTTAAAATGAGGTCTAGGCAATTATCCTTTTCAAAAACTGAAATATGCTGTACGAACACTGTTGGACATTGGAAAGAAATTTTCTTGATTGTTTCTATTTTTATTATTATTTACAAAATGTCATAAAGCAATCCAAAACAAAGTAATGAGAAAATCAGACTCATTAACCTGAATTACTTGCATTATACACAACTGTAGCATTGTTGAACTACTTCTTTTTATGGTCTGGTGATCATTTACAGGTAATCAAAATTCCTGCGGAAAGTTTGAGTAAAAAATGCCTTAGGAATTAAAGCTAAATATATAGCACACCGTGTTGGTAGGAACTGCATTTCACAGAGCAATTCTCTGTACATTGAACTGTAAAGATAAAAGGTAGTTTCCAACTATTTGCAGTCGTAATTACACGATCAGATATTTTTAGAGAACGTACCATGGCTAAGTGCCCAAAATGCAATGGATAATAGGCAGAAAATTAATTAGTTATCTGCCTTTTCCATCACACGGGAAGTTCTGTTCTTCATGCTATCTTTTCTGACTCGTTGACCTTGTGTTTGTAGTATCACTTTGGGCTATGTTACTTCAAGTATCAGGACAGGCACGCAAGATGACAATTTGATAGGTCATCTTGATATCTCCCCTCTTCTATTACAAAACAAACTGTTCCTTAAGGGGCAAATCTGGGGATAGAAATAATTGGGGTAGCCTTGTAATTTAATAGCATCAAATTTATGAAAAATTCAGCCTCTACTCTCCCAGGCAAATCATCCTCTGAGTCAGCTGCAGTTAGTAGTAGCACGTAAATAGAATCCATATATGCATACACTGCAGCCAAACATAAAAGAGTTTCAAATCTTTCCCTGGAGGATTAATTCAGTGACAGTGTCTAGTATTTCATTGAATGATATTTACTAGTGCTCATACTTACGGTTTTAGTACAACGATGTAAAAAGCTACTCTAGCTTGTTTGTGAGACCACCTTTTTCCATATTGTTCCAACTTTTCAAGTCTGCATGTCTCATCATTAGTTGGTAATTTATGAGAAAAATAAATTCGTCTGGAAGGGGGAAAGTGGAAAGGACAGCTAACAATGCCCTTTTTTTTGGTCCTAGCAATGTCTGGGAGGGTTTTGGATTTTGATTTTGGTAGGATTTTTTTGCTAAGGACTTAAGTTTGTAAATCCATCTTCTCTTGTTATTTATACCCACCTGAAATCCTTGCCTATGATTACCTTAGAAGAATATAATAATGTCACAACTAAAAGATAACTCCAAGTGGGAAATAGCATCAGAAGATGTACACTTATGGGAATAACACTGCCATTCATTCTAGGATCCCTACTAACAAAAACCTGCAGGAAGTAGGAGTACCTAAGATATGACACTTAAGCACAGAAACTCATTGAACTTTTCCAAGTATATAGCATTTTGACTGCATTGTCCACCAAAATTTTGGGCTTCAACAGAAGAAATGAATTGATTTTTCTTTATTAATTTTCAAAGTGTAATACCGCAAGTAAGAGAAACTTTTATCTATATGCCTATGCCAGACATAGGCAACTGTAATAATAATTATTATTAATAGAACATGACTAGAGCTTTCCACGTGCATTAGATTTTTCTTCAGGAAAAATAAATTGCAGTACTGCAACATTTATTCCCACTTAATGGAAAATTAGTCTTTGGAAACGTTGACAAGTACACTACCTAATGCATTTTCTTTTATCAGAGCATGGGAAGGAGTCCTGAAAGTGTCTGCTTATGGAGCTTAGTAGAAGGTTTTTCTCAGGAGTCAGAGGGTTTTTCTCAGGAGTAACTAAGGAGTTGTTCTCAGGGGAACGCTCAAGAGTGCCTGGCCTGGCCTGGCTGAGATGTTGGATGTTAAACACCTACAGTTGTACATGGAGCAGATAAAGTTACCAGAAAGGGAAGGATATTTTGCCTTTATAACCTTGTTACAAATTCCTCTGAGTTGACATCTTCCTTTCTTTTTTAAGATATATATATTGACCACCCTTACTCCCACCCTTTAGGAGGAACCACTTATAGTGGCGGAACCTGGAGTTAAGTTTTCTTCTGCCACCCTTATATGCCATTGTAAGGCTAAGCAATTGTATCGTAGGACTTCTGTAACTCACACAGAACATGCTGAGAACCACAACCAAAGCTGTGAGTAATTTTCTCTCAATAAACCAATGTGAGTAAATTTTCAAAATAATGTAACATAAATAGTAATCCATTGATTTGCACAGAAATATAAGCAGAATCACTATCTATTGCTGGTAAAGAGGAGTGCTGATCAGAATTAATTCTAGAAAAACAGATTCTCTTTGAATTTCTTAGTGTCAGAGAGTATTATAGGGTAGACAATATACTCAACGGCAGATACTAGCTTACATAAGAAACAGTGTTTGATCAAAAGCCTGTCTTTTTCAGTGTTGTTTTCACTAGACCTTACATATTGACAAGACAAGAAGAAAACTTCATGAATGCAATTTGAGGAGAGACATATGCATTTTCAATATACCTCCAGCAATTTATACAGACTGTGTTTTCCCATAGGTTCATCATTACCCTCAAAAAAAAACAATCAAGAACTGCACCATTCCCAAATATAAACTTTGGAAACATAACAACATTTGATTGAAGGCTGGACTTTCAGATCAAACTATCCTATCATCTGCACAAAAGGTCGTCTTCATTGTCCATTTTAATGGCTTGCATCTCAAATCACTGATTGCCAACTTTTTGTTCCTCAAGGTCTGCCTTCTGGAGATAGAGAGCAAGCTGAACACTACATCACATAAAGGCTTCATTCTGAAAACTTTATGTGTGACTTTCTCCTCTTCACGCATGTATGTGAAATCAATCCCACATGAGAGTTTTGGGATTAACTTCATTGGACATAGGAATTGAATTTAGAGACATACATAAACAACTCACTAAAAACTACTCCAGTGTGTTTTTAATTCAAGAAGTCTGACTCCTATCAATTAAAAAAAAAACAACCAAACAAAAAAAAAACCAAAAACCAACACCAAAAGACCCTACAAAACAAACAACATTCAGATCCAGCAAAATAAGACTAACTGTGTATTGCAATCAAAGAATGAATGTCCAGATTTTTTCTTACTTGGTCTCTTACCTTCCCACCTTGACTATCCATTTTTATTTATTTTTTTGGCATTGCTTTATGCATATGATACAACACTTGCAAGTTGATGTTGAATAATTTGTAAGTTAGTGATTTTTGAAGTTTCCACCCAGAAGCTAGCACTAAAATGCTAGTTCCAGAAGGATTTACTATGATCCTCTGGTCCTCAACATCAAATACTCCTCAAAGACTTTTTGGTTAACTGACCACAAAGACCTGGCATGCCAGTCTCAAGTAATATGAAGGAAAACCTTTTCCAGAAGCATAATAATTATTTCAACAGATCCCAGAAAACAATGGAGATATGAAGAAGCAGGGGAACAATTTCATAGAGAAGCCTTTCTGGTTTTGTGATACATTGGTGAAATTACATAGAAGATGCCATCATTGAAAGAGTAGGATCAATCTGAATTGGGATATGTCTGTAGCAGCAAGGAAATAAAAAGTTGTTTCTGGTTTCTGTTACATAGCCATGCTGAGTCCACTTCCCTGTCATGTCCCACATCTTCCATAAACAAACAGAAGTTACATTTTAGGTAACAGATTTCTGAGATCTGTTACTCTTCTTTCTAGGTCAGTCAACCACTCTAAAGGACAGGCTACAGAGACTGTTATCTAGTAGTGGATTTTTCCTCCCTCTTCAACATCCAACCTCTAGAATCCACACCTAAAATATGACCATAAAAACATCAGCTATTATTGCTATATTTTCCTCTACTTCCTGGACTAAGCTAATAGCATAGAAACACAATATATACTTTTTTCCTCACCTCTGTTGCACACAGGTCATAAATAGACAATATTCCAAGCTTGTTTTTCCAGTGCAAGTCAAGGCACACCTACCAGGTGAGTCAAGATGGCTGGAATCATCTTCCAAAAATCCTTATTTTTTCTGATGTTTTACAATCTAAATATTCCCTTTGGTGTGCCTGTGGCACAGTCACACAGGATCAAATCAGAGATTATATAGCTAAATTCCAGAAACATACCTAGAAAAATGCACTTCCCACAAACAGTGCTAGATCAGGCCTTGGAGACAGTTTAGCTTCAATACGACAGCATTGCACTTGAAGGTACCTCTCCCAGTTCTGGCATGCATTGTTATTTCTATATTGTTTCTGATGTGCAATCAACTCAGCCAGTACTAGGCCACCTGTTACACTGAAGATTGGCATACAGTGCACTATTAGCACTGATAAATAATGTGTAATCCTCCTGCATCTGCTTCAAAACATCTGTCATTGTTTTGAAGATAAAGCTCTCTTTAGACACTGAGAAGATGTCAGGGATCAGAAGCAATCTATTCTGTGGCTTTGACATCTTTCTGACTATTGGCTGTCCTGCATAAGAAGGCTTATAAAAAAAAAAAAAAAATCATGTAGTTGGATAACCTCATATTTTATCCTATTCTAGACTAATCAAAGTGCATTCATGCTAATATTAACCTCATCAAATTACAAGGTAAGTAATTTTGCTTCTACTCCTGCCATTACAAAAGCCAGCCTTTCTGCATTTGCAAAAAGCTGTATGACATGCTGACACTTTATACATGCAGCAGAAAGACAGCCAGACTATGACTTCTAGGCTGTCCTTCACATTAAGAGGGTGAATGAACAGTTCTGTCTTTGCTCAGCCAACACAGCAATTTCATTTCTTTGTTAACAGTTATACCTCTATGTCTTCAGTTCCTTTGGATGACAGTCCAAGTGCAAAGGACATAGGAGATCAACAATAAACTTCTAATGAGAACCGTAGTTCATTCCAAGTAGGAAAAATTTACCCCCCAGACCAGTTTAATACACATTTGTCCTTCATTTTAAAGANTATTAAAAAACATGTTCCTTTAATAAAAAAAAAAAAAAAAAAAAAAAAAAAAAAAAAAAAAAAAAAGGGAGCAAAAAGAAAGAAGGTGGGGAATCACAGCATCAACATGAATGTTCACCACCAAAGAAACTAAACAGTTTATCACATATGCACGTTCATTTCAAGAATTCACCTTTACGAGGTCTCTGTGAAAGGAGGAAGAATAAACTAGTCTGATTANAGGTCCATATAACAAAAACATCTCTGTATTATCAACACTGTTTCCAGCACAAATCCAAAACATAGCCCCATACTAGCTACTATGAAGAAAATTAACCCTCTCAGCTGAAACCAGGACAATTAGTTATGATTTTGTTTCTAGTAGTCCTTCTGGTAAGCTCAGTATTTTTCAAGTGTATACAAAACCAAGTAAAAAAATATTCTCAAATCTGATTTGTAAGCTACAGTGAATTTATTTTCAGGTGCACAATTTAAGAAACTTTAAATGAGCCTTTTTTGGAAGTCTAAAAGTTGAACACCAAATTTCTTCTACCTTCCAGTTCTGTGAAACTGTGTTCCCAAAAAAACAAGGCACTCAGAATAATTGACTGATTTTGAAAATGCATTTCATTGTTATACCAGAGAACTGATATACTAAGGCGTAAAAGTGATCTGATACAAAGTTTGAAAAACAAAACAAATGACCTAGACAAATGGTAACTACAATTGTTACACTTACACCAAATTTTAATGAAGATCTAACATATGTAATCATATTCAAATTTATTTACCTCACAAACTTGTAGCATGTAATTACCTAAATGGATTTCCTTTGGTGTAAGCAAAATCTAGGATAGGCTTGAAAGCTGCATTTTTATGCTGACTTACAATATTTTTGGCAGTGCTAGGTTAACAGTTGGACTCAATGGTCTTAAAGATCTTTACCACCCAAAATAATTCAATAATATCATGATTCTATGATATAAAACCTGGACTGACAACTTTGACATTGAATATCTCAACTTAATTACATTTTCCTTTTTCTATTTTTTCTTACATTATGAATATCTGTACAATAGTAATAATATTGACTAGCAAATCATCACATAGAAAACTTTTCCATTAGCTGGCATGTTCTGTAGAGAAATACATTTGTCCATCAGTTCTATTACTATCTGTAAATTGCTCTCCATGGAACAAAGTCACAAGAATCTAAGCCATAGATTTTTAAAAGAAATGTTCCTTTTTTTATTGCCTAAGAAGGCTGAAGAAGAAAATAAGCCACAGGCACGGTCATTAGAAAAATAAAATAGCCCAGGACTGCTTCTGCATAAACTGCATTACTAACTTTAAAAGGTTTCATCTTGAATGTTAAGAAAAAGTCATAAATAATGGACACTTTGTATGTATGCATTTTTCTGGAGCAATTATGTATCTATAAATCTTAATACATGCAATGAAGAAAAACTGTTTCTAAAAGAGCATCAGGAATCCAAGAGAAGAAAAATAAGCAAAAAACCTGAGAGGCCATCTTAAAGCTTCCTAGCTTCTAGCGACACTTTTCTCTTTTGGCTAGAATTCAAGTGGTCTGCTAACTAACTGATATTTCCCCCATATTAGATGAGAGCCTCATAAATGATGTTTTATCCTTGTCCTACAAAAAAGGAGTTATATTTATAAAGAAAATCTTTCCCATGCAGTTTCAAAGGCTCAGTTTAACTTATGTGGTTTTACATCTTCAGTACTTCATAATCACACTGAAATTCAGGCAAGTGGAGAAGTCTTGCAGAAGTCTTGATTGTAGGAGTAAGAAATTTCAACCGATGCATATTTTATTGGTACTTTCATTTGGAATCTAATGGTCTTTATCTGGAAAATGCCAGTCCATCCCTTTAACTACTGTAGCTTAAGGCAACATTTGCATGTTTTATAGAGAGTGCTAAACATCTGTTTGTACACTCTTCCTTTCACAAGATGATTTCACATTACATTTCTATTAGAATCAGCTCTTCTGCTGAGGGGATTAGTACCTCTTAGGGTCCTATTTGGCAAGGTTTTTTGAATCTTTCTCTCCTTTACTTTTGCCTGCAGCAAGGCATAATAAGGGCATCCTGGATGCTAAAGTCAGAGATGCCTCCTCTTCTCCTTTCTCATACTTACAAAGAAAGAAACACAGAGCTGTAATATTGTGTAATGTGCACTTTGTTGGTAAAATATGGATCAGAGGCCAACAACATAGCATCCTGGAAAATGTAGTTTTTCAGGCTGTTATGAGTTTCTAGCTCTTAAACCATTAGATACTGAGAGTGTCATACAGATGGCACATTCAGTCCCTGCAGAGTGATGTTGCTGTCAGAAACACTGTACCAGATGTACAACTAAGGAACACCAGCACTCATGGCTGAAATGAAAATTCTGGGAGGCAGAGAGAAGTAGGAACACACACAAATGGATCAAACTTAATGGTTGTTGTGACAGTCCTTCCATAATTATGGTAAACAAATTTAATGAAAATGATCCTCTGCCATCTAAAATCATAAATATGAATTCATCAAAAGTATTAAAGTCTACATATTAAGAAAAGAGGGCTTACTAGTATTTTTTTTTTTTTAATATGTGTCAATCAATCTGCCCTTTGCTAAATTAAACATTGGACTACAAAAGCTTAATGCTACTATCTTTGGGAAATTTAACATACAGGTGACTTTCTGAAATTTCTGATAATGTCTATATATATCATTTCAGTTCATCATAAATAAATTAAAATTATATTTTTCTCCATTGTGAACAACAGAGTAGTCCTCGAACAGCATAATTTATAATGCTTGCTAGAATTTGGTAGCAGTCACTATCTGTAAATTCTGCTACTCACTCTAATAAGTTTTTCATACAACTCTCTCACAAAAGATTTAACAAACTTGATAGATCTATCCATTTCCAACCACTGCTTATCTGCATCAAATACTCAAAAGTTTATCTATTCCCAGTAAATCTTTACTTATCTTCTTCCTCCTGACTTTAATCACATTGGGAAAGGCCCACTATTACAATATCAATTCACGATCTCCTTACCTCACATTTTCAGATTAAATTCTGTTTCAAGACAATACTTTTTTACTAGTCTTCTATGTTGTCTCTGGTTTTGCCTTCTTTTCCTGCCTTCCAAGGTACAATTGGTGGGAAATCTTATCTGAAAAAGGTGTTCATTTAGTACTGAAATCACTGCACTCAAGGATATTTATGGCTTCTGTGACATGTATCTTTAGGGTGCCAGTTCTGCTGTGGGGATTTTTTTCTGTAATTTCAAGGCTACAGACTAAATCAAATCAAGACATACTAATCACAAGAGTGTTCACTGGAAAAGCATGATGTAGGTAGAATAAATCATACCATCTAAACGAATGACATTGTGAAAGTATGGAAAAGAATATGCTAATATTAGCACTATATACAATGTTGAGTTTATTTATTTCAGAAGCATTATTTCAGTGTCTCTACACAACTTGGTATAGTATGGGAATACACTTAAGTGCACTGTGGAAATATGGAAATGCTATACCTAACTATCAGGCCTAATTAATACAACATTTCTGTAGTGCAAAAGTGACCTTTCTCCCACCTGCAAGACCTCATTCAAAAGGCAGCTCCCTAATGAGAGTTAGCATTAGTTTAAAATGTAAAACATAAAAAGTGACACGTACAGAATAGAACTACATCCCAATCAGTTCTCTTTGCTTGTACTGTACAACCTGTACTGATACTGCATTCTTGGAAAATTTCCTGATTCACTGTAAACTTGTTTTCATTGAAATAGTAAATCTATTTATTTTAAAACCTACCCCTGAACACATATTTTTAGTTCATCAACAAGCTGCTCTGATCTGATATGGAACTGAGGAGTTGGAAACTATTTCTTTATTGTAAATTTATGAGTTATGCCCCAGTTTTTATTTTAAAAAAATCTGAACAATTTTATCTCTGGTTTTGAAACAACTCTTCTTATTTTTTTTCTCTTCCTTTTCCTCTTTTGCAATTGACTCCAAATTCTGGTGCTTGAAGAAGCAGCCAGTTGACCCAATGAGATAATAAAGATTCACTCCAATGTCATGTGAATAGTCAGTATTTTAGTACCAAAAAGTGCTTTTCTGAGTGGTACTTCTTGAACTTCCAGAGTAAAGATAGAATTTCCAGGGTCTCATAAATTTTTCCTTACTTCCTGTTTATGTTTGGACTGGAAGTACAGGACTACACTTCCTCACACTGCACCACCAGCTGGACTGAAAGAGTATGCAAAGAATTAAAACAAAAAAAAAGACAAATAACTGTAGGGCTTTTAAATTTCAGAAAGAATTTAAGGTAGGTGTTGACTCCAGCTTTATAAGAACATATTTTGTATTTCTATTTTATATGGAATTTAAATCTGTAATTTCCCCTATTAAATATTTGTATTCATTCAACAGAACAGTTTTATTTCATGTGCTCTGGAGATTTCATAATTTCTAAACCACAACATTCAAAGCAAATTTATTATTTAACTTAGATGTATATGTACCTCAGAGAGTGTAAAGAATTATGTATATGATAGGCAACACCACGGATAGGAGTCTCCCAGCCAGAATTATAATCAAGCATTTTTTGCTACCTTTCCACCAGTTTCTTTCTTCCAACTCTTAAAAGTTACAGTTCAGCTAATTTTCCTAATTCTTGTAAGGAAAAGTATTTGAGGAGGACAGAAGTTCAAAGGAGGAGAGGTGCAGCCTGCATATACTGAGATGGACCTGACATCGTGCGTTGTGTCCTTCCCTCTTGTGTTTCATTTTGGTCTTACTGTCACAAGGTGTCTTCCTGAACTTAGACAGTTCCTGGGGTTTGTCAACACTTATCCACTGCTGACTTTCCTTTCTTGCAACAAAATTCAACTAAGATAAGAAAACTGAAAAACCACATATTTGTTCCATTCAGTGTATATTTTGCAAGGGCAGGGGAAACTGTTTGCTGATGGGTTGGTTGGCTTTATTTCATATATAGTCCATTTTATCTATAGAACAAAAAACAAACAAAGCACCAACTTACCCTTAAATCCAGAAAGTTATTTTTTTCTTTCTTATGGTACTGTAATTAAATGGAAACAACAACAACAAAAATAAATTCTACAGATTTACAAAGATACTGAAAAATATGGATACTGGAAACTTAACAAAAGTTGATTCAGGATTGTTTGATATTTAACAACTGTCTCCATGAAAATGAGACATATCTCCAAGCTACAGCTGAACAGGTCTTCCTAATTTAATCTCTTAATTAGCAAAACAGTCCTCAGTTCCTATGATCCAGCATAACTAACATTTTACCAGCTAATCAAGCTGAGTTGTTTAAACTGGAGTGACACTGCAGAATCCAAATAGTCTTTCTTTGCACATGGATTTTTGTGCAGATTCTTCATTTCTGCACTTTTAATAGTAAATTAGATGTGCTTTGGGAGCAAGAAATTTAAATTTTAGCATAGATCTTAAATGATCTGTGTAAATAATGATCGCTACTTTATCATAATAGATACTCTAAGTCAACAAAAGACTCCTTGTTATAGCATTTGCACTACAGATGGTAGGCAAGGTTTATTATTTGTGAACTGAAGACATTTCTTCGGGTTTGGAAAGAGTTCTGATCATCATGAGTACTGCATTTTGCTATTAATATCAAGAACTTCCAGAGCACTTAAAAGTGCAATAGGTAAAAGGATACTGCAAAAGAAAGATTATCATCTGTAAAATAGATTAATATTATAGTACATCAAACTGTATCTCCATGTATTTAAAAACATGAAAAACTGACTGACATGTAATTCACATGCCCAATATGAAATTTACATAATTTATGAAAACTTAATGCTATGATGGAACTATAATGAGTCTTTGAGGATATAATTGTTTTAGCACTCATGCAGTTCAAATCCCACTCTTTAAATTGACCCTTGCCACTCATTCTGGAAGGCAGTAGCAAATAATAATTTTACTGACAATGAAAGTGTCAGCCAGGAAAAAAGAAATGTTTGAATGTGCTTGACATTTTAATCCTACAGGTCATAGGCCCACTTAAAAAACATATTAGCAACTTGAGCTACAATAGCCAAGAAACACAAAGTAATTTGTACCTAATTAGAAAAGAGAATATAGCGGAATTGTTGGGACAGGAATTTAGCCAATAGGAAATCAAAGGAAGAAACTATACTCATAGACAAAAATTGTCATAATTAAAAATAAATGCTCTCATCTTCACAAAAGTTGATCTTCATAAAGAGTATTATCATTAGATTTTCTTTTGTAGGTACAGACCACTGTATTTCCATCATATTTCTTTACATTTTGCAAACTGTCTGACTCTGGTTGCCTCCAAAACCAGATGACTTCATTCAATTTTCCTGTTGCCTCACAGTATTTCCTCAATCATGCCTGCAAATTGTTTGAAAAATTGCTGTTTGTAAACCATGCCATGACTATACTAACAGTGTCCCAGTACCCAGGAACATTCTCTGGCACCGTTTAATAGCATAGGTATGACCAAAGACACTACAGTAATGCACTCATATAACCATAATTATCTCCCAATTTAAGAAACCAAAAGAAAAAAAGATAGAATACAAGATTCAAATATTTATAGTCAAAATCAATTGTTAACTGTAAAAATCTTTTAAATTAACACATCTAGAAGAAAGGTGCTCTGGAACTTCCCTGGCTTTATTACATAGGTGAAGAAGATCCCATGAAGATTGGAAGCCAGAGACTCAAAGCTTCCTAGTCTCCAGATGGTGCAACTCTGCAAGGGTTAATGAAGTTTAACCCATCTCCAACGTTCCAACACATCTGTCTGTCTGAGATATGCAACATAAATAAGTTTTAAGGCTATTCTAAATTGCATCAGCCAGATTAGTGTCTCAAATATTCATTTATAATTGAGTACTTCTAATTAGATTTTTTCTTTTTTTAACCAATCACAACCCTCTTCTACTGTGAAAAAAAGAAGCAGAAAAAAAAATAATTTTATCATTAATTAGGAATTTCTCAATCAAGGCACATTTGGTAATTGCCAGAACTAGTGGTGATGGTGGTTTGCAGCAGTGAAAATGAGTTGCCACAGCTCACTCATTGACAAGTCCAGGAAATTTTTAAAGCATTAACACTGTACTTTAAAACAAAGAAACAAAAAAACTTAAATGAACAAACAAGTCATATTGCACAATCTTCAGAATCTTTAAGGAGAGAAATGCATCTAAATACTTCAGTTTTGAAGTATCCATGCTATAGTGACTTTGAAATTGAAACACTAGTCTGTTTAATTCAGTACCAGTTGACGTGCCCAGTCCTTGTCAGACTGCCAGGAAGTCTTTAACCATCTACATACTAGATATAGAGAATGTAAATTATTATAAGAGTTAATTTTTTGATAGGCAAGTAAACAGATAAAGGGTAAAGACACAAATTAAAGCCCTCAGAAGCAGGTACGGTACCAGTTGCCAAGAGAGAAGGATGTCCTGAAATTCCATATGTTAAATATTACCTGGAATTGTGGTACTGCTTGTAAAGTTACATTATAAACATCAGTAGGCTACATAATATACACAGCAATGAGGATCATCATGGAAATAATGTAAATATTGAAGGAAGGTTTCTTTCATCTTTTCTTAGACAAAACTCCCAATTATGCTAGTAGGAAAGAACATACAGGTTTATTTAAGGACTGAGGATAAAGATTATCAGTCCAGATGTCTGGGACACTTTCTTTCACCAGAGGTCATGTTCAAAGGGAAAGCAATCAAGAAGAAAAGGTCTGATTAGAAGAGAAAACTTTATCAAGTAACAACAAAAAACAACACCTTTGGTTAAAGCAAGAGAGGTGGTTAAAGTGCCATCCAATACCAAAAAAAAGGGGTGGGAAAGTGACAGATCTGCAAGCCAAACAGAATCTCAGTTAGTTGCAAGAATGCATCTATGATTCTATGATCCAGGCTGTCATATATACTTCAGCTTTAGTCAATAAAGTTAACATAGCTTCTCCTATGTTAACTTTTTCTCTGTTCTGATTTAACTGGGAATCGAATACTCAGGACGGAGTAAAACTATAGGAAAACAAAGCTGCCAGCTGAAATGTGAGCAGGCAGAGTATAACTCAGCTAGAAACTAGTAACCTAACAGAACAGTTAATAAGAGTCTGTTAGGACAAAAGATGATTCGTGATTGGCACAAAATGTACTTACTTAATTCATATTGTCCTTCAAATGGCTGTGAAATATTTACTAAAAGTACACACTGAAAAATAAAAAAATTTGTTGTGAAAAATGGCAGCTTGGAGAGACTAAAAATCAAACTGTCCAGAACTGAAGGTTCTTGTCATCAGAGATATAATTTACAAAGCCCATTTGATAGGTGGAAAGAAAGTGCTAGTTCTCAACTGTCTACTTGATTCACAACCCTTTACCGTAATACACTTGACTACTTTGTACTGCAGTGCTTCATGCAGCCCTGCCCTGGAACCTACAAACAATGGCAAAGAAGCCCTGATTTTTGTCAGAAGTTTGTTTAAAAAAATCTTATTTTAATGCACATAGCTTTCATTTGTTTCCTTCAACTGTAATAGCTCGCTTACTTAGGAACCAAAACATCCCTATTTATTGAAAAAGGTTCACAGAATGCTTCATTAATTGAGAGATTGAATTGATTGGTCGTTCTTAGGAGTTGCACAATTAGATAAAATGATTATTGTACACTGTAGGGAATAATCCTTTACTGAGACACTGAGGGACAGACTAGGTGACCTAATTGGTCTTTTCCATTTCTCTTTTCTCTGTTTTAATGTAGCTCTGCAAGACCACAAAATCTAATGAAATGTATTTGAAATAAACAGAGATTAAAATTTGTTCTACCACCTTTCAATAGAATACATCTGTTTATTAAAGGAATATTTCTGTCTTTGATATGCTTGAAATTATGTGGGTTTTCCTATCCAAGACGTAAAAATTAAGACTACATATATCAGTTCAAACAGTCCAGAAATTCAATGCACCGCAGGATCTCCTCATTTTTCTCTACAAAAGAGAAATCACAGCAGTGTTTGTCAGAATCTGATGATGATGTTTATGCACGCTTTATCCCCTCAGCTGAATGTGGGGTCGTCAAGGTAATGAGACAAAAAGTAAGTTGGAGATTTAATTTAAAAAAAAAAAAAAAAAGTAGTGTTTTCCAATAATACCATCCCTACTAATTTGTGGTCAATTTCTTCAGGCTTCAGTCAGCCCATAAAAGGTCATTTCAAAATCACAATGATACAACAGTTCTCAAGACAGAGTAAACATTAAGCATGTTTTGGAAAGGCATATGTAAATATCCCAGACTGGAGAAGGGAGGGGAAAAAAAGACAGCAAATTAACAGATAGAAGAGAAGGTTGAGGACAAATTTTCATGACAGTACAAAGGAGGAAGAGCATAAAATATTTCAGTGCAAAGTAAAATCTACCCAAAATCGAAACTTTTCTACATTTTGGTATATGACCCCAAACCAGTCGATCTTCTCTGAAAATTCAAAGTCTAATCATTATTTATTAAATATTGCCATTTCATTAAAAATTGCTTAGTGTGAAAAGAGATATTAACATCTTACAGTTACATAAAGAAGATATCAGGTTCTTTTTTTAAAAAAAAATCTTTCAAAAATATATGATTTTTTTATTAATATGAAAAATACTTTTTCAGAAAAATTTTCAATCAGTATTCATTAAGAGAATAGGCCACAGATGGATGCCCAGGCTTGTCCTACCATAGAAAAAAAATTATAAAAGTGATTTCTTTCTTGTGATCTCTGTATTGGTTTTCACTGCTTGTCTCACCCTAAAGCACATTAAACTGATTAGCTATGTTTATTGACATAATAGTTGCAGATCAGGACACATGTTGAGAAACATTATATGTCTTATTAATAGGAATTATTATTTGTGGACTGCCACAAGCACTTATAAATTAAAAGCATCACAACTTGCTTTTCCATTATTTCAGCAGTGTGAGAAATGTCACATTTGTAAACTGATATCTGCTTCCCCAGAAGCTTTTAGACCATTTTAACAGTACTAATAGCATCTGATTTTTTCCCCCTGTTTTGGTGAACAACAGAAGAAAAACAGAACTGCTGTAAGAGAAACACATCCTATTTCAAATTAAGCTTTGAACTTAACTAAGAAAAGGCAGATGTTTGGGTTTAGTTTTAATTAATATAATCAATAAGGAGGAAGACGAGTAGTTACTTACCTAAGAAACTTTATATTATTCACTCTTCCTATAAACTCTTGCTACTACCAAGTTCCTAATTTCTCATCTATAATACAATTGCACAAAAATAAAGACGTTTTCCAGAGAAATAAAGTTCATTCAGTAAACTCCTTTTTGTTCCCAGGTTATGTTATAGAGATTATGCTCTATAGAGATGTAAAATCTGTATAAACTCCTAAATCAAAATTACAAAAGTACAAAATTAGCAGTATTGATGAAATTTAGGTTGTTTAAAAGAAATATAGTAAAAGTTCAATTGGGGAAAAAAAAACCCAAACCTGAGAGTATTCTAAATTTTTTTTTTCCAAAAAGGTTTGCAACAGTTAAACTTTGACTGTCAGCTTTCCAAGTTTACCTGAAGCATACATGCCATTATCTTCCTTCTCCTTTCTTTCCAATGGGTTGTGAACCCTTACCTAAGTTGCCTTGCACTCTCACAGTCTCAAGCACTTTTCCTCTGAAGGTTGGAAACAAATCTAGAATAATTTTCCCTCCAGCTGCAAACCTTGAAATTCTCCTTTTTCTGTACCAAAACCTCCTCTCTACTCTTATTAAATTTGCAGTAACAAGAAGATGGAAGGGACTGCAGGCAAGTCATAAGACATGATCAGAATTCAAAACTGTCCCATCCAACTGGAAAAGTGATAAATCAAACAGAATTTAATTCAGTGGATACAACTTCAATGACTAAGACAAATTTGTAGGTAGCTGTTTTAAATAAAAGAAATTTAGGGGTATAGTGAATCACATGCACAATACCTCAGTAATGTCTTTGCAAAAAGGCAAATAAATAAGGTCTTTATATAAGCTTGAAGAATTTATAAAGTAATCTCTCATATATAATTCTGTGCCCTATCTGAGAGAGCTCCTTTAAAGAAAGATACCAGTTAATTGGACACCAAAAACAATTGTCAGACTTTCTTGTCTTGTGAAGAAAAATCAAGAAGTAAGATTTTCTTACCCTCAAGAAGAAAATATAAGCAAGGGAAAAGGAACAGATGGACAAAAAGAAGAAAGGAACAAGCTTGTTGTTTATGTTCATGAAGGTACTAGCGGACTTTCACAACAAAAAATCAGGGTGGCCATTATCAAAAACTTTCTGTCAGCAAGAGCCGCGAATTACTTTCACATATTGCTTAAAAGAGAGCAGTTCACATTTTTTTGATCTCTTTATCAAAAAGTTAAAGAAAACAAGTCTCATATATCTAACTGGCAATATTCATCTTGCTTCAGGAAAGATTATGCAGCTCTTGAGAGCTCTGACAGCCTATTTTTATTTATCGTTGTCATCCCTGGTACAGAGTGATCAGCAGATGGCCAGACAGGTATACACTGAGCTCTAAAACAGTTTATTAATTTTCTCCCCCTAGATTTTTCCAAAGTCACCTTAGGAGCAAGTCCACTCTCATTTGCATTATTTTCAGAAAAAAGTTGTGACGCACCTTCCATTATATGATGTGTGCATGTGCAGTCATATGAAGGGGAAATTATTAGGGAAGATAGCAACTTGATCAATAAAGACATCAACCTTTTTCCTTCATGGGTCTGAGGAGATTATGACGGCTTTTGTGAATCTGTCAAGCTGGCAATGCTCTTTCCACTTCCCCTTTTTCCAGACACTGCTCAGGCACAGACAGGAAACAAGATGAGGACAAAAGCATAGCAACATGCTGCTGCTTCCCCAGGTCAGCCTGAAAGCATGTTGAATCCAGCTTGTGTTGGGGAGGGCAGAGTACTCTGCCTTCTCCAAGCTTAGAGACTGCTTTCTCTGCCCAGCAGAAAGGCTCTGGCCCTGCAGACAAACATGCCATCCATAAATACACTAGATGTAGTTTAGAATGTAGCACAGAGTAACTTCTCCTATGGCATTAAAAAATGAGGCCACATCCACAGCTGGTGTAGCTGAGTAATCTCATTGTTTTAAACAGATCAATCGTGATTTTATGCCAGCTGAGTGTCTGACTCACACAACATTGGTTCTGTCAATCTTTGGATTCTTGCAACATTACTAATGCTGGAGTTCTGAAGCAAAGCAGAATTTTTGAAGCTGTTATTCTCATGTCTTTACCTAAAAGCTTTTCCAGTTCAGAACAGGTTCATAGACATGCCAGTTTCACAGGTCCAAACTTACACCCTACTGCGTATGATATTAGCCTGTGCAACTTTCCTCTTTAGATTACCTTTTTCATGAGTTTGCTTCCCAAATCTTTATCTAATTTAAACCTTTCTTCTTTTAAAATGTAACCTCCTTTTGATCTTGTACATATAGCATACCGGCAGATATCTCAAAGCATTAATTCTGTCTTTGTGTAGAGCTTGGCTATTTATCATTTGAAATTATTAGTTTAAAATAGATATGAAGGAAGGAGGAAAAAGTAAGCTTTAAGCAAAATTACTTTGACTGAGAAAAGTTGCAGAAAACTGTAATCTTCCAATGCATTTAATTTTGACTGATATAAAGGTGAACATAAGAGAAAATTGCACTTCTGACTACTACTCACATAAAAAATGCAAGTAATACACATTAGCAAGACTGACTTTTGATACGATTGTCACCGAAATCCGGGAATAAACCTCGTAACACCAATGCAGTGTTAAAAGGCAGGCATTCTTTATTGCAGCGCTGGATGCACAGGGGATAGCTCCACCCAACGTGCATACCAGGTAATCATCGAGGCACAGATTATATAGGATCAAAATATACATATTCATTGGGTTTCTTTTCAGAAAAGGCAGTCCTATGAAAATCATTTACATATTCTCCTCCCTGTCACGCATGCTCAGTGATTTGAGTTGGTGGTCCTCAAGGGGTTTTCTGGTGGTCGTCAGTGGTCGCACATTCGTGTCCGCTGGTTGACTCTCCTCTTATGGGCATGCGCAGTATCCTTATTGCGCACACGCCTGCCCATAGTAACCTGTTTCATAAGGTTAATATGAACCTATTGTTCGGCTGGGTAGGGACTCTACATGGAACATAGCAGCCTTGTACCTTTCCATGGTTAGTTAGTTTCATTACTTATTACCTTGGTTACAAAACTGAATCTATGATTTCTGATCCATGGCCTCTATCCTACGCACAAAACTGAATCTATGATTTCTGATCCATGGTCTCTATTCTACGTACGAAACTGAATCTGTGATTTTTGATCCATGGCCTCTATCTTACGGTTACACTGGAAAATAAATGGGCATCAGTGCCTGTGAACAATAGGAAGCATGCTCTGACGAACTGAAATATATTAAAAATACTTATAAATAGTAAACACAGAAAGACTTTGCTAGATCAGAAATAGTCCTAGATGAATGGCAGCTGATATACCTAATTAAAGAACATGAAAGTTGTGAAAATCACCACAGAAGCTAAAAAGAATAAAAACAACTTTACATGCATTCATTTCCAGTCATGAGGGTTACATAGAAGGAGCAACAACACAGTTCTCTAAGGAGTTCATGAATGTCAGTGTACTTCTCTTGTTGCAACAAGGTTCTAATTTAGGATCTCTTGCTAGATGACTCTTTGATATATCTATTTTCAATTCATCAGTAGTAGTACTTTTACACTTATCCCAGGGACAAAAATAGTTGTTATATCAGTGTTATGACATGTAGGTTTTCAGAGACTGTTAGAAATGCACCTACATTCCAAAGAGGTGGATGAGCAAGAACCCAATAAATGAAAGCCTTTATAAAGCAATTTTCAAGAACAAGTCTCAAGTTTTCACAGAGCTCAATCCTTTTAACTTTCCAAATGCTGCATGTGATCTTATAGCTGAGTGACTGCACCTCAAGAAGCAAGAGTGTCAATTGTATCCCAGTGACAGTACTACACATGCAGAAAGGCTAGTGGGTGAGACATGGCATCAGGAGAAACAGATCATTCTTTTGAGAGCAGAAGACAAGCGTGCTTCTGGGCTGTTCAGAAGATTGAAAAATACAGCATTGTTTCCTCCCATTGTTTAGTTAAAAATAGAAAAAGAGTTGGCTGGAGTTACAAAACAGAAACCTAGTCAGATGCACTGGTAAAGTCACTTTACTACAATAGCTCCCACTCTATTAGCAACTGTTATTTGTGCAGTCTCGTACCTCACAACCCATCAATACTCCAAATCAAGTCTTAAATCTTAGATGGTTCCCATTTTTCCATGCAGTTGATGCTTTGAGGAGAACAAATTCACACAGCTATAAGATAAACTAAGAGGTTGTCCTGGCTCTGGCTAGGATAGGGTTTATTTCCCAAGGAGCCAGGCCAGGTGAGCCAGGCTGGCCGGGGGCTATTCCATACCACGTGATGCCATGCTCACCACAAAAGGGGGCTGGGCGGGGAGGGGTGAGTTTTGGTGGGGCTTCGGGGCGGGATGAGCCTCCTGTCTGTCCTTAGGATCGGTAAATTGTTTTCTGTTATCACTCATTGTGTATATCTGTTATCAGTACTGTTGTTGATTGTTTCCCTCTCCCTTGCTGTCCCAGTAAACTGTCCTTACCGCAACCCACGAGGCTTTTGCCTTTGTTTGTCCGGTCTCCTCCTCACCCCGCCGGGGGAGGGGTGAGCGAGCAGCTGCGTGGTGCTCGGCTGGGCCTAAACCGCGTCAGAGGTGATGAGTACTGGATGAGGGGAAATTTTTTTCTGAGTCTAAATGAAGTTGAAAGGAAACTGAGCTTTCTTGGTGAATTTTTCATTGTCACCTACAGTACTAAGGCGCAAGTTAGCAGGAAATACTTGTTTATTTTGGATTGTGGGCCTTTTTTTCTCTCTATTAAAACCAAAATATTCCCAAGTATTTAAGGATCATGAACGTCATCTACCTACCTTCATTAATGTATTGGGGCAGTTTCTAAAGTAGTTATAATTATTCCAATTAGCTTAAAAGGAGTATAAGGCTATATATTATTCTTATCTGAAATGCTCTCATTTCACAAAAGATATGTTCATCAGGTATGCTTCGTTAATAGAATTCTTTTAAAACCATTCATTCCTCTAGTCATCAGCAAAACACATGCCCAGCTGGACTTCAACAATGACAACTCATGCACCTGCATTTCTGGCTACACACCTATATTAGGACTACACATTAAAAATCAGTGTACTTCTCTGACCCAAGTGAAATACGACTTATTGCTGTCTATTTAGCTCTTGCAACACAGAGAGGACCTGTTTCAGTAACTGCTGAGGATGCTGAGTATGTAAGAAGAACAAGAATACCCATCATGTAATCTTCTTTGGTGGTCAAAGAGAATTTAGCTGCGAAGAAACCTGAAAATTTTCAAATTTTTGAAAATAGCAGATACACAAATTTGCCTTCTTTACTTACAACTCCACTGCAGTACGGATACACTGCAAGAGAAAGCAGCAAAAGTTACTAACACTGCAGAAACATCTATAGGTTATTCTACTGAATGATTCAGAGGAATATTCAGATAGGTATCAAAATGGGACAAATCCAAATGAACATCATAAGATGTGCATGAATTGAAGGACAAATTGTGCACTCACATAGATTCACCCTTGGGCTCAACCACTGTTATGGAGATATGTCCTGAGAATATATTACATATGAACATTGGTTGTCCCTATGTTCTTGCTATCCCCTTGTGAAGTGGTAAAAAGCACAAAACAATTCCTGAAAGATTTTCTTTTCGAGCCATTTTTGCACCCTAAAGGACTTTCTGGAAGGATAAGGAATATGATAGTTTCTGCCAACGGAGGAACAAAAGAAGGTGCTTTGAACAAACCTGAACACTTGAAAGGGAAAGAAATAACGCAGTGGGGTGGGATAACTGGGATGTTACTTCGTAACTGGGATGCTGTGACAGAGAAGCAGTAGAGGCCATAGAATTCCACTTGGAGGAGTATTTTATAAATGTAATATCCAGACATGGCAAAACCAGAGGAAGATCCCTGTCAAGTTTCTACTGATAAGTCTATCACTGGATAACTGATCAACATTACTGAAAAAAAATGAGTTCTGCATTCACTCAGCTCATTTGTTTGCTGGTTTTTGAGGCTGTGCTGTGTTAGCCTTTCTTCATCTGTACAGCCTTTACTTTCTAATCATACTGTTGGTGACAGAAGTGCTTTGTAGAAATTGAAGTTTCTACAGGTCAGCACTAGCAAAGTAATTTGTGGTTACTGCTGTATTTAACAGGTGTTAATAAATTACATTTAAATGGAAGAAGGATGGTAAGGCAATAGCTCATTCCGCACCATGCAGTGTTTGATGCTCTAAGAGCAAGCAGTACTGCATAGCTCGTAAGCTCATAGGCAGCTCTTCAGGTGAACACCACCTGTAACACTATAACTTCCATTACTATCACCATTATTACTTATAAATAATCTTATATTTATAAACATGAAAATTATAGAAAATAGGTAAGTATATCATAATACCAGCAAAACACTGACCATCTTAAGTAATTTTCCATATCTCTCCATAGTCTTTGTGTATTTAATGTCAATAAAGAGATTCTCACTCTAAAAGCAATTCTATTCAGGGAATTGTACCAAAATAGATAAGCACTACAGCAGGTTATAATCAGCCACACAGGATCCTTTTGTGTAACTGGTCACTCAGCCCAGCAGAGAAACCATAGAATAAGAACTGTAGATCTGTTCATAACTCTGAAGGTTCCACCAATTATTGGTGGAATGTTAGATTTGCATAATTAGCACATATTAATATTGCTTATGTATTTTGGGCCAGCAGGAGCCCCATATACAAGTTATAAAGTTGATTTGTGTCTTCACAGTTGGGCTTACATGGAAAAGAAACAGTACAGCCAGAAAGTTCATTAGGTGTAATTTTACTTTAAGGTCTTGATTCTGCAAAGAGAGAAAATCATGCTTAATTTTAAGTCCCACTGATTTCTGCAAAGCTCAGTTGATTTTCTTCTATGTGTTTTATCATCTAGCTCTTGTATCAATTCTTTTTAGCTGTGTAAAAGCAAGTAGAAAATATTTCACACTAAAATGGTATTTCTCATCCAAAAATTTCAAATAAGTATTCCAAACATCATTAAACAGCAAGCTTTGCTAGTGTACAGAATGTTATTGTGAACTATAAACAACACTGTTTCCATTTGGCAAATTCAGAAACTGAAGGATACGTGACCAAACTTCTATTGTTAAGTTAGCTTTATTTTTTCCACCCTTAATTTATGGGCATAATTTCTCACCAGGTCTTTAAACACCTGAAAACAATTACAGGCACAAAAAGATGCTTATTACAGGGCAAATTGAAAATCTGTTGCTAAATTGTTTTCCCACAGTTAAAAAGCTACTGAGTGAGTCAGAAAAAGAGCCTGCTTCCTAAATCTATGATTTCTTTTCTGAATGGGAGGCCATGTTACTAAATTATGGAAGCAAAGCTATATAGCATTCTTGACTCCCTGACTTTTTACACTTCTCCTTTTCAACCTCATGTACTTCAGGACAGAGTGCTGGGTTTACGATACATTTTCAAGCCATGGGTTTGTTTAGTTTTTATTCTATACTATTTCTATTCTCTAGTTTTCATTCTTCTTGTTACGCAGCATATGTCAGTATTTTCCTACATATCTTACCTTGTGGACTAATCTCTTCAAATCTATTTTTAGTATGATACTAACTTTTAAGATGCCTACTAACCCCCTATTTTACTGCCATTGTTAAATTTAATCAAGAAAAAAAAAAAAAGAGGGGTGAAAGGAAAAAAAAATCCCTGTCCATAGTACCATATTTGAGCCAATCAGCTATTCAAATCAAGTCATCAGATCTCGGTGAAAACAACAAACAAAACAAAATAAAAGGTCAGTTTCTGGAACTCTTTGCCTTTACTGACCTAGCTAAGACCTAAGTCACAGCTCTCATTCTTAATAATAATAATAATAAATAATAATTCTATAGTTTCTACTTTGCTATTTCAACACTATATGCATATGACAGCACTGTAGTTCTGCTATCATCCTCTTCCACCAAAGTAGCAGATATGGGGGATCCAGAGCACCAAAGACCCTTTGAATAGTCTCCCTGGTCTGTGGGACAGTTCTTTTCACATCCAGAATAGATTCTCTTCTGTCCTCTTTTTTTAAACTTAAGCATTATTATCCACCACAGTCCATTATTTATTATGTCACAGTGACCCAAGACCTACAACATATCTTGTGTACTTCTTATGCTTTTTCTTAAACAAATCACAATTATACACTGTCATGTTTTACGTACAGTATACAGATTCTATAGTAATAAAAGTATGTTATATGTAACATTATACTTACTATAAGTAGTGCAAAACAGGCCTGGCTTTTCTTCTTCAATCCAACAGAAGAAGAACCATTTTTCATAGCTTTATAACCTTAGGCCTTACGTGTATATGAGCATGAGTATTCTCACATCAGCTTCATTAATGTCAGGGGAATATGTAAATGTCTGAGATACCATGAACAAGTAAGTTGGAGACTGTGGGTTTTTGTCAGAGAATTCTAGCATTTTATCCACATTGCAAAAAGAGTCTAAAGAGCTGGCAGATTTTTATCTTTCTCTGCATAGATTCAAAGGTCTCATTAATCAATCCAGACCAATCAATCAATTTCATTCTAAATGTAGATGTAACACAAACCACTGCTGAGTCATACAGACTAGTTCAATTATCCCCACTGGAAGGGTAAAAAAAATGCAAGCACTTAAGTTCTGGTCCTCAAAGAAAAAAATCTTGAAAGAACTAGAATCAAATGAGACTCAATTGTAAAAGATATTTTAGTGTGATGTTACCCCCAGGCAAAGGAACATGACCCTTCATCCAGCATCAGTTACACAAAAAAAAACACTGGATGCTGTATCCCTGCCTTTGCTATAATTATAGCAAAAAGAGTAAAGACTCCACGTATTTTCAGCTTTTGAATTACATTCAGAAGCAGAAAGGTAACACCTGTTACACACTTGTAGAAGAAATACAAAACATTTAATGTTTTCTATTTTAGGGCCTAAGGCATCAAATGGGAAAGAACAGGTACAGGAGAGAGAAATCCTGAGTGACTGAGACAGTGAGTGACCTGCAGTTTGAACATGTGGGAGTGATGACAGAGCAAGAAAGTGTTTAACACTTACCTGCATCTTCTTCCCTATCAGCTTAGAGCTCAGTGAACCATATTACCTGAAAACTCCTATCTTTTTCTTTCACTGTCTTTTTAATTTCCTTTCCTTACATTTTAAATGACATTAACTTCCTCTCACTGTTTTCCATTTCCTTCCCATAGCTACAATGTCAGACTTGTGTTTTCATCCTGCTGGATTAATTGTTTGTTTATGGAGCTATAATGAATTTTTCCCACCATTCAAAACTGGCAAGGTCTCATAGTCTTCTTCCACTTTATCTGCAGTCATTTATGCTGAAAGCCATAGGCTTGGAAAGTTCAATGGTGGGAAAGATAGGACTGAGCTAGGTGGTATTTGTACATCGTGTTCAGTGAATGACTGAGACCAGCTCTGAGGTTTTTCCCTACAAAAGCATCTCAAAAGTTTTGTGAACTTAGACTCTGCTAGTAATCTCACTCCCCATACACACGAGTAAAAAAGGGAATTCATAAGTGTACCAACAAAGTAGCAAAGGTTTACAAAGCTGTTGCTACTGTGCCTTAGCATACTTTGAAGCCCATGAAACAACTAGGAATGGAAAAGTAAAGGTGGCTGTAGAGAACCAATCTCCATTTTTTATTTATAAGATGACTTTCTGCCACTTAAATCCCCCCACATGTCCTTATTTTCAACCATGTAACCTGAACAGTGAAACTGTTGTCAATAATAAACTGTAAACACAAGAGGAGGAAAAGAAACCCCAAAAGCTGGACATATTACTGGTATCTATTCCACTCAAATAGAATATGTTTTGCAGGGAAGGAATATGACAAATTATGTATTTTAACTGGAAACATAACATAGAAGAAATCTGCATGATGCTTTAGAGTACCTCTGCTTCACTAATGCTGCCATTAAGCACAGATTTGCTAAAGATAACAGCCCCAGATATACTCATCTATAATTATTCTAGAGAACAACCTTGTTTTTCAACAAAGAGTAGCAGAATGATTGCAGTCTGGTTGGATGAGAAAAAAGAGAATTGCAGTAAGTGACAGCTGGGCTGTTGCTCTAGACTAAGATTCTCAAAGGCAATGGGAAAATGATTCCATCTTATTAAAGAAAACCAAATTACATAGTACTGACCAATTGTACTGGACAGCAAAGCTGTTTCTGATTGGCCAGTGAACATCCTATCACTTGGCCATGGTGAAAAGCCTGTCATTCAGAATATACTTGAAGCATTCATTACACTATTTTTTATAATAGATGAAGGGATACATCTCTAATGCATTTCTCTTTGCAGACAGGTGTGACAATAGGAAACCTGATCAGGCTAGTGGTATGGCTTTAAAGGACAGTTTTCTGAAGGGAGAGGAAAGCATTAAGATAGGCAAAAGGGTAATTTGAGAGGTAATTCAATTTTGTGAACTCCATATGACTTGAGAGGCGAAACATGAAATGTCAATGAGTGTCCACAAGAAGACTGAAGGGATGGAGGTCAGAGTGGAGCCTCTTGCCTGTTTCTGTCTGTTTTTGTCTTTTACACTTGCAAACTCAAAGTGCAGTCAGGGAGGGGTAAATTGAAATGTAATTTAATGGCTAAAATAATGTTCTACTGCTGTCTTTGTGTTAATACTGTCAATCTTAATATGTCATTCCCTCAAATGCAGTGGTCCAAGTAATCTCTGTAGCTAGAATCAAGTTTCCTTATTCTTTCTGGAATATCCTGGAATTTTCATGAAGTTGAAGAGTGGATTATTTTCAAAGAGAAATGCATGAGATAAGGCAGAGGGATTACAGCTGTGGGGGTGGGGGGGGAGATAGGGGAAAAAATCCCACTTTTTAATACATTGAAAGGCAGCCCTGTGAATACATTCTGTGTCGAGAGAGAGAGAGAGAGAGAGTGGTAAGGGGGTCAAGATCACCACATCAGAGGGGAAGAAAATTAACTCATCAAATTTAACAAACACGAAACAGAATTTACAAGTGAGGAAAGGTATCCTCCCTTTTAACCACTGTCAAGTTAACATAGTTTCCTTTACTATTCTCTGAGTTATATCTTTGTAACACTAGTTATATAATTTTATTATAATTAATTGAGTAAAATTTGCTAGCTAATCAGTAATAATAGCCTTAAAATACAACTATGAAAACTCTTTCATCTTTTATCATATCAACTATTGAAGTGAATAATCTGTATCTTTTACGAACCTAGCAAGGAAAGTGGATCTCAAAAATTGCTCATATGTTACTACAGATGTTCCGTTAAGGATAAATCTGCACATGGAGTCAGCTGTTGCTTCGTTTACATCCCATATTAGACAGCTCTTGATTGTTGAGATTCCAGGAGCATCAATCTGCCAAACTAACTGGGTCCTCCTGCTGCCAGGCTAATCACATGCTAATCTTGAACCTAAACATGGTTGTGATTCTCAGACCAGGCACTGTACCTCCTACCTGTCTTGACTGTGGTGTCCAGTGGCCTCAGCACAACCCCCAAGACTCTTCTCTGTGTCTAGTACGTGCCCCATTAGATACATTTTTTTTTAAGCTTCATGAACTCTACAAATCCAAATCCTATTTTCAGGGGCCAAGCCTTCCTTGTGCATTTTATAATTCTGTGTTAAGGGTATAAAAACCCTGCAGGGACAATGCGCTGACATACCTAAGTCCATCTATGGCTTACAGCTTATCTTAACACTTGTATACAGTCCTATCAATCCCTAGGCTATCATCACACAATTAGTGCACTGTACTGTATAGTTTCCGTACCTCTTTGGACTTGGCTAAATTCAGATGCTATACATTCATAAAAGTCATTATGCATGCAATATATTTCTTAGTAGAATTACAGAACCATGTAAGTTTGAAATGGCTTTCAGAGGTTATCTAGTTTGACTCTTGCTCAAGTGGTCCAATCAGAGCAGGTTGCATGGGCCACGTTCAGTCAAGTTTTGACAGTCTGCAAGGATGGAGATCCTATACCTCTCTGAGCAATGTGTCCCAGCTTTTAACCATGGTCATGTTTAATTGCATATGGTAAAGTGAATGAGTAGAACAAGTGCTCTTATTTACAAGTTTTTTAGCTTCTGTTTACAAGAAGAGCAAGATCACTGCATTTGAAGTGAATGTATGCTAATATTCATTTGGACAAACCTGTATCATGCGTAATTTTGACAGTCCTCAGCTTAATATCCTCTACTGTTTAGCATCCTATCAGAATGGACTCTTCTACTTACCTCTGTGTTCTTTCCAGTATTGGGTTACACTGTCAGCCTGTTACAATAATAACAAGTTGGCCTGGATTAGTTTGTTTGAAGCTGGGCATTTCTGAATACTATTGTAGTGTGTTTCCGCTGATGTGATCACAAAGGACCGTATTCTATACTGTTTTTTCATGCAGTTGATGATTATACCAGAGGGGGAAAAAAAAACAAGATATGCATACTGCTTAAGTAGTTCAGCTCTGCTCTCTACTTTTGATACTTATCTTCATACTTCTGCTTCATACTTTTCCTGCTTGTCCTGTCTGAGAGCAATTGATGGGTAAAGGCAAACAAGAGCTATCACAATTCTTCATCTCAGCACCCATGACCCCTGCCATACTGCAGCAATAAGCAAAGTCAGTCACCAGAGTCTTCTCTAGCTTTATCTTAACTGATCTTTTTCCTGCTCTTTGTAACAGATGGCATCCTGAACCGGGCCATCCCTACTTACTCAGCAACAGCTGAATAGGACTTATTGTTGTGAGAAAGGCTGGTAAGGAAGGTTTCATACTGGAGTTGTTTTCAGTGGTGGGTGGGTGGGAATCTGCAGTCACAGTGCTGCTATGTACATTTAGAAGTTTTAGCCAAATAGTAACTCTTTCATTTGTCATCCTCATTCCCTTTTCATGCTACCTATCCTATCCTACCATAGCATCCTTCATTCCTTAGCATGCACAGCAGAAAAATTCTCTCCTATTCAGATACCAGACTTGACAAAGAAAAAGCAGGTCTTGGATATGTAATTACTGAGTGCAAGACACAGAAAATACTGTATTAGTTTCTATACTCATGTCAGTATTTTCATCCATATCTGTTTGTTTCCCCATCCTTTGCTAAAAGTTTAGTTCTCTTAACTTTTTATAAAGGACATTTCAAAGCATGCAACACTCTGCATATTCCAGACACTTAAAGGGACAAACATAGGCATTTCATCTGCAGTAATTTCCAGGGCACTTTTAAAATTAATTCATCTTAATAAATATGTAGAAATTCTTGGCAATTCTCGGCCAAAGAGGTGCAAGATATGGTTAACCCCTGATGGCCCAAATAGTGTTCAGAAAATTCCATTTACTTTTGCCACACACTTTGAGTGTATCTAAGCTGTGGAGACCATGCATTTTTATGGCTCAGACACTGGAAGGAGGAAGTGGTCTTCTGCTCATTCCAAGATCAGTGATGATGCCCTGTCAGGCATGCAGAATGCCAGATGGGACCATTCAGCTGAGTAATATCAACGAACATCTTGCAGGATTCCCTTTAGCCTTTCTAAATATGCACACTATCTGCTTTTATCAGTGTCAAGCAACTTGGAGGGCAAAGGCAGGAAAAAGAAAAAAAAAAAAAAAAAGGTTATGAAATATTAGATGAAGGTATCTATGCCATTCAAGGCAAGCTGCATTAGCCACTTCACTCTGAGACAGCTGCAGAGATATTAGCTCAGGTACCAGAAATAGTCCAGGCTTATAGGTGCAGAATGCTACCTGTGTCTCAAGACTGGTGTCTTGAGTCTATTTCATACAGTCTATGAACTACATGTACAAGCCATACACAGTATTGCATAGGCCTACTTAGACACATGATAAGGCCTCTAATGTTAAGGCTCAACTCAGAGATGAACGACATTTCTCAGGACAGAGATAGAGACAGGAATATAAAACTTGAAGGTAAGATTTCATCACAGCCATGGATGTGATGAAACTCAGAGTCCCAAAACTCTGAGGATAAAGGTCATAGAAAAGTCCAAAGATCAGTTTACAGACATCATAAAATTTCCCAGAAAATCTGCTCTACGACACTTTCTTTTCCCACTTAGGAGTACATAGTCAAACATATCTGACTACAAACTCCAATGATCTTATCTACCAAGGAAAGATGTTTTTAATAAGGACTTGTAGAAAAAAAAAAAATCAGAAGGTGGAACTAGGATCAGCGTAGCACATACTACCATTTATCTTTGGAGGGTGAATTGCTTTGCCATGGTGAGATCTACCTCCCATTACCATCCCAGCAGCACCTCCTTTGAGAAATCTGATAGCAGCTCTTTCCCACAGGAAAATAAACTTTTGAGACACCTTTGTTGAAGAGCTAATATAGCTCTATCAATGGTTTTCTTCTTGTCAATATTATTAAGAGCTCATATTATTTTAAGATAGTCAAAGCCGATCATTTTAAATGTTGCTTTTCAAACTGCTGTTTTCACTGCTTTTAAAACTGTTTCATTACCACCACTCATACTCAGGGTTACTTTTACTTCAATCACAAAGACTTTTGGGGTTATCTTATTTGCATTTTAATTAAAAGAGTGATTCTAATCGGCTGTGATGAAAATTACTCATAGTTTACAATTTTCCTGACAATAACATAACCATATTCCATGTGATACAAGTATGAAAGTTTAGTCCCTATAAACAGCATTTTTAACAACAACAAAAAAGTATATAGAAAGTGTAACAATCTTATTGCATACAGATGAATTCCACTGTTAGTATTTACACTATTTCCTGGAGTAATTTGTTATACTTCCAGGAGGTATTCAAAAAGTAATACAAATAATACATATATATATACAATAATACAAATAATACAAAATAATACATATAATACAAGGAAAATCATATGTCCACAGAATTTTGGCTATGAAATGAAATAAATTAAAAAAAAAAATTAAAAAAAACCCAAAACAGTTCTATCTTCGTCACAGGAATACAAAACTTCCTACATCATTCTTACCCTGATACCATAATTTTGAAGAAGATATGTCACCCTGTAGCTGCCCTCTACAATGTACAGTGTACAGGGTTCTGGTGTATGGGTCCTGAGATACTCTAATTTCACATCTCCTAACCTTCAATGAGAATCCCCCTTTCTCTTAAATAAGCTGCATAGCAAGCAGCCCTCAGATTTTATTCAGGGAAGGTATTGTCCAAGCTGTAGTCTAATCATGAAACATCTCTCCCTTTGACTCCATTTATATCTCCAAGCCTCCTTCCACTGCTAAGTGAAGTAAAATAAAACCTTCCTATGGCACATGACTTGTTAGCTAGGGTAATATCTAATAATCCATGTTCCAGGATATCACAGGAGATGTTGTCACCATTAAATTATCTTGCTGTGGTACTGGAGCAAAATTTTGATTATATATTACCTTTTGTTTCATAAATATGTATGTGTGTGTATATATATACCTAAGCTCTCATGACCCCTTCTGCATGAACCTCTTCCGATATTAATAATGAAGTCACAGCATCTACAGCCCAACAGAGAAATATCTCATTCTGAATTTGAAACCAAAAGCTTGGCATAGAGGAAAGAACAACAACCATATGGATTTTATCAGTTGTCCCATTCAGGTAGTGTCATTAAAAATTTCCAAAATCCAGCAGGTTTTGAAATACACAGTAACAACCTTTCCTTCATAAACTATGCAATAGCCTCCATCACAACCACTCCCATGTTGTTGGTAGTTTATCTTCCCACAACAAATGGGCTATCTATTGAGTGGCTGCAATGGAAGATAACAGATTTCACAAGACAACACTTGTGAGGTTCAGGCTTTCAGGCTAATATTTTAACATGCATCAGAATGCTGTGCAAGAATCAACACAAAATCCTCAAAATGTTCTGTTAACCATCCTGAAATGTTGTACATATTGCTGGTTTATAGCACAGCCTTTTGCCCTGTTCAATACTTGTTTCATGAGCCCATAAACAATTCTGCACTAAAAGAAACCAATCCAAGAAACTGATCTAAGCAGCTGGCCAGTGTCCTTCTCATCCTCCTCATTGTTCTCCCACTGCAGCTGTAAGCATTTATCTGCTGGTGATGTTGCCAAAACCTCTGCAAAAGCTGCTTGGTGGTCTGTTACCGGCTTGCAAAACTGAGGCTGATTGTCAGCAAAATGTCAAATATGACTCCACAAGCTGCAGCTCATTTGAAATGACCACCATCACAGTACTGACCTTGAAAATGGTGAAAGGTAACTGATAAGAGATAGATCAAGCAATTTGTGTGCCCCAAGACTTCTAGATTTATATCTGCTTCTGCCCAGTTTCTGGGGAAAATTAGCACAGAAGAGTCACTGAGACTACAACATGAGAGAATCATGTCAGGTGTAAAAAGTTATTTGTAATGCACTGGTTTCATAGACACAGCTACATGGTAGCAGCATATCATCAAGTAATATCCAGCTCAGCATCAACTAGATACGACAAATATAAGCAGGGGCTAAATGCTTCAAGGATTGTAACACAAAACAGTATCTGCATCACTTCCAAGTACTTAATGTTTTTACACAGCTTTCAAGTCACTTAAATGTTTAAGTGCCACTAGCAAATGTGAACCCAAATGCAAAACACCTTCTTACATCACCATCTGGCTCTTAGGTTCATATTTCCCATCCTCTTCAAATATATCTCTACCAGCCTCCCAATTCTTGTACTTCATGTCCCATTATAGCTAACTGCCAGCCTAGTTACATTCCAGTTTCTGCACATAACAGAGCAGATTTGACTAAGGCTTGATGAAGAAGTAGTGACTTTCTTCTAAAATCTATATACTACTCATAACTATTCTTTATAACAATCTTGGTCAACTCTGAGAGAAGCCAATATTCTAGCTAAGCTAAACATTGCTCCATGAGGCAATGACACCATCTTAAATGAAAATCTGTTAAAAGAATGTGCCTGCTAGAGGGAATTACCATTCTCTATCAATAAGGCTTGGCATATAACAGGTTGCTACTTTATCTTTCCTCTAAATACCTAGAGGCTCTACCCTTTAATTTAATGTATAAATTGATTCTACTCTGTCTCACCACACCTAATGAGCATATTTGGTTCTTTGTCAATAAAAGCTAATGATTAAATGAAGAAAGTTAATCAGATTGAAATAAAGATAAGAGATATTTCTTTTATACCAGACTGGAATACACTATTGTCACTGTCTTTATTTGTGGAAGAAGTTAGATCTAATCTCTTGTATCCTTTTTGATAGCAACAGGCCAGGCCTTCAGGCAAGAATTATTTCAAAAGCTATGCAAAGTTATTCACAGATGTACTACTCAATTTATGAGACAAGGCAGTGGTTCTACATTGTGTACAAATCCTCGTTATATATCAACAATCACATCCTACTCTTCATTCAGCAAATGATAATTATCTTTAGTACTAAAAGAAGTCTTGAGTACTACACTGCAACAGAACAGAGGGAGATTTACCCACTTTAGCACAGCTTTAATGTACATCTTCAAAAACTTATGGAAGAATTAATTACTTGAAATGTGAGTGAAAGAAGACAGAGACTTTAGATGTTTTCACTAGCAAAGCAAACTAAATCAATGCAGGAATAGGAATCATTACTTTTTTCCCCTTTTTACGACTGAGAAAGTTGTTGTACTGGTTTTGGGTGAGATAGAGTTAATTTTCTTCATAGTAGCTGGTATGGGGCTGTGTTTTGGATTTGTGCTGAAAATAGTGTTGATAATATAGGGATGTTTTTGTTACTGCTGAGCAGCACTTACACAGAGCCAAGGCCTTTTCTGCTTCTCACACCACCCCACCAGCGAGTAGTGCACAAGGAGTTGGGAGGGGACACAGCTGGGACAGCTGACCCCAAATGACCAAAGAGATGTTCCATACCATATGATGTCATGCTCAGCATATAAAGCTGGGGGAAGAAGAAGGAAGAGGGGGACATTTGGAGTGGTGACATTTGTCTTCCCAAGTAACTGTTACACATGCTGGAACCCTGCTTTCCTGGAGATGACTGAACATCTGCCTGCAGGTGGGAAGGGGTGACTGAGTTCCTTGTTTTGCTTTGCTTACATGCACAGCTTTTTCTTTACATATTAAACTGTCTTTATCTCAGCCCATGGGCTGTCTCACTTTTACCCTTCCGATTCTTTCCCTGATCCCACCGGGGGGAGTGAGTGAGCAGCTGTGTGGTGCTTAGTTACCAGCTGGGTTTAAACCACGGCAGTTGTATAGCAGACATTTACACAGGTCCATAGTGAATCCCACTGAAGATTGCAATTACACTATGGTTCAGAACTTTGCACAAAAAAATTAACTCCCCTGTGATCTAACATCTTGTAATTAAAAAATGCAGCTTGCATTACAACAGAACAATCATAAAAGACATGGAGTATGTATGTATATTAGACCAAGACAGGAAAGATTTTTTTTTTTTTTTCCCAATGAATTATTATTATACTATGTTGTGCACCCAGTTCTCAATACAAACTATTTATATCAAGGAAAAATACACATTCATTGTAAATGGTATGGATAAAATTTACAGAAGCAAGTCTCTGGATTTTGTTCCCCTTTATTACAGACCTAAATGACTGTTGTACCCTTACCTTTAAGGACAATGAAAGTTCATTCAGTATTTAATAGTTTGGATTGCATATCGATTTAGTGGAAATCATTAATTACACAGTAAAATAAAAGTATGCAAAAGAAAATTAAGCAGAAGAAGGAATTCAATCACAGTGACAGTTTAACTCTTCAGATAGAAGTTGTAAAATGTGCCTGTACTGCTTATCAGTGAATCTCAAGAGGTAATTGTACAAAAACTCAGTGCAGTATGGTTTTAAAAAAATAATAACAATAATTTGCAGACACAAAATTTGCACCTTCACTGCTGATCTCCACTTACACTATGGGCTGAAGTCTGTGTCTGTAACCACTCAACTGGAATACAAGTCTTAGAATTATCTGAGCAATGCCTTCAGGTACTTTAAGTCATCCACTTTGTGGATCCATTTGCTCTGTACCTAATCCTTTAAATTGATCTGTCTCATGGCTAGCCTTCATGTATTCCAACATCCCAAAGTTAATCATATATCTTTTCTTGACTCCCTAGTCATGTGCCACCCTGCCTATCTTCACCAGAATCTCATTCTCAGGATATCAAAGTGAGAAATTTTGAGCCTAGGTGAATACCCTTAATACTTTTTCTCAGAGTGAATGCTGGAACTTCTAATAGGAGTTATGAACCATGCCTGCAAGTCATAGGCATGTTGCCAGCAATTTGTTATATTTTCCCCAACGTTGTCTCTGCTGGTAGGCCAGATAATGACAGTCATGGTAATAAATAATGTGTTTGTATCTTAAACTTACCTGACTTTGGTCAGCCCTGCTGCAGCCAACCATTCTCTTACACTATTGCCTGCATGACCCTCTTGAAAGTGGAAAAGTCACTGTAAGTTTGAATGATTTCACCATTCCAATGGAAAACAATCATGTCTGTGGAGCATGTGCTCCAAGCTGTGTATTTCATACTCTCTATCCCATCAGATAGATAGACCATCAATATACTCTCTTATCTTGTTCTTAACTCTGATCATCCCAGGATGGAAGCCCTAACCTTACTTGTGATCCAACACTTAAAAGGTCCTAGATGTCATCTCTCTCTGTAGCATCAAAGGAATGGCATATACCAGAAGGATGTACCTTTTGTTGGCATAGAAAACCACCACGGGCACTACAGTTTACAGTAGGTGCACAGATTTGCTGAAGGGCATTTCACTTCTTTCAGCTGCCAACTAAATTTTCATTCATATCCGGAGTGAAACTATAACAGAAACCAGTTCAGCTTTAATTTCTGACAAGCAAAACAGCATCACTCTAAGTACTGGGTAATTACCTTTTAAGGGGCTCTATCTTTGAAAAGAATTAATTTCGTCTTTACTCTAATGACACAGATTAGAATGAATCCATTTATTTTCCACATTTCCATAAAGTTTCCCATTATTTTATCATTACTTTATGGACACTCAAAATGAAGGGTAGCATCTACTTCTATCCTTTAGATAATTCTTTATTGCATTCATTTGGTACATGAATGGCTGCTCATGGCTTGGACAGGTATAGTCTTCACTGGGTAAAAAAATGGCTGCATGACAGAGCCCAAAGAGTTGTGGTAAATCCAGTTGGTGGCTGATCACAAGTGGTGTTCTCCAGGTCTCAGTACTGGGGCCAATTCTNAGTACTGTGTTCAGTTTTGGGCCTCTCACTACAAGAAGGACATTGCGGTGCCTGAGCATGTCCAAAAAAAGGGCAACAAAGCTGGTGAAGAGTTTAGAGCACAAGTCTTATAAGGAGTGGCTGAGGGAACTGGGGTTGTTTGGCCTGGAGAAAAAGAGACTGAGGGGAGACCTTATCACTGTCTACTGCTCACTGAGGTTGCAGTGAGGTGGGTGTTCTTCTCCTAAGTAACAAATGATAGGCTGAGAGGAAATGGCCTCAAGTTGTGCCAGGGGAGGTTTAGATTCGATATTAGGAAAAATTTCTTCACTGAAAGTGTTGAAGTGGTTGAGTCATCATCCCTGGAGGTATTTAAAAGACATGTTAGATGTGGCAGTTAGGGACATGGTTTAGTGGTGGACTTGGCACTGTTAGGTTAACAGTTGGACTTGATGATCTTAGAGGTCTTGTTCAACCTAAATAATTCTATGATTCTACGATTCTGATATGTCTAAGTTACTGAAAATAGCATTCTAAAGCACATTTTATAAAATATATATCATCATCTGGGTTATGATTCAGCTCATTTTAAGATGTCCTTTAATCAACATGACTCAAATGTGACAGAATGGCAGTTACCCATCATAAAAGTTCTTTTACATTGTCTAATGTAAAAGATTAAGGAAAACTACTGATTTTCTTAAACATCTCTCACTGGATAAAAGCAATTTTTCCCCACATCAGAAATGAGGACATTTGAAATATGCAAAGTACGAAGCCTGCAAAAGTACTTGCAAAGCTACCACCTCCTACTTATTATATGGGCCAGTTAAGACATAAAAGCATATGTGAATGTGTTAAAACAAACAAAGTAAGAAAAAAAATAGAAAAAAATATAAGCATATGTTTCATATATTTGAAGTACATATTTAGATATTTTAAATATATGAACTAACATACAGATGGATTGGCCATATGGGTTTGCTAGGGCCAACATACACCATGAAAATCTAATTCTTAGACATGGTGTCCTGGTTTCGGGTGAGATAGAGTTAATTTTCTTTCTAATACCTGATAGCTGGTATAGTGCTGTGGTTTGGGTTTACTATCAGAATAATGTTGATAACACAGTGATAGTTTCAGTTGTCGCTAGGCAGTTGTTGTGTCTAGACTAAGTCAAGACCTTTTCGGCTGCTCACATCTGACACGTGCACAAGAAGCTGGGAGGGCACAGCCAGGACAGCTGACCCAGATTGGCCAAAGGGACATTCGCTGCCATATGACATTGTGCTCTGTATATAACTGGGGAAGCTAGCTGGGCGGTGGGACTGCTGCTTGGAAACAGACTGGGCATTGGGTTGTTGTTGGGTTTTTTCCCTTTCCATTGTGGTGAGCAATTGCATTTGTGTCTCACATTATTATGATTATGATTATGATTATGATTATTGTTGTTGTTGTTATCATTATTATTGTTGTTGCTATTATTATTGTTTTTATTACTATTATTTTTTCCTTTATTATCCTATTAAACTGTCTTTATCTCAACCCATGAGTTCTTTTCATTCTCCTTGCCATCCCCTTGGCAAGCAAAGTGGTGCATGAGTAGCTGCATGGTGCTTAGCTACCAGCTGGGGCACAAGCAGGACACATGGCTTTCTGAGGACAATAGTTTAATACGAATAAAAAATGTCTAAAGGTCAAGGTGCACTGCAGATGCAGGTATAAAGGGGTATACCAGCGGTGAAAACATTGACTTCAGTGGTAAGGATTTGTCCTACATACTCGCAAACTTTGATAACATCATAGCATATGTAATTTGAAAAAAGTAAATTATTGCTTATCCATAACTAAATATCAATCTGGAACCAGGACAGCAGAGACAGCACGAAGTAATCCAAAAACGTAACTGCAGAGAGAGTCTAACTCAGTATGGCTGGCAAATCTATGAAATAACGCATGATTTCAACAAATACCATCATCCAAAATAAAGATTTGGCTATGGCATCAATTTGGGACCAACAGATCAGTCTTTTTGCAGTACATCCAACCCAATCTCCTAAAGACTCACAAGACCAGCAAAAGTGAGTGAGAAACAATCAGTGAGTTAAGACAAGAATCAATCAAGGCAAATATCTCTTACCTAGAGGTAGACTCCAATAGAAGCACCATGAGTCGTAGATATATTATTAAATTCTCCTTCATTTCTAAAATTATTTCATGCATTTGGAGCCTTGGTAACATACATTGCTTTATGACATCTTTTTAATAAAAATAAAACTTGAGAGTCCTGTACGAAGACCAGCCTGGCAAATTGTATTTTATAGTAGACGGTCTAGAGAGGGTGGGAGATCTCAAAGGTCAGTGCTTCAAGCAACTTTCATTGAGGAACACCGTATATTTGCTTTAACAGTTTTTGTTTATTTCTCTGACTTTTTCAACATTTTGTCCAAGATCTCAGTGATAACAACCATAGAGTTTTGTCTTGTTTATCAGCCAGGTCACCTGTGCAATTACTCTGGCACCATGTTTAAATAACCTCACCCTTGATGGGCAAAGCAAAGTTGCTGCTGAGATATAAGAGATAGAAAATGAACATTGATTTTTGTAAATAACTCTTCAAACAGGCAGGTTATTTTTATTTCGTAGCATCTATAGCTTTTTCATTTAGCCAGTGTTTAACATACCGATAACTTGGTCCTGATTCAGTAGATCACAGAAGTAATTGCTGAATTTTGATAATGGATTTAAAACCTTCATTATTATCAAATCATATGTTTATGTCTTGTTTTATTAAGGGAACAGAATCAAGAAAGAATTTATGCTATGTTGAACTGAAGACATGCAAATACTCTATACAGCATGTTGGTGAGTCTGTGTGTGCAAATGTAGATACATATCCATAGCTGTCAACGTAGGCAATAAATGTGTTGATCTGCTTTACCACCTCTGGGTTAAGTACTTTTTAATTAGAATAACCTATTTCTGGCATAAATTCTTTTGGGAATAAAATGTATCTGAATAGCTTTTATTTGATTCTTTATTTCCTAACAAAGTCAGAGAACTTAAACTTCCAAACATGGATTTCCATTTCAGCTGACCAAACCCTGTGATGTTGAGGAATTAACAAAAGTCATGGTATTTGGAATGGGAGCAAGGGAAAAAGCAAAAGCTCCATTGCAGCTTTTGAAATTAGAGAAAATGACAGACAAGCAGTGGAACTGGAACTAACATTAGCAAACAATTGGTTTGAGTTGGCATTTCCATCCCTGGTGACAACCACAATTGTTGATGAAGATCCAGGCTAAGCTCCTGAAAAGATATTCTAACCTTTGCAGCATTTCTCAACAGAGGAGAGTTAATATGAACAATAATAACTGAAGGTACCTGGCCTGCCAAAGCTTTGGAATGGTGAAGACGAGAAATGCTTGGAAAAGATTTTAATCTATTACAGCATTTCTCATGTGAAATGTCAGTCTAGTCAAATGCAGGTGAGACAAAAAAATCATTAAGTTGAGCTGATGCTGTAAGCAAAATTTCCTCAGCATAGTGAAAAATAAGGAACCTGTTTATTCATCCAGGGTCCGGAAATCCAAGCAGATATGGCATGAGATAGTGATATGATAATTCAGGTTCAAAACTGCTAAATAATATTTATACTTGCCCTAAAAAATCTTGAAATAATCTCTTGCCTGATATTAAAACAACCAGTACAGTCATCATGTTGCATAGGAGGCTCCATTGATTCTAAGTTAGTACCCAGAACTTGCATAGTGATTTTGGAATAAAATCAATCCTGATGTGAAGAGTTGCCAGTTTCTTTACTCTGATGTTCAGGTACGTTCAGAATGTAATTTGCTATATAATTTTCAAAGCATTTTGTAAATGTGAACTCATTAATCTTCACAGTATCATTATAAATAACTCATAGAATTATTTGTATTCTTCAGTTCAAAAACTGCCAGGCACATGCCCTTGCCTGTTCTTGTGTCTGCTCTTTTAGCAAATGCAAATGTCAGAAAATGAGTTGGTGTTTCTGCTAAGAGAATCACTTGTTTCTTATTCTATATATTTAAATTGGTTTTAATCATCAACACTTCATATATAACACATCCTTTATCCCTCCCCACTGCACACATGCTCTAAAGTTAATTAAAATAACTGAAATGAAACTACAGATAATTTGTTTTTTAAATAGACTGCCACATGCTCCATTTACATAAAACCCATTAGTTTGCATTAAATACAAATTAGCTGCTGATATGAATTAAATCACGTATAAATAGTTCAGAATAGCCTCAAAACCACGCATTTTAATTAATATAACAGTTAACCAGATTTATCTGTAAGGTAATCAAGACTCTCACTCATTCATTTTTACTCTCACTCAGTACAATAGGCCAGAGAACGAAGGGCTGTCCTGTAACACTGTTATTTTAGCAGTGAAATAAAGGCACAGAGAAGGCAGGAGTAATGTTTGTATTCAGGCATTTATAAGAAATTATACTATTTTTAAAATTATTCCGCAGATACCAAACCAGAGGCAATACAAACAAGATCTACATTATGGGGAGGAAATGAAGATGCCAAAAATCTTTTGAATTGTTGATGTCTAGTTGTTGCAGAAAATTAGGAGTCTCATAAAGGAACTATGAAGCCACTCTTCTTCCTAGCCATTCTAAACATAAAAGTAAAATATAACATGACAAAAGTAGTTTTTAAGACACTTCTTAAGTAATTGTCATAGGATGAAAACAGTCATTCAAAACTCAACACTCCCAACATCTCTCTCCAAGAGCTACAAATGCCAGCAAAATAGTTTCCTTCCTAGGTAATAATTTCCTTATCTTCAAAATGGGTAAAACAATACTTTCTTTATATGAGACCTGTGCACTTAGTGAGTGTATCAAAAGAGAACAAAACACTGCCAAAAGCTCATCTTAATGACTCTTTGTTAGTAAATTTTTCTAAGTTTTTACCTACACAGGACCATAAACACACACATTTTGGCATACAGTTTGGGAACTTTTGAATGGAGGGTCCGTCCAAATTGCAAAGTATTTTGAGAAAGCTTGTCTCTAATAGCAACAGAAGTGGTATCTCTGAGCTCTTTATGGCACTTCAAAATTTGCAAGATTAGAGGGATCTTTAAACTGTAATGTTTAACAAATCAAAGAAACAGCATCCTGTGGAAAGCAACACATGACAATTTCAGTTCTACTGTAGCTGCAGTAGAAACTGGACACAAAAAATGGGAGTAAAGTAGCCAGGCTATATAAATTCTTTGGCAAAATAGAGAGCAATTGAAGTGGTACTAATGTAGAAATTGTACAGCCATTACAGGTTTCTAACAAGTTAGATTGTCAGTGTTCCAGATGTTGCAAATGATTCACATGATTTTGCTGCTGATGATATGTGTATGGGATGTAATAGAACCAGACTGCTACACAGTGGCAGAAACAATACTGAAAAACTGTGGAATCAGTTTAGTATCATCTGCAATAAGCTGAGCCGCCTCATCATCATATGAATAAGCCAGGTCTGAGTGACTCACCAGTTTGCAAGACCAAGTCCTATTTGTGCAAAAGTTTGGCTGGAATTTGTCTCGTGTCCAGTGAAAAAGGTACTCCTGAATGAGTGTGATAGCATTATACTGCTCTTTGGACTCTTTAATGGTTTCAGGATATGACCCTTAACTTATTTTTTAAAAAAGGTAAAGATACATTTTAATTATAGTTTCAGCTGAAGGTGTATCCAATACAGTGGAGTTTCAGTTAAACATCAAAACTAAAGTGTCTCAACTGATTGCAGAATTCAACACAGTACATAAGTATTTATATTTAGCAGAAGGAGAATCTGATCTTATTTCTCTCCAACATAGATTCAATCTCTAGGACGATTTTGGCATGCATATAGACTCAAAGTAATTCTATTCTGTTCAGTCAGGAAGAACAGAACATAATTAGCAAAGAATTAGTCATCTTAGATTCACTGATTCATCTTAGCTGTGTTTTACATAAAGCATTAATATACACTGCATAATATGCCATGAGTCTTAATTTTTAAATGATTTAGGAATATTAAATGCATAGTAATGTTCTCTGATACAGTATGATTGACACTAATATCCCAAGGAAATATACAAACAATACAATCAAAAATAATTCTTACACTTTAAAATAAAAACAAGAAAAATACGCTATATGATAGCATCTTTGAAAAGAAAGAGAAAAATTGATTATTCATGTTAAAACAAAAAATATTTTTAGCACCACATCTGCTTAACACAGATGCTTACTCATATATGATGCTACCCATACCAGTGAAACAGTCCTAATCCCATTTGTATTTCTCCAGAGAGGTAACTATCCACAAAGACTTAGCACATCTATCCAGTGAATATGAGTGAAATAAACAGTGGCAAAACAGCTATTTTGCCTCTTAAAAGCCACTTTTTGCAGTAAATTATGCATTGCAAGTAACAGCAGGATGGGCTATGTCAATTACATCAGTGTCATATTATATTATGATCTGTCCCAAGATATGACTGGCAGGCTAAAACAGATATGATGTGTCACAACAAAAGCTAAAGCATGAACAGACAAGTAGCCCCCAAAATATTCAAACATTTTTAATAAGCCCAGTTACTCAATACAAGAAACCTAAATGAAGCAAAACTTAACCTTTTTTCAAAGTGAAACTACTAACCAAAGATCCAAGCCTTGAGAATCTATAATTACAACCAATCAGAAAAGATTTGTGAACACATCATTACCCAGTATTAGGACCAAGTTAATGGACAAACATGCATTCAACTGTTTTAGCTGTATTTTGGCAAAAAAATTTGTTCTTGAACTCTAAAAGCCCAAGAAAGATTGTTAGATGAGTAGGCTGTGGCAGGAGTGCTTAGATAGAATTGTTCCAGATCAATTATTTTCTATAATCTAAGGTTATATGTCCTAGGAAAATCTTTGAAAGCAGTTGTTTTCTGTAAGGCTGCACTGTCCTGTAATCAAACAATAACTGTACTGATTTTGTTTTAAAAAATTGATTCAGAACAAAGTCTCATCATTCCAAATTAACTTCCGAAAGTAGGAGATTTTTACAATATGGAACTTCTAACAGTTATTACTTTTTTTCTTCTATCTTCAGAATCCTCTTACATCACTTTACTGATTTTCTAAAATATGCCAAGACAGAGGCTTCTCAAAGACAATGGAAAGAAACAGAGAAGCTACTTTAAACTGGCACTAATTCAAGGCCCTACTAGTTAAATAGGTAGCTTTGAAATTACATTTCAGGCAAATCTAGCTGCATTAAATGACATCGTAGATACAGTTTGCTTGGTTTTGAACAGCAGTTGCAGTGTAATTAGTGGCACTTAATGGAAAAATGTAACTGAGGGGCATATTGTTATTAATCAAATTCCAATATAAAGCTGGATGCTGTAATAATGGCAGCAACTATTGACTGATGAACTGTTCAGCCTGGAACCTGACCCTAATTAAAGCCTGTCTTTTCAAAAAGGAGTGGGCAAGCAGAAAACTCAAAATAACTTTGTTCCTAGAACTCCCATGACATAGGTCCAGTCCAGGTACTATAAAATATAAGGCATTACATTTTCAAATGAAGAACAAAAGAATGTAAGAAGGTCAGGACCTGAAAATATAAGTCAATACAACAGTCTGCTGTCAAACAAAGTTGTAAGATTTACCCTCTCCTAGTCACAAAATCTTGTGACAAACAATGCAAACTTAGCGAGGGTTTGTGGGTGAGTCCTTGTCCTGGCTCTGGCTA
>VXBL01007303.1:17425-32641 GCA_013400195.1 Aramus guarauna | reverse complement strand
CACTCGCTCACCCCTCCCCTGGGCGGGGTGGCGAGGAGAACAGACAAACAAAGGCAAAAAGCCTCGTGGGTTGCGGTAAGGACAGTTTACTGGAACAGCAAGGGAGGAGGAAACAATCAACAGTACTAATAACAAAGATACACAATGAGTGATAACAGAAAACAATTTACAATCCCACTGCCAACCGGACCCTCAGCCCACCCCGGAGCCACGCCGAACCCGCTGAACCCACCCCTCCCTGACTAGCCCCCTTTTATGGTGAGCATGGCGTCACATGGTATGGAATAGCTCCTGGCCAGCCTGGCTGGCCTGGCCTGGCTCCTTGTGAAATTAACTCTATCCTAGCCAGAGCCAGGACAGCTTTAAATGCTCAGATTATATTCAGTCCATGAAACCTATTCAGAAATTAAAAGTCAATCAATTATTATAAGATGATCACTGTACTTAATCTCCACATTCAAGAAGCTTTATTATTGCTGGGAAAATAAAAAGTTGGAAAAAGATATTGAAATAGCTATCTGGAATTGTGCAAACTTATAGATCCTTTGTGATTTATCAGTCTCACTCCAGTTTAATACAGTTTGTGTTCTGCTCCCTTAGCCCTATTTGAAAACCCATTTTCCCAGAAGGAGTGTCTGTCATCATCTAACCTTACTCACAGGTATCTGTAGTTGCCACATTCTAGGTAATCAATCACCTCTCTCCTCAGGTATGCATTTTTTGTAGATAGGTGATCTTCAAAAATGTACATTGTACACACAAGCATATTTTCAACAAACATCTTGTCAACCTTCGTGTTCAAGCCATGCCAGCACAAGTGAGTCTCATGCTATCCAGAATCTTTTTGGCACAGATTTTGATATGAATATTAATTAATTAATACCTAACTGAATTTCGTTAGAAAGCAATTTCAAACTTTTATTCTTTTATAGACAGGAGAAATCATCATATAGAAGTCTTCTTTTCTAGCAAGGATAAGAGCTGAAATGTTTATTAAAAATGGTGATGGATATCAGTTAGAGGAACTACATAAATACTTACCTTCTTATTTCCTCTCAGACTCCATCAGAAACAACATATTGGGCAACAGGGAACTTTGATGGGACCTAGTATAGCCATATCTTGCAATTTATCCTACACATTCAGCAAGGGACCTTCTTAATGGTAATTTGTACAAGGTCTTCAATAAAGAAGCCAATTCTCCAAGTACTGGTACAACATTTGATTTTCCAAAACACATCATTTGGGCCCATGGTTATATTTGATCAAAGGAGGCTACTTACTATAAAGGGTATGATACAGATTCACAGATTGACAGATTGGTAGGGGATGGAAGGGACTTCTGGAGATCATCTAGTCGAACTCTCCTGCTGGAGCAGGATCACCTAGAGCATGTTGCACAGTATCGCGTCCAGGCAGGTTTTGAATATCTCCAGAGAAGGAGACTTCACAACCTCTCTAGTCAACCTGTTCCAGTGCTCTGTCACCCTCAGAGTAAAGTTTTTTCTTATGTTCAGATGGAACTTTCTGTACTCCACTTTGCCCCTTGCCCCTTGTCCTGTCACTGGACACCATTGAGAAGAGTCTAGCCCCTTCTTCTAGACATCCACCCCTCAGATATTTATAACTGTTGATAAGATCTCCTCTCAGTCCTCTCTTCTCCAGGCTAAACGAACCCAGCTCTCTCAGCCTTTCTTCGTAAGAGAGGTGCTCCAGTCCCCTAATCATCCTTGTAGCCCTTTGCTGGACTCTCTCCAGTAGTTCCCTGTCTTTCTTGAACTGGGAAGCCCAATACTGATTTTTTAAAACAAATGTATTAAGACAGTTCTTGCATTGTTGTTCTGGGTTTGGCTGGTTTATTTTCTTTATAGTAGCTAGTATGAGGCTATATTTTGGATCTGTGCTGAAAACAGTGTTGATAATACAGGGATGTTTTCATCACTGCTGAGCAATGCTTACACAGAGTCAAGGCCTTTTCTGGTTCTCACACCGCCCCGCCACTGAGTAGACAGGTGACCCCAACTGACGAAAGGGATATTCCATGCCCCAGGACATCATGCTCAGCATGTAAGGGGCTGGGGGAAGAGGAAGGAAGGGCTGCAGGGACATTAGGAGTGACAATGTTTGTCTTCCCAAGTAACCGTTACACGTGGTGGAGCCCTGCTTTCCTGGAGATGGCTGAACACCTGCCTGCTGATGGGAAAAGATGAAGGAATTCCTTGTCTTGCTTTGCCTGCGTGTGTGGCTTTTGCTTTACCTGTTAAACTGTCTTTACCTCAACTCACAAGTTTTTTCCTTTCACTCTTCTGATACTCTCCCCCATCCCACCAGAGGAGAGTGAGTGAGTGAGCAGCTGCATGGCTCTTAGCTGCTGTCTGGGGCAAAACCACAAGATCAGCGTGGCAATGTCAAGATAGAAAGAATTGAACAAAGGAAGCCAGAAACCATAATTAAACATGCTGGACAAAGAGCTAAGAAATATTTTGACCAGATAAGGTTTCCTCCTTCTTGCTGGATTTATTTTGTTCATTTTTTTGCAGTATGTTTGGAGCTGTTCTCTATCTAGGACTACAGTAAGTCACCTTTCCCTTTACTTACGTTGGAATCTGACAGGGGAAAATGATTGTACTGCTCCTGCTCTCTGTAGTCACACAAAGTCTTTGCTTCAGTGGGAGTTTTGCTGGGTTAGGCTTAATGAGCTTTCTTAAAAGAGAACAGCATACGATGCCAGCAGCACAAAAAATGGTAACAGGGAAAATAGTAAACGTTGAGATAATATATCTTGCTGCCAATACACGATGACAGATTAACAAGCAGTGATATTATTTGGATATGATTTTGATGACACTAATGGTAAAAGTCACTGTCCCAAGGACGTGCCTGCATACTTCTGTGCAGCTGAAGAAAAGAACAGCTAATGCAGAGCATCTCTTTCCTGCTATAGGAGGCACTACCTGCACTTCTGCTGGAAGGCAAAATTACATATCTCCTCCTCTAAGAGGCAGGCATTAATTACCTTTCATTCTTTGAACCATACTACCACATACAACTTGTTGCCTTTCCATTGTGCAGTGGGCTTCTTTACCAGGTACATTATACAGCAGAGAGCTAAGACCAGCATTGTATGAGAAATAAAATATCCCTTAGCTGAATGTGTAAGGCACAGACAGCTTAGCCTTCCCCTGAGCTCTCCATGGATAAGCTATCTATCAAATAGTCCAGGCATATTGCAAACCCAATTGATACAGATTGCTGCCACATGGTGAAATACCAATGAACAGTTTTGTGACATATGGCTGGCATGTCAGTGAAGTGACATACACTACCTTTTCTGCTCTAAGATGCCATAGCCTGGGTTGCATGCATCAGCTGCACATTCAACGTGCCAGACCTTTCTCTGACTTCTCTGGGCACACTGCCCAAAAATGCTGCACTGTTCCTTTGCTTTTTACAATGGTGGGATGTTTACAGCGTGCATTTCTCTTGCTCTGATTGTCAGGAGGCAATTTGCAGCTGCCTGAATTCAGGAGAGAGACCTCAGCCTTTCACGCAACAATTCCTGTATGCGTACCAAGACACACAGATGCCATATTGAACAATTCATATTATCATATCAGTGACTTTACCAGCATCTGATGGCGACTAACTTTAATGCACTGAATTGATAATCCAAATACCTTTTAGGGGGTTGGTCTGCAATAAACATTGACACCCATGCATAAAAGCCAGTATCGGGGAAGTTATGGGTGAGGAAGGCTGGCATTCAGACCTGTGTTACCAGATAGAGTGCAATAAATGTACAAATATCCTGTGCAACATAAACTACATTGTACTTGATTCATATATGTTCCTGAGACCTCCTTTTTATTTTTTCCTATTTTATGAATCATCAAGCATTGACTCTGATGTTAATATTAGTTTTTGTAAGAATATGTGTAGATTAAACACTTACTCTGCTTATAAGCCTGAAGGCACATGATGATACAGTTTTCTGTAACTTGTGACAGCAAGAGTCTTCATTAGAATTGCAAGGGATACCTTAGCACATACTGAAGCAGTATTATAGCATAAGAATTAACCTTTATTTCTACACAATGCTATGGGACTGCTCCTGAATTACAACAGACTCTCTGTTTCTTTTCTGAAATATGGTAGAGGTAGACACTGGAGCTGTTTATTAGTCTTGCTTCAGATGGTTATAACATTTTTTAATTTGTCATTTCTGACAAATTTAAAGGAAGAAGTTACAGTTTTAAATTTAACTAAGTTTTGAACAAGCTTCATGATCAAGCAGAGGAAAGAGATTGTGTAAATAATGGTATGGAGGGGAAACCACAAAGACAGTATGTTGCACTTTTTGGCAACAGCAGTCAGCTGGCAGATCAACCATCAGCACTGTCTCTTAGTGATGAGAAGCTGTACCACCACAGGAGAAAGCCATGATATTTGTAGCGAAAAAAGTTGTTTAGGAGACAGAGGTGAAAGGCCTAGAAGTCTGCAGGAAACCAGGCTTCGTTCCTTCTGCTCCCTGAGCAATTTTTTATTTTTAACAAGCAATTTTAATTTTGGAGTTTGTAGTGATAGTGGAAATGAGCTAAGAGAGTATGGAGAAGCATGACTGAGCAGTATCATTTGAATTTTCCATGGCAGAGATGCCATGGAACCCAACTCTGAAAACACTTTTGAGGTATCACCAGATACTGTAATATTCTTAAACAATGGGTGCATTATAAGACTTTGTAGGGTTATGGCTGAGAGCAGTTGTCTGTCTCATCCTCTCAAAAACACCCAGCTCTATCCCAGTACGCTCCCTTCATGACAGAGACGAGAGACCATGCAAGAGGGATGTAACACCTCTTCTATGAACAAGGACACCGAGAGTTGGGGTTGTTCAACCTGGAGAAGAGAAGGCTCCAGGGAGACCTTATTGCAGCCTTTCAATACTTAAAGGGGGTTTATAAGAAAGATGGAGAGAGATTTTTTGATAGGGTTTGTAGCAATAGAACAAGGGGTAATGGTTTAAACTAAAAGAGGGTAGATTCAGAGTATACACAAGGAAGAAATTATTCATGATGAGGGTGGTGAAACACAGAAACAGGTTGCCCAGAGAGGTTGTAGATGCCCCATCTCTGGAAACTTTCAAGGTCTGGTTGGACGGGGCTCTGAGCAACATGACCTAGTTAAAGATGTCCCTGGTCATTGCAAGGGGATTGAACTAGATGACCTTTAAAAGTTTCTTCCAACCCAAACCATTCTATGATTCTATGATTCTATGATTCTATGATTATATGATTATATATGTTTTGCGGCCACAGCTGGTTGTCCCATGTCCCAAAGATGTCCCTGCTTCTTTGGCTTACCACAAGATCATAAGATCAAATAAGGCTCACTATTGAATGGGTGGCCCTGTACAGGCAATGAGGACAGCAGCTGTGTGAGTTAAATGGATAGCATGGTATTTGCAAGAGTGGCCTGCTAAAGGACCTGCAGTCCAGAAAGCAGATTCTTGTGGGATAGGTTTCCTATGGAGTAGCTTTGAACCACATATATAGGGGCAAGCTTCATCAGAGGGACCAGACTAGATCCAGTTTGAAGTAAGACTTAATGAAATGCCTACAGCATGGATGTTGGGTTCCCAGTGCCAACTGCATCCATGTACTAGTCTACCACTAATGGATCTCCTTTCTTGTAAGTGTGGACATAGTCCGACTTTACAGGACTGCTTTTAGGTGTGCTGTAATTAGAAAGTTGCATAATCAGGACAGACCAGTCCTGATCACTTATTGAAGCACAGGAGTAGGATACTAGCAGTCCCTTTTCTCAGAACTTAGGAGACTAACTTAAAAGTAAACTAAACCCACCATGTTAAGGGGAATTCTTATTTCACTGATGCAAGCATCTTGCTGTGTAGCAAGAGTGAATGATCTTGGGAGCTTACAACATGCAGAGGTAGGAACAGGACAACAGCTGAGATGACAAACTATGCACTGTGCCACTGAAATGGTCTCTGAGTAGCTGTCTGAAGGAACTGACAGGTTTCTTGCTGCTGGGAGCTCCCTCTGCCCCCCATTCACAGGTGGCAAGCTGACGAGAAGGGGAACAGCTGTACTTATCAATGCAATAAAAGATTTATATCAGGAGATAGGATTCATCTATGGTGTGGTAAGGCATGGCGTAGAAGCACTGAGCAGTTTTAAACAGCTGCAATTACATTATTTCAAGTTATTATTGTTGTTATAAATAAAACAGCTGAAAGGTAATAAAGTACAATGAGCTAGACTCATGTCAAACCCTACATGACTGAGCACCATGGAGAAAAGGTATTTTCATTGTCCTTCACAGTGGCTGGAAAGAATAATGTTCCCATATTGACTGAGAATAATGAATATAGGAGTCAGCTCACCATGGAGCAGGGACTGTGCTGCTGCCTCCTCATGGTTGGCGGAACCCTTGTGGGGATGTATGTCCCAACCTTTCAGATAATGCATATTTGACAAGGAGCCTACTTCTTGCTGGAGGCTCAGACCTTGGTGCATGTTTCAGCTGTTTTCAGGTTTTGGAAGCAAAGGTAATCTGGGTCTTATGTTTTCTGAGTTCTTATTTTTGATTAAATTCTGCCTTATTGAGATAACTATTGACTTCAAGGAAAACAGGGCTTCATCCTGTCTTTGAAATAACTTCTCTCCTGTTCTGACCATCACCATCCTGACCTCGGTTCCATCACTGAATTCAGTCATTAAAAGTATTCAAACTCAGATCCTTTTCTGTACTGAAATCTGCCTACAAACATGTCCTTATAAATTGAAGGTGTTCTCCAGAGACACAATCTAATAAAAATTTAGGGAAAAATGTGAATAAAAATGCTTGTGCTTCATACTTTTGCCTGAGTGTCAATTTTTTTATCTTTGCCAAACATATCTCCAAAATATCTTTTTTTCTCAAACCTCAATGTCATGCACAATTTTGTAATTTAGTCAGAATAAATATTTTGTATATATTCTAATATAAATAAGACATAAAAAATGTATCAGGAAGAAAATATGGATAACATAAGATGGACATTTTACATACTCCCTGAACAGTATTTGTAAGATATTACACTCTGCCATATGGTCTCTGTAAGGTTCAAATGAGGGAACCTTTTGGGGTTTTTTGGCATTCTGACAGTTCTTGCTGCCAAAATGAGCAACTAACTTGAAAAATTTCTGTGGAAGGCTTTGATCTTGCTAAATCAACAGTTTCTAATAGAAGAACATTTAGTTAGAAAATGTTGATCTGACTCAGTCCTGGGTATGAAAAGGAACATTGTCAGGATGCAGAAGCTTGCAAAACTAGGTTGTTGTGTTATGGCTACGAGTTACTAGTCATATCTGCCCCTTCTTGCTTTTTTGTGAACTGAGTGTTTTCATCTGAACAAGACCGTAAAAGAAAATATGATAAGATGTATGACAGATCTTGGAAATCTAAAGGTCTTAAAGGGGGCTCACAGACTGGTTTTGACTTTAGTAACTGCTTGAAGTGCATATGATATCATTAAGCCTTTACTCATTGTGGTAGTACACTACAGTTTGCTGTATTTTCTTTAGGAAGTACTAACATTGTATACATGTATGTGTCTTGCATCTATGTGACAAGATATACATGTGCAGTAATATTCTGTCTTGAAAAAGAGCAATTATAATGACTCTTGCTACCCCTGATTAATAGCCACAAATATAATTTTTCCTTGAGTCTTGGGTGAATATAGGCTTATTTCATGCTGAAGTAATTCTAACTCAAAAACTCTGCCTGACACTTAACAGACATGCCAGCTTTGGCAATTTTGATTAGCCTACTAGGTGTCTGATTTCACACAGCATTTCTGAAAAACAAGCAGCAGCAAGAAGTAAATATCAGGGTACCAAAACACAGAATGAAGCACTCTACTTCTGTCTACAGCAGTCCTCCTTAAGGACCAAACTTGGAGTGGTTGTGAAGACCTGCATCTCCCATGGACTTGACATGGAGTTGCGGGAGGAAAGTACCATTCAGGACCAGCAAACCTGACCCCTTTGCCTCTATCATCTGCTACCGTTCTGCTGATGTGGAGAATTTCTCTCTTCCCAGTACCTTTCTCAATGACAATAGAGCAAGACCTCAGATACATCTTGGGAGAGCACTCATCCCGTTTTCTTCCTTCACCTTTTCCATTGGCATTAGGTATGCCAGGGGCAGCAGTAAGCTGTACCACTACATCCTTTCTTACCTGAATTCAGAGGCAACACTGCTCTGCAGAGACATCATGGCAGCATGAAGAGAGGCAGAGTGTAAAGTGCAGACAATATATTTCATAAATGAAATATTTGTTTAATGGCTGTAAAGCACTTCCTGAAGATACTTAAAAGTCTGCTATCTGAAAATGTTAGTGTAACCCTAAGAGTGCTTGAAATAATATTTTTATAAAAATAGCAATAAATAACAGGGCTATTTATTGTCCTGGTTTTCATCTAGGATAGAGTTAATTTTCACAAGAAGCTGGGAGGGGACACAGCCAGGACAGCTGACCCAAACTAGCCAAAGGGGGTATTCCATACCATATGTCATGCTCAGCATATAAAGGGAGCTAGTGGGAGAGGAATGATGGCTCCAGGACCATCTGTGTGTGAGCTGACCCTGATCATCGATTCTCTGATTGCCTGGTTGGGTGGCATTGTGGGGTGAGCAACTTGCATTATGTATCACCCGCTGGGGTGAAATTATTTCTCTCGACCTGCTGGTTATGCTTCTTTTGATGCAGCCTAGGATATGATTGGCTTTTTTGGCTGTGAGCAAACATTGCCAGCTCATGTCCAGTTTTTCATCCAGCAGTACTCACAAGTCCTTCTCCTCTGGTTGCTCTCAATCCATCCATTGCTCACTCTGTACTGATATTGGTGATTGCCCCGACCCAGGTGCAGACCTTACACTTGACCTTGTTGAATGTCAGGATGCTCACATAGGCCAAGTTCTCACATTTGTCCAGGTCTCTCTGAATGGCATCCTGTCCCTCAGGTGTGTCAACCACATCACTCAGCTTGATGTCATCTGTAAATTTGATGAGGGTACATTCAATCCCACTGTCCATGTTGTTGATGAAGATATTAAACAGTACTGGTCCCATTACGGACCCCTGAAGGACAAATATGGGGCTATGGCAGAGATTCTCTGTCAAAGAACTATGCTTTGCTGAACAAAATACTTTTGTTGAAGATAGTGACAGTTACCCTATGGAAATTCACTACTCACATCTCCTCTCATCCAGCAGTTAACTAGTTTGGGACTGGCAAGTCCTCTGCAGTGGTAGCCAAAATGTACTCCTTTATTGAAGTGCATGCGAAAGGCAGATAAGATCACTCAGGCCCTCACAGTCTGTGGGTTGTCGAAATACACAATGTCTTCTGCTGAGATGCCCTTTCTCCTCCAGTCCTCAGCCCAGGGAGCTACCACTACATGAAAAGCAAGGGCTTCATAAACCTGCCTGCCCTTGTAAACCACCAAGGTAAAAGCAGGACAGGCAGTCTTATGCAGCCCTTAACTTCACAGTCCACAAAGGATTGAATCATTGCCTGCCCTCAGTCAGTGGTTTTCCTTCTTTCTTGCTACTGTGAACACAGCTTCCAAGTGAACAGTGGTCCCCAGAAGAGAGAATGCAGGTGAAGGTCTTCCTTGACACAGAAATTTTCCATGTTATGTGAATCTGGTTCAACATCTAGCTAGATGGTATAGCCCCTGTCTAATCTGCACTGAGCATACTCAACCTTCTGAGTACTTTAAGGCTGATTCACCTTCTCTTTTTCCCAGCAGAAGTTCAGATGTTACCTGTCCTGAAGGACACTGATTCCCTACTAGAAGCTTTAGGAAAAGGTCTTTTCATTTCTTTTGTGTGTTTGTTCCATAAAGCCATGGGGACCTTCATGATCCTTTAACTGTCATGGTTTTAAATCTGTTTCTTGTTTCACAAAACTACAAGGATGGCCAATAATATCAAAGTAATGATTGTCAATAATATGCCAAATATGTGTAATAAATTGGAAGTATTTAAAGTCATAGCAAAGCTTCATTATTACAATGATAATTTGTGATCCTCATTACAGAATAATTGCTTTTTTGTATGACTAGACAAGAGTAATCCTTTATTCATGTCACTGGAAATGTAAAACCACTTGATTTGATTTCCCCTTGGTGCTCTATTGCTTCATTTGGTACTCAGCCTTGCAAATCTACTGTAATACCCAAAAGCAGAACTGGTCTCATAAATTGTGTAATAATCAGAACATTTATATGACCTGCTATTCCTGCGATAGGCAAACCAATAACCCAGAGTACACTATTCCCACTAGAATGCAATAAAATCTAGTTAACTAAGCAATTAGAGCATATCAGCTTTAGTTAGTTATTAGAAGTGAAGAGTTTCCTAATAAAAAATGACCAGAATAAAGAGGAGGCTAAGTGAAGTCAGTGAACCATAGCCATCTTGCAGTCTGCATGAGAAAATATCTCAAAGTTGAAGTATTTGTTTCAGTTTTTCAGAGCAGCACATGTAGAAATTACATAGTTAAGGGAAACAAGGAAAATTTATGATATTTTGGTATGAAATATATTTTTCTACCAGACAATTTCAAAACATTTTCTCTGTTATTTTAAAAGAGGGCAGATATTATAGATTTGGATAATAGTGAATATGGAAGTCTAACGAACCTGGCAAAAAAAAAGATTTTCCCAAATAAGAAATGTTATTCAGGTTATGAAATGTTTTCCATCAGTAGGATGAAAATGAAGAACTATGATTTTTCTCATACACTAATTGTTAAGTTGCAACTTAACAATTTCAAAACATTTAATTTTAAAACTTCATTTTTATTTTGATATTATTTATTTTGTGAAATAAAAATGACTGTCAGAGGAGGAATATCAATAGAAACATAAAAAATGATTTCTGTTTTCATTCTGAAAATGTCAAAGAGGATATTTAATCAATCTTTAAATGCTTTCCAAACTTTCTAAAAATGAGGACTTTTTTTAAACGCCTGACCTATTCCCATGCAACATATCATCGTTTTTCAATTAAATAAAGCTTATTGTATAAAGAAATCCCAGTCAGCAGCGGAAAATGAAGCAGGCTATAAAAACAATAAATTAGTGACTATGAGATCTCAGTTTAAGTATTAGTTTAAAATAAAACAGTGGATCAGTTAAGGTCAACTGTTTGTCAGTAAAGGTTTGTTTTACAAGTGAATTAATTTCATTTTCTTTGTTCATGTTTTATAAATATTATCCATACAATAACTAAGGGAGCCAGAGGTGAACTTCTGCCTCTGAAGAAAAGAGCTATTAAGCTAGGTGATAAAGGTTGATAACATGATCCAAGTCAGTGCAATTGTGCCTTTTCAACCACGTAGTAATAGTGCTTATGTCAATGACACTAACGTATCTGTATGGTCAGAGTGCCCATCAGATTAGCTCTGAGCCTGCCAGAGGACTCCAAGTCTCTGAATTCTTCACTACGGGGCTGAAAGCTTTGTGGCTTGACATATTGTGGTCAGATTAAAAATTCTTAGTAGTAGCCAAGACTTGCTGAGAGATAAGGGTGATGAATAATTCATACCAGGGTCATTTCAGACAAAAACGCCAGTTTTTAAGTTAACTGCTGAGCTGGAAAATGACTTGTGCAATTAAGTATACTGAGAGGCAAATGGATTGTTGATACCAGGAGGAGTCACCTCACCTATAGCTGGACATCTACAAGTTAAGTATCTAGTATAATATATCTTTCCAAGCTGCCTGTGCAGCCCTCGGCACCTCCACAGTATGTTCTTCCATCCTGACACAGACCAAGGGCAATGAATTCACATCTGGAGGTGCCTCTTCTTCTCTGGTGATTATGGAGGAAGCCTAGCTAGCTGCCTAGCTGTTAGCCAGCTGGAGATCAGTGAAAAAAAACCTGTCTATATGGTCCAACATCTTGCTTGAAAGAGGAGATCTTGCTTTAGTAAGACCTCATGGCCATAGAGCTACCTTTTCCTCAGATTTTGCCTTAAAAAAAACCCAAAACATGATAAAGCCAACTGGTTTTGTTGGCTTAGCCTAGCTGTGTTGTGCTTGTTAACTGCCAGTCAGCTGAGCAGAGGCACATGGATTCAGCCATCTCACCCATGACACCCTTCTAGCCTCAATGAGGCATGGAAGGCATAGCTGTTTTGACTCCTTTACTAATATGTATCAATGATGGCCTGCAGGAAGCTGAGATGATAGATCTGGTTGCTGCTTGTGTCACTATCACAAAGAAATTCTCCTCTTTGGCCTGCTTAAAAACAAAGACATCAAAAATCCCCACAGCTAGGCCTTCTACGCTAAATTGCATTAAGAGGTGCAACAAGCACGCAGCCCAGAGGAGAAGTCTTCACCACCAGAAACAAATAGGTAACGAAATAATAGGTGACATGGGTGCAGGGAACAACATTGTCAAAGGCATGTTTCCTGCTATAAACAAGCTTTACATGAGAAAACAAGAGTTCCTCCTGGTTCAGGCATCCATGATGGCGCTGAACTCACAGAGGATCTCTTCTCAAGACTTAAGGAAACCCTGGGCCTGGCTATGTAATAAACATCATGTGCAGTGTTTTCCACATTGTCCTCCTATTTCCATTTACTACGGGGAAGTAGACACAGAAACATATGCAGACTTTTCTGTAAATAAGAAAAACAAACCCGATTTGAAATTGTTACACAGGCTTAGCATCTCTTCTACTGAAATTGTCACTGAAGCTTTTTCAGGTCACTTTTTATTTTATTCAGATCCTTTAAAACATGTATACATTGATGTATAAAATATCAATAAGAGAGGATTTATTTTTAAAAAAACATGATGCTAGAGATTAAAAAATATAAGGCATTTGTGTGATGCAATTTGGATTTAAAATATATTACACGCACATTTTACTGTACAATTCTTTTGAGCTAGTCCCAGTAGAAAGTTAATATCTCTATCACTATGTAGGTCTTTTCAAGTACAATACACTAGAGACTAAAATAATTTCATTTTAGTTTGTAGAGAGAGTAATAAAAGCAAACTATCCAACACTGTAGAAGCCTTAGGGATCATACACAGACACCTGGTTCTTAAAGAAAAAAAAACAGCACTACATTTTCAGACTTCAGGTCATTTTTAATCATAGATCATAGAATGGTTTGGGTTAGAAAGGACCTCAAAGATCATCTAGTTCCAACCCCGCTGCTACAGGCAGGGACACCCTCCGCTAGACCCGGCTGCCCAAAGCCCCATCCAACCTGGTCTTAAACATTTCCAAGGAGGGAGCCTCCACAGCCTCTCTGGGCAACCTGTTCCAGTGCACCACCACTCTAACAGTAATGAATTACTTTCTAACATCTAGACTAAATCTACCCGCTTTTAACTTAAACTTGTTACCCCTTGTCCTGTCACTGCAAGTCCTTGATAAACAGTTGCTTTTCATCTATCCTGTAGGCCCCCTTCAGGTACTGGAAGGCCGCAATTAGATCTCCCTGGAGTCTCCTCTTCTCCAGGCTGAACAATCCCAACTCTCTCAGCCTGTCCTCNGCATCCCTTCCCTGCAGCGTGTCGACCGCTCCACACAGCTTGGTGTCATCAGCAGACTTGCTGAGGGTGCACTCCATCCTGCTGTCCATGTCTCTGACGAAGATGTTGAACAGTGCCAGTACCAGTACTGAGCCCTGAGGAACACCACTCGTCACCGTTCTCCACTCAGATGTTGAGCCATTGACCACTACTCTTTGAGTGAGACCATCCGGCCAGTTCCTTATCCACTGAGTGGTCCATCCATCAAATTCATGTCTCTACAATTTAGAGACCAGGATGTCTTCAGGGACAGTGTCAAATGCCTTGCACGAGTCCAGGTAGATGATGTCCGCCACTCTTCCCTTGTCAACCAGCCCTGTAACTCCATCATAGAAGGCTACCAAGTTTGTCAGGCATAAATTGCCCTTGGTGAAGCCATGCTGGCGGTCTCCAACCACCTCCTTATTTTCCCTTTTCCTATAGTTCTCCACTGAGTGTTAACCTCAGTACTGTAAAACAGCTCCTCCGTCAAGTAGCAAGGAGCAAAGTGCATTCCAGATGAATAAGATAATAATCCAGAATAAGGCACAACTCTCACTGCCTCACTCTCCCAAAATGAAGAGCAAGTAAAATCCTAGCATAGAGCATTTTAGTGATGGGAGAAAACACAAAATACTGTCAGTTACCAGATATTCATTCAGCTAATTTGTGCATACAGAAGGCATAACTCCTTTCCAAAGTGATGACATCCCAGAGTGTCTTCAATGATTCTGGCACACAAAATTAACCTCATCCTCTTCTACAATAAGAGGAAAGATTGCAGTGCACTGTTGACATTTGAGAAGGTTAATATTTTGACTGCATTTGTTCTCATCTTTTTCTAAAATGACAGCAACAGCCCTCTAGTTTCTGCTGCAGACCAGGCTGGATATGAACAGGCAAACTGGTTACCCAGGATATGGAGAACGCTGAGGTACTCAGCCACTTGTTTGCCTCAGTCTTCACTGGCAAGTACTTGAGCCACACTGCCCAGGTCACAGAAGGCAAAGGCTAGGACTGGGAGAATGAAGAACCATGCACTGTAGAAGATCAGGTTTAAGAATACCTAAGGAAACTGAAGGTGCACAAGTACATGGACTTGATGAGATGCATCCGCAGGTCTTGAGGGAACTGGCGGATGAAGTGGCCAGGCCACTCTCCATCATATTCAAGAAGTCCTGGCAGAATGGTGAAGTTCCCCCGACTGGAAAAGGGGAAACATAATCCTCATTTTTTAAGAAGGGAAAAAGGGAAAACCCAGGGAACTACAGGCTGGTCAGTCTCACCTCTGTGCCTGGTAAGATCATGGAGCAGATCCTCCTGGAGACTATGCTCAGCCACATGGAAAATGAGGACGTGATTAGTGACAGCCAACACGGCTTCACTAAGGGCAAATCGTGCATAACAAATTGAGTGGCCTTCTATGAGGCCTTTTGCCACTAAAGATGAGGAAAAGGCTGAGATACTTAACACCTTCTTTGCCTCAGTCTTTACTGGCCCAACAAGCTATCCTCAGGGTACCCAGCCCCCCCGAGCTGGACGATGGGGACGGTGAGTGGAACAAACCCCACACAATCCAGGAGGAAGCAGTTTTTGACCTGCTA
>VXBL01007300.1:0-10212 GCA_013400195.1 Aramus guarauna | reverse complement strand
AAGTCTCACTAATACCGATGACATCATAGCTCTGGGAACTGACCAATGCTTCCAGTTTGTCCTGTTTGTTTCTCATACTGTGTGTGTTGGTGTACAAGCATTTCAGATACGCTCCTGAGCCCTCAGTGCTTCCTGGAGCAGCACAAATGTTCCCACTAGCATTGCCACCCTCAGGTGGCGCCATGCCATCCCTGGGCTTACCTTCAGTTCGGCTGATGGCACCCCCTTCCCCCATAGATTCTAGTTTAAAGCCCTCTCAATCAGTCCTGCCAGTTTATACCCAAAGACTTGTTTTCTCACATTGGGACAGGTGGATCTCATCAGGCCCCAGTATACCTTGTCTCTTGAAGGCTCTTCCATGGTTTAAAATGCCAAAGTTTTAGCATAGGCACCAGTCCTGGAGCCATGTATTGATATCCTGGGCTCACCTGTTTCTTCTGAAGTCTCCCCCCATTACTGGGAGGACTGAGTAAAACACTACCTGTGCTCCCAAATTTTTTAGCATTCTTCCCAGGGCTCTGAAGTCTCTTTTGATTGACTTCAGACTTTTTGTTGAGACATCATTTTTACCCATGTGAATGAGTTCAATAATAGAAAGCTATTTGTCAGAATAATTAGCATTTGATTTTTTTTTTTGTGGCCCTTAATTAGGGGAAAACAAAAAATCAAAATAACGAATTTCAGTATTTGGAATTAGGGATGCTGAGATTTTTTTTTTTGTAGAACATTGTTGCTATTAAGTTCTTGCTTTCTGCCCTCTAGTTTTTCCTACTGTCAAGTGCTGTGATATTTAAATAAAATGGTATGATATATATGTATAATGGAAATTCAGAGAAGCAAAGTTAATTTATCTATTACTTTATATAATTTTTTAAAGTTTTTCCTCATTTTTGACAAATTGAACAGATCCGGTAGAATTATACTGACTTTCTAAGCAAGTTGAAGAAAATATAGGTTGAATTTGCACTTGTTAACCTTGACTGACCTTTCTGAGCAACAGCTATTTTTAACATGTGTTTAGATCTCTCCAAATAATATTTTTACTTTCATAATTTGTGTATTTTACCTTTGAGAAGAAAACTATACTTTCATGAGTTAATTTGTAGTTATTAGGATAAACAGTAACTTAACTAATTTTCCTAACAATTGAAGTCTTTTATATAAATTACATATGACATCAACTTTCTGGATATAACTTGGAGTTGAGTAATATGAAAGTGCAATAGTATTCCAAGTGCCATGATGAGCTTATTATTATTTTTTTTTTATATTTTACTGAAAATTGTCATAATAAATGACAAAAATGACAAAAAATTCTTGATGTTTGCATAACATATTGTGTGGACACCTATCATGATTTTCTTCCAATAAGACAAAAAAAGTCAACATTTTATCAAAAATGCTTCATCTTGTATGAAGCGTCATCATCAGTGTTCCACTGACCTAATTACATTTTGATCCTGGAACCATAGACACTTAAAATACCTATTAAGTTGTAAGAAAAGGGAACCCTAATGCAGGAGCAAGAGTTCTGTATTTCTCCATGTTGTAATGGATTCAGCAGTAATTGGTGGTAACATTGGTACTGTAAATTTTGTTTCTTTCTTTGACTTTGGATAACCTATAATAGCATAATATCCAGTTACCCAGTGTTTCCAGAAAGTTTGAACTTCATTTCCTTCCCATTGCCTAGACCCTATTGCCCACAAATCTAGGTATAATATCACCATTCCAGTGGAGTCAGCATCAAAGCTTTTCTTCAGCAGGAACAGAATTTCTCTGAAGGTGCTAGATATAAGACAAGAAAGAGTATGTTGGATGATTTCAGTAGAGGTTGGTTTGGGCTTAGGAGGCCACATCCTCAGTTAAAGAGGATTTCTTAATTATTATAGACCTGAAAGGTGCAGAATTTCATGACATACTTTTTGTCTGTGAAAAGCAGTATTGGTAGAGTAGCTCCAAAATGTTTAAGCAGTGTTTATTTAGGCTGTGTATCCATCAACTAAAATTAAACTCAGTTTCCTCCCCTGTATGTGCATAATATTATTTCTGTACCTCATAAGAATCTTGAGGTAGTTAGCAAATGTTTTTAAAATGCTTTGTAGATAGAAAGTACAAAATATATTCTTCAATTTTCCAAAGTACAGAGTACAAACTGGTCATGTTTGGGTATTTATGAGCAGGTTCTATACCAGCCCTGGTATGTGAACAAATTTTTAAAATACATAATCTTTGACAGAATGCTAGCAATAACATAATTAATGATACCTATGTGGAACATAGAAAACAACAACTAGTAATATGTGCAGATATATCAATGCGAGTTTTTATTGTTTTTCGACACTTTGTTACATAGTGGTTTGAGCTGTTTATTAAAAAGACAGTGATAAATGCATAGTTCTTTAAAATGGGAAGTTATTTTGCATTTATTTTCATCTTTTTTTTGAGGATTGAGGTAAAATTTGTAGATATAGCTTTACAAAAGTGAAGTTTGTTTGAAAGCATCTGACTACTTGAAATGGGATTTAATTTAGTTTTGTAGAATTGCTATCAAAATGTTAGAGCAACAGAATTAAATAATTAGATATCTCATTACAGAATACATTTTGAAAAATTAAGCTTGGAGATAATGTGAATTATTTTGATAAATACAAATAATATGCAGTTACTCTGGAGAAACATATATATGTGTGTGTGGAAAACTATGTGTGTATTGTAAAGCAGAACTGACTTATTTAATTAAATTACAAAGAACAGAGGCAAGATTGAAGGACAGGGTCACAACCTTTTGACACATTTCAAGTATTGCAATCTGAATACACTAGTTCCCAAGGTCAGATTCTTAATGTACTATTTTGACATGGATAAATTAAATTTTCCTGATTTCTGCATATGTAATTTCTTGCTTAAATAGTATGAATTCTATGCAAGTCTCATTAATATTTAGATCTGGGATTGTATTCTGCTTCTATTGAAGCCAATGACAAAATTTCTGTGGGAGCAACACTGAATCTGTAATTGATAGAGTTGAGTGTTATTCCATTGTTACATTGGCATTCAATGTCATTAACATCAAGCGACAACAATAAAAACAATCTTTAATAATGACTAATGTAAGGTACTATTAAATGTTGGTTTTATAATACTTTGCGAGGGAGTGGTAAAGCAATTGAAAAATTAATCATAAGGGAAAATACTGGAATTTGAAATATAATCAGGAATCATTAAAGTTCATTAATTTACATGTAAATACTGATGGTTTTCAGTGCAATTATGAAATGCAAGTGAAGTGAAATGGCCATTTTTATTGAAGACGTTTTGCCATTATCATTAGATGGAATTTAATTTGTTTACAGAATCAGTATTGGGCTGATCCATGTGTAGAACTATTAACAAACTAGGGCTTTGAGTTCTGTTTGTAAAGCAGCAATTTCAGTTTCTGTGATAATAGTGTTCAGGGAATATGTGGAAGAGCTAGAGCTTTATTGTTGTTTTGTTAGTTGACTAAAGCAATGGCATTAGAACTAATTACATAAATATCAAACCGGTAAGACTGACATGTGGCTTACACTTTTGTCTTGACTACTGATGTCCTCTGACTGAAAGCAGCGTTGAATGCTGCATGCAAAACTCCCATTGTTTTGATACACACTTATATTTGCTGTAGACTTACAAGCTAACAATTCTACATTCATTCTACTTGTGCCAGGAACAATCTGTACAGGAAGGAGACTGGCCAAAACAGGAGTTATAAGTGCTAAAAAGCAGATTATTTCCTCGAATGCCCCAAACTCTAGAAGGCCTGTGAAGCAAGGGACATGAACTCTGCAGCTTGTTGGATTTTAAGTGTAGGTCAACACTAGTATCTGGCTGCGTGAGACTGTTTGAACGTGCAATTGAACTTTGATTGATTAAATAGAAGATCATGCTGATGAGCTATGCCCATGGTCTGCGTGCGTTTAGGAAAAAACCCTTTCTGCTCTTTATTGTGATCAGTTACTATAATTACTAATACTTTCCCTAAATTGTACTGTTGGACAGACACCGAAGTGGCATCACTTTGAGCTGGAGACCATACAGATAGATACAAAGACATAGTTCTTGTCCTGAAACAGTCTTATTTAAGAGAAAACATGTTGCTTCTGTATTTGCCAGAATTATGTGTGCATTTACTAGTTTGAATTGATATGATTGATCAAAAAGGGATTTTAAAACTTGAAGTGTATGCATGTGTGTATACACACATGCACACAACACATACATATATATATAAATTTACAGGATACAAAAGCAGTAGTTAAATGTTTAATAACTTTAATGGATAGCAGTGTTATTTGAAGACAATAGAAAGCACTCTAGCTTCTCTAAATCAGTTTATGTTATTTTTAATCTGTGGAGGACTCAAATATATAGCATTGCCAAATCATGCACCACAGCTGTTTTCTGAAGAGATGTTTTGATTTGGAAGGACAAGATACTTTCCAGTGCTGCTCATCAACATGTCTGGTGTTCAGTGTGAAGTGCTAGGTTTAAGTTTGTCAGTGATATTATGAAAAGTTCTGTGACATTATTGTCAGATCAAAATTAAAATACATAATTTTTAAAATTAATTTTCCTTGGATTATATTGTATTTGTTTTAGAAGCAAATCTGCTACCTAGGTATCATAAAGCTTAGAATATCAGTTGTTTCAGTGTCAAGCTTCCTTCATATTACAGGAGGTTTAATGAATCAAATGCTAGTCTAAGCTTTTTATTGAAAGTTACTTTTGAATGCCCCAAACCAGCAATTCCTAAACAGTAATCAAATTATCTATTTATTGAAGGTTATTTAGAAGATTCTCATCACCTCTGCCTAGAACGTTGGATCTAGACACTTCTGTTTGAGAATATGAAACAAAAGGAAGAATATGCGTGGGTTTCAAAATACTGGATTAAGTTGTGGTATGAGAAGTACTGGGGAAATAGTTTGCTCTGTTGCTCATTGTAGATCTATTACAAATTGTTTCTGATGCAGCTGAGAAAAATGCAGACCCTTAAAAAGGAACACAGACCTGTTGACACAAGTATCAAGGTGGAAAAAATCATGGTACTTAAGTCTACTTTAGCAGAAGTGTCTGAAGAATTGTCTACAAATGAAGAGCTACTACTCACTGAAGCAAAAAAAAGCAAATCTTCAGCTTGCCGAAGAAAGCGAGAATTCATTCCAGATGAAAAGAAAGATGCTATGTATTGGGAGAAAAGACGGAAAAATAATGAAGCTGCTAAAAGGTCTCGTGAAAAACGACGACTGAATGACCTTGTCTTAGAGAACAAACTAATTGCACTGGGAGAGGAGAATGCCACTTTGAAGGCAGAGCTGCTTTCTTTGAAGCTGAAGTTTGGTTTAATTACTTCTGCAGCCTATGCCCAAGAGATACAGAAACTCAGTAGCTCAACAGCTGTGTATTTCCAAGATTATCAAAGTTCCAAATCAAATATTAACTCATTTGTGGATGAACATAAACCATCTATAGTTGGTAGCAGTTGTATTTCTGTCATTAAACATTCTCCTCAAAGCTCTATGTCTGATATGTCTGAAATATCATCAGTAGAGCATACTCAATCAAGTTGTATGCAAAACAACTGCAGAAGTCCTGAAAATAAGTTCCATATTATAAAACAGGAGCCCATGGAATTAGAGAGAGAGCCAAGAGATAACAGAAGTTCACAGAAAGCATCCATATATCCACACTACATGAGAACTACCTTTAACATGTACTCACATTCTCCTCCTCTGTTCCAAGTCAATAGGTCCTCCAGTAATTCCCCTAGAACTTCAGAAACTGATGACAGTGCAGTTGGAAAGTCATCTGATGGAGAAGATGAACAGCAGGTTCCTAAGGGTCCAATCCATTCCCCAGTTGAACATAAAAATATTCGTGCAACAGTTAAAGTTCCAGAAGTGAATTCTTCAGCTTTGCCTCACAAGCTTCGAATTAAAGCCAAAGCCATGCAAGTTAAAGTGGAAGCAGTAGATAATGACTATGATGCTGCACAGAAACTATCATCACCTATTGATATTTCATCAAAAAGATGTGTTGAGCATGAAAAATGCACTGTACAAAACTTGGTGCATTCTTCTCACATTCCTTTCTCAGTTCAGGTGACTAATATCCAAGACTGGTCTCTCAAGCCAGAACTCTGGCATCAAAAGGAACTCAATGTAAGAATTCAGAGTGGTTACAAAACTAAAATTGTTGAAATAAAAGACAGTATCTTCAATGTCTCTGAGTCAGAGAACCTGTATTTGAAGCAGGGCATAAAAAACTTATCTGCAGAGGTTGCTTCCCTTAAAAGACTTATAACCACACAACAAATCTCTGCATCAGACTCTGGTTAAGTTACTACTGAATAAAGGCTTATTGTTGTTTTTTTAAAAAAATGTCATTTGCAGTAGATCAATATGTTTTGTATTATGCTGATTTATCACTGGACTTGTGATGTCATTTCACTGTAATGTTCACATAATGTCTGGTGTCTTTTTGTGCACAAATTATGGAGACTAGGCTGTTATGATCATTATGCCTTGTGTATAGTCAAGTAGCTGGTACGAAGGCTATATATAGTGAACTTTGGGGTTTTTTCTTCTTCTAAAGCATGCAAGTTACCAGTTACAATAAAATATTGGTGACAAACGCAAAACATCTACTCCAGTTCAATTGATCTTTATGAACATGTAAATATGTTGTTAATAAAAAATAAAACAGAGGCTTGTTTCTTACACTGTGCTCAACAACTTATATGTTTGGCTTTTACAGCCAAATTTACACATATTTTAAATTGTGGTTTTTTTCCTTAAGACCACTTTTTAGAAGAGAATTGAAATAAAGTGGATATTTATAAATGAAACAGTATCCAATTCATAGCCTTAGCTTTCTTTAACTTACTTTTTAGTATAAATTAACCAAAAGCCACACAAATTCTAACACAGTAATTGTAATATCAAGGAACTTTTTCTCCTGTCTCAAATGAGAGAGAGAGTATTGGGTTTCCTGAATGGCTTACTATAGCAAACTTTTTTCAGTATTATAACTTTGTGTTTTAGATGAAATTAGTTATGTTGGACTTGTGCATCTTCAAGTTTTAAGAGCCTTGGAGTGACAGAATTGGACAATGTCATCTTTGCCAAGGACTGTGCTTATGCCTGTACAGGCATGTAAAGAAGTATGGTCAAAGGCTACTGGATCTGTAAACTCCGAACTTAACTTAGCAAAATCTATGTAAGGACAGGCAATAGTAAGTAGCAGTGTTAGAGGAGATAATCTGCTATTTCAGCTCCCACTGTGGGGCATAACAGAATTGTAAGTATGAAATAAGGCTTACAACCAATATGGTTTTGACTTTAATGGGTTAGTTAACTGAACTGGAATACCCTGACTGACTACAAGACATTTTGCCAGAAATTCTTAAATATAAAACAGAATATGTGGAGAACAATCCAGATAGGATCATAGAATCATAGAATCATTGAATCATTTTGGTTGGAAAAGACCTTATAGATCATCAAGTCCAACCATTAACCTAGCACTGCCAAGTCCAACTACTAAACCATGTCCCTAAGCACCACATCTATGCATGTTTTAAATACCTCTAGGGATGGTGACTCAACCACTTCCCTGGGGAGCCTGTTAGTACTAGCCCCTTAAAATTTTCATAGACAAGGACTTCTTCATATGATGACTGGACAGGGGCTTTGTGTTCTTGTCTGAGAAGAGCCATTGGACCATGGAGATTGTATTGCATCATACCCCCTTTGCTGGGCTTACCAAAGTCTTTCATTTATAAAATAAAAATAATTTATAAATAGAATATAGATTTGGCAGAAGTCCTTCTTGAGATAATTCCTCATTCTCTTAAAGTACTACTAAATCAGATAAAAAATAAGCACTTTCTGAAAAAGTTCTTTATGGAAATGTTCCATTATAGATTATGGAAATTAATAGACTTAAAATATTAATTAAGAAAACAGAATGGAGTTAGTGATTTTAAATTTCATATTTGACTAGAGTGAGAGGAAGTTTGTCGATTTATTTTTGGGATGAAGAGGAGTCTGAGTCTCTTCTGATAGCTCTGAAGTTTGGTCCAGCAGTCAGGGCAATGGAAAAGCTCCCTGACGTCATCAAGGCCAAGATTTTATTCTATATTTTTTTTCAGGCACTGATGATTTACAGTCACATTCTGGGTGGACCTTGGCACAGAAATCACTGGTACAATTTGAATTTTTTTGAGCCTTTTAATTGCTGAGCTGTATTTGTGACATTGAGAGTTAATAACACACAGATATTCCTTTCTCAAAAATTCCCTGTTATACTTTTCTCATGCCTTAATAATTCAATAGACCCCATAGTCAGGCTCTATATATTTGGTAATTAATATAGATGACATCTCAGTGTTACTGAAAATAAGATCAAGATTATTGCATAAAAAAAAAAAAATGGCAGGGATATGAGGCACCAGGCAGTGACTGCTACTGGGTTTTTGCTTGCTAAATATCTTCTGTAAGCAACTACAAAATTCTTTAAATATTTTATATATTATTTATCACATGTAATGTGTTCAAGGAGATGACTTGTGTTTTGGTTAGTCTTTTTCAATTTATTGTTACTTACTGTTTGTCATAAATGAAAAATATTATCCTCTTTTTAGCTCATATTTTCCACTATTTTGTGTATTTCTTTTGTGCAATTAATACTTAAAAGCAATGATGTAGTTAATTTGTTGAAGGGTGTCATTGCAAGTAACCTATAGCATGGAACATAAGAATACATTCAGATGCCATTCATGCCCCTCCATACTTTAATATCTGAAAAAAGAAATATATTGTCTTTTGTTCAAAACTAGAACTAACTGCAACATGATTTTCTATTATGTTCATCATAGTAGTCCAATATGTAGGTTAGTAGATGTTATCTCTACAGTTCTGTGGCTGATGATAAATCACTCTACGATTCTGCAGTTGATGATAAATCATTCTATGCCCAAGTTATTCCTTCTATGGCTAAAATTTGGAGTATCTTCCATAAACTGAAGTTATAAAATGCAAGAGTGTGGGTGGTTCATATAAAGCTAGATTTTTGTGTACAGTCTCATCCTCTAAAGTGGACAACTGTCCTGATTTTGGCTAAGATGATATTTAATTTTCTTTCTAGTAGCTGGTATAGTGCTGTGTTTTGGATTTAGTATGAGAATAATGTTGATAACACACTGATGATTTTAGTTGTTGCTAAGTAGTTGTTGTGTCTACACTAAGTCAAGGACTTTTCAGCTTCTCATGCCCTGCCAGGTGCACAAGGAGCTAGGGGAGCACAGCCAGGACAGCTTACTCAAGACTGGCCAAAGGGATATTCCCTACCATATAATGTCATGCTCCGTATATAACTGGGGAAGCTAGCCGGGAGGCAGATTGGCTACTCAGAAACAGACTAGGCATCAGGGTTTATTTTTTTCCTTCAGGATGTGGTGAGCAATTGCATTTATTCCTCACTTGTTTTATATATTATTATTGTTGTTGTTGTTACTATTATTATTCTTCTCTTCCTTTGTTATCCTATTAAACTGTCTTTATCTCAAACCATGATTTTTTTTTTTTTCCATTCTCCTCCCCATCCCCTTTGGTGGGGAAGGGTGAGCGAGCAGCTGCATGGTGCTTAGTTACTGGCTGAGGTCAAACCACAACAGTCCTTTTCGGCACCCAATGTGGGGCATGAAGGGTTGAGATAACAACAGATCTGACCAGAGTGTGTTAGAACAAATTTGTTATAAGCATTCATTATATTAGGTAAATAGTTGCTAGTCACAATGTTGATTCATTCACTCTCAAAGTTGTTGCACTTGTTGTCAGAGCTGTGTTATGTAATACCTTACTTGCAATAAGTGTTCCCTGTTGTGCTGTTTATCATCTCAGCAAACTGGGTCAAGATTATCATTATGACGTATTTTGTGATACTGATATATGATATGATATGATATGATATGATATGATAAACTTGTTGGTTGAAAGACTAATCTTAGCATTGCTGTCATCGCCATACTTCAGGAGCCATCTATCAGAAACTATTAATAATTAGACTTCTTACCTTTTCTCCTCAGAGAGCCAATCTATGGGGGAGACACCTTAATTCCCCTCCAGGCCAATTACAATTGCTCTTCAGAATGTCGAATATCCTTGGGAT
>VXBL01007297.1:59004-98717 GCA_013400195.1 Aramus guarauna | reverse complement strand
AGAAAAAGAAAAAGAGAAAAAGATGGCACCTCCCCCTCTAACCCTCAAACCACAGTCATTTCATCTTTTCAAGACTTTCAAGCACAAGAAGCCTTTGAGTACACTATTTCTTCACACACAGGGCAGCATAATAATAATAATAATAATAATAATAATAATAATAATAAGTCAAAATCAAACCCAAGAACCTTCCTTCTGCCCATGTTACTGATTTAAATTTAGGCTGAAAAAACAGTGGTGGTATCCTAAAGCTAACAACTGAAATGTCATACAAGGAACCAACAACCAGTGGAAACAACCAAGCGGTAAAAAGCATAATGAATAAATATTCTATCTGAGGCTTCTGCAGCAGCTATTTTCTGGGTAGTGACTACTTTTAGAAATAAGCAAATAACATTTGCTTACTTGCTTTGGAAATAAATGGGAATATGAGGGAGGGAGGAGAGATATTGAGAAGGGAGTCATGGTACATGAGAAATAAGTATCTGACTCAAACTAGGACCAAAGTAGCCTTTGTGTATGCAAGCAGCTATCTATTTCACCTTTGGTTGAGAAGACTGCTTAGACTGAACACTCTTCCTTCTCCACCTTCTATTTGCACAGGTCATTGCTCTTTCTGCTGAGGGAGGAGGAAAGGATCTTCTATTTGTGCATGTTCTCCATTTCTTCTTCCCCATCTCACCTTCATCACTGAAAAGCAAAGCAGAAAGCCCTGAAGTCTCTCAGCCCCTCTCTCCTGGTTTCCTTTTCTTTCTTGTGCAATAGAACAAGAAGCAACCCTAATCACTCCTCCATGGTACTCACAAAAATATAGACGGGCTGTTTCTGGCATTGGAAAAAATAATCTTCTTTAAAGAGAATAGGGAGTATGATGAAGAGAGAAAGAAATCTCTGCAGAAGGGCTGGCAAGGATGTTTGGAAAATAAATGCTCACAATCACTGACATCCTTCATTCTCATGTATATCCAAAACCATCCAAAACAATGTCTTAGAGCCCTGTCATATTAGAATAAACTTGAAGTGCCATTATTCTTACAAAGACTTTTTTCTTACTCAAAGCCTGATCCTCACTTTTCCTTCACAATCATTCCCACTCATCTGTCCCATCTGTAAAATCCCACATAGTCAGCAATACTGAGAAGCACTGAGCAACTCTGCAAGCAGTATAATGGGTAGAAAATAGCATATGAGCATGACTTGTGACTAAGTTCACTAAAAAAGAACAATTTAGAGCAGGGATTTTTAGGTAACAAGTCAACTAAGCATTTGCGTCTAAGGTATGGCGTGCACAAATACCTGTCTATTATACATTCCCCATTTACTTTGTCCAAAAGTGTACTTTTTAAAAAATGAGAATAGAAGCAGGCAACCTCTTCTCTGTTGGGGACCTACTCTGAGGGCTTTAGAATATATCTGTTAGTCTTATTTAACTAGATTTGGACTCACATCTAGAAGCAGGCATAATGATAGTTATAATGATAGTTTCTTATTCTTTTTTTTGTGTGTTTTTGTTTCTCGTCCTTGAAGTTCTACAAGTGTGCATGAATACTTCAGCTGAGCTCAGAACATGCTAATTATCCACATAAATTCAGGTTTGTTTGTTTGATAATTGAATCACTCAATAACAATAACACTGGGAATGTCACAAGAAAAGACTGCAGCGTGTTGGCAGAAAGCATTTACAAATCAAACACCAATTTGCTGAGCGTTTGGCTTAATATTCTTCTGTTATTTTAATCTAATTAATCTTACTGCTTTTGATTCAGCAGAATCAATTGTTCCAGGTTGTTTAGAAAATTAATTGGAAAGTTCACGTATGAGCTGAGGCTTTGGTGTCTATTTCATCTTAGTGTCTATTTTAGTTACAGGTTTTGGCATAGTCCTTTGCATGTTTTTTTTTCTGCACTTGATATTTCTAAAATATAAACAGTAAAGAGTGGATTACAATGATAAAATATTCTCCAACTCTGATTTCTTTTGGCATTTTAATGTGGGAATGTTTTATATTGTACCAAGTTGTAAATGTTCACTCACTAACTCTCAATTGCATTATAGTGGTAAGCACATTTCTGACAACCATCTGCTTAGACCTTACTTTCTTCTAATCGGCCCATTTGAAATTAAAATAATGATAAAAGCTAGGAAGTTAAGATGAGAACTGTCAGATAGTTGAAGCTATAATTCTACTGTATGTTGTATGGGTTGCTGCTGTGTTTGCTGATGCTACAAGGAGGCATTATACAATAATGCAGAACTAATGCAAACTATATGCATTTATTCCTATATCAACAGGGTTATATCTAACTATCATTGATATATTTCCTTATAACAATTATATATACATAGACATATATATAGACATATAAATGCCTATATACACCTAATTGTTTTTAAAATTTCAAAATACTAGTTGTATATTTTGTTCCAATATGAATAAGTTGCTGCAATATGAACACTGTCATACATTTTTTATACATTCATATAGTTTTCATCTTGTAAATTATTCACGCAAAACTTTTTTGATCTTATCACGATTTTCATTGTAGATCTTTCATCTCTTTATTTCCCCTAATTTTTCAAAATTTTAATTTGCTGGACATTTTTCCATGACAGCACATAAAAATAGTTACCGATAGTAGCAATATTACGAGTGCAAGTAAACGTATCTAGAAATTAGATTGTTTCAGCCTTTTAGAGGGTAAGAATTCTGCACAATTTGTGACCCATGTCTGCACAGTGTATTCTCATTAATGCAACTCCCTGAACTTCATCCAGTTGTGGGTGACTGATCTGCATAATCACTGTATATTTAATTCACCATGGGAGTCCATGCCATGTGATTAAAGTCCAATGTTATAAGGACTATAGGAAAAACTACCACTGTTATAAACACATGACAAAACACACAAAATTTGTGTAATCAAGCATAATGCAATGCATAAAATACTCTTTTTAAAAGTTACTGCCGTTTAGAAAAATTCTGATGGTTGTTGAAGATGAGTTGCCATGAGTGAAAAGCAGAGTATCAGTAAGGTGGGCTCACCGTTCCATTAGCACAAATTTCACATGAATTCAGTGCACAAAGAAAAAAGCATTTCTGATAATTCTTCACTTGTGCCATATGTCCCATCTGCCCTCTGCAAAACATCAGCTTTGATGTGCTTTATCTTATCCTTTTCTTTCATTCTCAAGCCAATGATTTATCTCATCTAATGATTTTCAGCATGAGTCTTTACAAGAAAGAGAGTCTTTGTCAGGTTCTCAGTGGAATAACTCCACATGTTAACCCACCTTTACACATCTACATCAATGGTTTGTTCTTCCCTGTTGTCACTTAATGAAACTGTCCGGAGTTCAATAATCGCGTAAACAAAAGTGTTATAAGGAAAGCCAGCAGCTACATTTTTTACTGTGCAAAGCCAGGACTACTTGTGTGTGAGTACAGGAGCAACTGTGCTGAAAACCTCTATAGGAGAAACGTTTGAGTAAGGATGGTTTTGGTAATATGTACTTCATGGCACAAGCTGCTTACAGACTGCACTTGAGCTGAAAACACAGCAAGGAGTCTGGACCAACAAGCACAGCACTGGCATTGCTGGTCTCCGTGTACCATGTGTTCAGACCTAGCTTCAGATGCAGATCCCAGGACCTCGTAGGTAATGGTGACAGGCTTCCTCACCCCAAGGCTGTTCTGCAGGGAGCTCCCACTCTCTGAACTGCCAGTGTCACATTGCTGCTGCCTTCTTTTTGAGAAGCATGATGCTATGTGGCATCTGGATCAAGACCTTCCCAAATGTGTTCAATTGTTGTGCCACTTAGGCTTTGCCATTTTAGCTTGCGCACAATCCGAAAGCAAGCTCTTTCCTGAGAAAGCCTCTTTCTCTGTGCAGCATTGCTTTTTGTTTGCGTTGATCTGTTTCTGAAGTTCAAAAATTAAAAGCCCAATCTACAATATAACGATCTTATTAATTGATTTCCCTGAAACAAGGATAGAAGTGAATTAATTTAAAATTAGGTAGATAAAAATTAGGCATAAAATGTGGATGCTGGTGGAATATGCCATATTCTGGTTTGTATAAGATATTCTTAATAAAACATACTTTATTCCTCACTGAAATACAGACTGGAACATGAGACTATGTCATTATTAGTAAATTAAACAGCTGTCAGGAAATGTAACTAGCTTCCTAAATACTCAAATCTGGACCTTCATAGCCATTAAATCGTAAGAAGGGTCTCTGGCTGGTTTTGTCCTGACCCAGTCAGCACTCCCAAATAACGTCCTGATACACCTTGGCAGTTTCTACAGCACATCTTTCTTAATATATAGTTTGGATATGGCTACCCAGTTACAGAAAATAAGGGAATTTAACATTATGAATTTGGACTGTTCCGTACCTTTTCTATAATATTAATGCCAGAAGAAGGTTATAAGTCTGTTTAATTTACTAGTTTAAGTATACACTGAGTTTATTTCAGCAGGATGCTGCTAGGTTATGGAGTTCTTCTCTTCCTTTGCTTGTGTGCATTTCAATATTTTATACACCTTGGAAGAAGTTGAACAAGAAAGTTTGAGAAAGACCTAATTTTTAATATCTTTCAACCCAGAGAGCATCTGGGACATGTAAGAGCTGGCAGTTAGTCAGGCAAAAAAGGAGGAGTTCAAATCAATCTTTCATAGCCCAGCACATTATCTGACCCTCTCTTTCTTTTCTGTACGACAGGTACTGTAGATGTAATGAGTGGAATATTTCTGACCAAATACAATTGTCTTTATCTGAGCTGATGTACTTACACTTCCTTTACAGTCACTGGAGGAGAACAGATGTCTCTGGAACACAGTGCAGTCCTTGACTATTGTTACTGGTAGCCTCTCTCAGGCTGACACTCTAAGCTAAGGCTGGAAGATACACAGGACCAGGAAAAGTCCTGTTTAGGATGTCTCAAATAGCAGTACGACTATATTCAGGAACTAACTTGCCCTCGACTGTCAGTAAAATTGAGATTTCTATCCAGCTGAGTAGATATGTACTTTAAGAGATGAGAAATAGCCTGCAAGACTCATAACTCTATTATCCAGTTCTCCAATAAATATACAAATATACATATTTAACTCATCTATTAAGTTATAGAATGAACTTTTTTCATCAACTTGCTAATTTCCATGGAGTCATTTCTTAGATGACTAACACTGCAGAGCAGTAGTAAAGATTATATAATCAAAAGATAGGAAACAGAGTATGCATCCTGCAAAACTAGAAGTGGTTCTAGTGCTTCATGCATTTGTCCCAGTCATTACCAGTTCTGTTTTATGATCAATTAATATGCACTATCCTCCAATTTTCATTTTAGTTTCCATTTATTTTCCATTTTAGTTTCCTTTTTAGGAAATACTATTGTGGGCACCTGTACTATAAAACAGACAACTTCACATGCTTTAGGAGGTTTTCTTTTAAATTCCATTCAGGTCACCCAGATCACCTTGAGAGAAGCCAGCCACAGTGTCACCATCATAAGGTTATGAATTTAAACAAGGTTGGAACTTAGGAAAATCCTTAGCAGACACCTAAACAATTAATCTTGTTTACAGGTAATTATTTCTGGTAGTAAAAGTCTAGCACAAGAGAAATATTGACTGTATCCTGAATTGCAGGTAATTTAAAATGTAAATAACAAAAGTCTAAAGTTTCTTGAGATGCTGCTTCTTTTTCTTTACCAAATTTTACTACAACAGAGCAAGAAAAGCTAAAGCACAACCGTAAGCCTGTGAGAATCTACTTCAGTGTGAAGAATTAAAAGGCACATTTTTCAAGCTGGCCAGAAAAACATGGAAATTTATCATGGGTCAGCAGAAGATAATAAAGTGGTTACAATAAATGATACAACCACCAGACAATTTTGAACAATATTAGTAGCAGACCCAAAGGCAAATGTAGAATAATTTCCAATTCATAATCAATGGAAATTAAATGGTCAGTCTGCTGATTTGCAGCCCTTCAGAATATGTTAATTTATGTTATCACTCCATGGAAAAGCAGCTGTGATTGCAACTTTCTGCATTTTGATAATGCAACCTCCTAGAGCCATGTAAAAAACTCACAGACCCCAACATCAGCCAGGTATGCATATTTTGTACTTTGCTGTAATATTTTGTGTATCATGCTGTTACATTTCTGCAACTCAGCAAGAAAATACAACCCTTTCTTAGAGGAAAAAATAAAAATCTATAAAGCAGTGTTCAAACACCATAGACACAAAAGAGAACTTTGCTTTAATCAATATGTTACCATGAAGAGCAAGGCCAAAAAGGAGAAAGACATAAGGAGCTAACACTGTTCCAATTAGCTCTTAGGTGTCAAGGCCCTGAGAGCACCAACAGACAGACTGGACTTTCTGGCTTCACCTCAGACCTGACTTGCCATCTCGCATGATCACCAGTCTGCCAATGAAACCCCAGCCTGTTCACCTTGTTCAGCTGTCATGGGACAGCACTCTTGCAGCTGAGGGCACTGTCTCTACCTGTGTTATGGCCACCCTTGGCTGTTGGCTCACCTTTCCTGGGAGAGCATCCTTTCTCTTGATGCTCCTGGGCAATTAGCTCTGGCCTTCATGAGTCCTGAGCGAGCACTCACACCGTGCTGGCCCCAGCCCCTCCAAGCTTAGCACCATGGGTTGGTCCTTGCAACTCCAAATCCTGTAGGAGGCTGTGGACAGCCTACAGCATCATCTTGCAACCCCATGGGCTCTGTTGCAGACCCTGCACTAACAGTCAATCCTTCTATCACAACCAAGTGAGGGTATAAAAGTTTCTAAGTCAGATGTGATTAATCTTTGCCACATACCCAAGGGCTGACCCAGCAGATGCTGCCTACTTAGCAATAGTAATCTCATGGTTCTAGGTTGGGGAACCCTGGCAGAGACCTCAATGAATCTGTGCTGCAGATCCCCAACTGCTTTTAGAGTAATGTTATCATAAGGCAGCACATATGTGTGCTTCCTTGCAAGTAAGACAAGAAACGTCTGAATATTTAGTCAAAAATAAGCTTTCACTCACTCTTTTCTTCTGATTCTTCTCAACTTAAAACTTCCATGGTAAACACTGATATTTAAGAGGAAGACTTTGGGGGTATTAAAGCTATTTTTGTTTTGTAACTCTGACCTCAGGTATATAGTCCTAAATATTGCCATTTCAAACCAGCTTTATTTAAAAAAAAGACTCTGATGTTATGTTAGGTTTGCATGGCAAGGTTTTGGTGGCGGCGGGGGTGGGGGCTACAGTAGTGGCTTCTGTGAGAAGCTGCTAGAAGCTTCCCCTGTGTCTGACAGAGCCAATGCCAGCCGGCTCCAAGACAGACCCACCACTGGCGAAGGCCAAGCCAATCAGCACCTCTGGGATAACATATTTAAGNAGAAGTTCAGGAAGGACTGTCTCCCATGAGAGGGACTCCATGCTGGAGCAGAGGAACGATGAGAGGAGTCCTCCCCCTGAGGGTCAAGAAGCGGCAGAAACAACGTGTGATCAACTGACCATAACCCCCATTCCCCGCCCCCCTGTGCCGATGTGGGGGAGGAGGTTTGAAGCCGGGAGTGAAGTTCAGCCCGGGAAGACGGGAGGGGTGGGGGGAGGGGTTTTAAGATGTGGTTTTATTTCTCATTCCTCTATTCTGTTCAGTAATAAATTAGATGAGTTTCCTCTCTGAGTTCAGTCTGTTTTGCTCGTGATGATAATAAGTGAGTGATCTCTCCCTGTCCTTATCTTGACCCACAAAGCTTTTCGTTACACTTTTTCTCCTCTATCTAGTGAATGAGGGGAGTGATAGAGCGGCTCTGGTGGGCTCCTGGCCCCCAGCCAGGGTCAACCCACCACAGGAAAAAAGAAATTGTTAGCTACAATAGTTTGTATCACTACTGACAATATTTAATCTGGATTGGATAATAACAGGTTTTTGTCACTTCTTTAAAGACACGGATTTCACAGAAATGACAGCTAAGTCTACTAGATCTCTTAGTCAGACTAATTATATATCACAGCTATTTGATTAGTGCTAAACAAATAGAAGACAAAAGAAGTTGGAGTGTCATCAAACCTTGCAGACCTGCACTGACAGAATTGATTAGATTACATATGTTATATAATGTACGTAAACCAAACATAAAGTTAGCATTCTAGATGTGAAACACAGCCACATGCCACAGAGCAATGTTGTCTTGCAGAAGCTTCACTGACCTTGCTGAGGAAGTGATTCCTTCCTGACTCTGTATTTTGTAATCCTTAAACACTGTGAGAAAGCCATCAGGCAGCAAAGCACCACTGACTCATCCTGAAGCATCTGCAGCTTTGGTCATTTTTCCTTTCGGAGAAAAGCAAAAACAAATCACACCCCCCATGCCTACCCAAAATCTTTAGTTAAATAACCAGAAAGAGCCTGGTTATTTCAGGTTAATAGCTCAAATCATTAACATGGAATTTTATTAGAAGAGCTAATTTGATACATTTTGGAAGGTAATTTTGTCAAAAATGCACCTTGAAGTACCTAAGAGGCCACAGATTGTACTACAAGGAAGAACCACTGTTTCTGTAAATACAGATAAATGAGCTAAAAACCTGGTCCAAATGAGAGCATGGAGCATGTTGTTAAGTATGTTATCCAATTTGACTTGAAATCTCTATCAAGAGCAAGTGAATCATATCCCCTAGATGACCACTCCAGAATGTAATCAGCTTCAGTCACAAAACTGTCATCCTGGTTCCCTAATTGCAGCTTCTAGGGCCTCAATGTAAAAATCCATCCAGTATGAATAATTTTTCACAGCTTAGGTATTCATGTCTCCTCACAATTTCTTCAGTAAATCTAATATTTTTTTTTTGCTTAAACTTTTACAACAGCTGTATTTTTAGTACAATATTTCTTCTCTCCTTGAAATATCAACGCAAAAATAGGACACGGTTTCTGTCTTGCTTTGACTGAAGGAGGCGCTCTTTCCTTTATTTATTTCCCTCAAATATCACATTTTCCAGGATGTTCTCAAGTGGACTGGTGGGGGACTTCCTGCAGCTGTGGATTGTCTATCCCATAGCTTCAGTTCCCTGAAAGTCACTTGATATTGTTTATTCATGAAAACATTTTCCCTCTGCCAGACCTCAAAATGAATCCTGTGCTGTAGGGAGAAGACTATGGTGTTCCAAAACTTCTGTTTTGTTGCTGGCAACCCACAGAAGTTAATAAATTATACCAGTTTATTTCAATTTGCTAGTTTCAAGAACTCCAGTTCTCTTATGAAAGTCATCAGGTCAGCTGGAGGAATTCTAGTATCCTGGTCTGTGAAAAAAAGAGTGTATTGAATTGGCTACACCTAAGATTATCACAGGAGAACCCATTATGATGATTCAATGAAAGAGATTCTCCCCAGAATGTCACACCAATTAATGAGGTAGAGGACTAACCATGGGATGGAGGAAGGTAATTTGGGAACAGAGTGTTGTGGGGCTGGTTAAAAAAGCGGGGGAAAGGGACCTATCAAGGTGAATTAAGATTAATAAGTGCAGGAAAGTAGAGGCATACAAAAATATTGGTCATGGTTGAGTAAGTGCTAGTTGATATGCATGCCTGACTGAGCCCTCTGCTGAACCATTGCAGTTCATCCTATATTCTTAATTTCTAAATATCTTCTCTATGCATGAACTCTAGATCATAAGACTGCGTGTGAGTGCTTAAAAAGTTCATGTTAGATTAGCTTGCAAGAACAATAAGAGGTCTGAGGGCCACCTGGTGGTGGGAGAGACCACAGATCTGAAGGACCTATGAGTACAGGTGCCATCAGCTGGAGCAAATCAGGGTCTGGGGGCCAAATATTGGGTGAACTGAGGGCTTGAAATCAGCTACTGGAGAGACAATGTTTTTTCCAAGGAGGTATATATACTCCACTATCAAACTCCCATCCTGATCAGGCAATTGAGGGAGAAAAGAACTGAGCTGTGGAGTTTGTGTTCTTGTGGATGCCAAGATAGGCACTGCTGTCTGTGGTTGTGTGTGTATACCTGTGGGAAAACATGGTCAACCTAGATACTGCCTGTACCTGGGACAGGGAACCACAGTAGCCTCCCTTTGATGCAGCTGGGGTGGGAGGACTCCCCTGGTGCTGAAAGTCCTTCTAGTCTGCTATGGTAGGCCAGAAAGGAGATCCTCCTGGGTCCCAGCATCCTCTGTCTCTTGTGTCCCTACCATTTACAAAATTCTTAAGGCATGCTATTTTGTAATACTGACCATTACTATGTCAAATGGTACACACGGAGTTTCAAAAGTCCAAGAAGTCAAAATACGCAATGGAAACACAGTTGTCTTGACCAGTCAGAAATATCCTAAACAGAAAAAAAGACAACAAAATTGTTAAGCTTTTGGCAAACAATGTTGTTCTTGACCCCATGTGAAGTTAAATTCATTATAGCTTTACCCTCTAATTCTTTGTTGATGTAATCCTCACCTAGTTATTTCCCAAGCAGTGATATCAAGCCATAGTTCTTGGCTTTTTCCAAAGCTTGGTACATATTAAAGAAGGGATTGTAGAACTCCTTTATGAGTTTAGTTTTAGCAAAGACACTTCCTTACCACGGTTACAGGTGTTAAACTTTCTGTTCCAACATATAATTATGGGATAAATACAACTTCTTGTTTGTTTCTAAAACAACCACAAAAACAAAAACAAAAAACCAAACCCACCCCACCCCCCCATAAAAAAACCAACCCAAAACGCTCAACATAAAACTCCCTAAAAATGCAGATAATTTCAAACTAATTAATTTTGTGTAAGTTTATTAATAGCATCTAGGAAAGAACTCAGAACTTTTCAGAATCCTAATATGCTTTTTAAAGACTCCCTGTTATTTTTCCAATTTTCTGTGTATCTTATATAGTATTTTACTTTTTTTCCCTCCAATGTCATCCTTTTTTTTTTTTTTTTTTTTCATCCTGCATATTTCAAAAATCATAGAACTAACAGGAAGCCATAGAATCACTGAGTTCCTCTTAGCGCTACAATGTAGGATCATATACAGGGACTTAAAAAATAAAGTCCTACACAGAAGCATCAATATTCTGTCTTTGACAGTGAGCATTAGCTGGTACTTACAGAAAACATAAAAGAAACAAAACAGTATTGAATAATATTTTGAGGAAATATCTTAATGTTGAAGAATAGAGCTCATATTCTATTAGTTTGCAGCTTAGAAATTTCTTGGACTGCAGATTACATTCAGACCATCTTGCATAATAGTTTCTGAAAAGCACTTTTTCCCACTAATTTTTCCAATCTATTTATAACACAGCTGTACTTTTAGCACCTAAAATATCCCAAACCAATGGATGCCACGGTTTAATTATGCTCTAAGTGAAAAAGTACTTCCTTTCATTTAAAAAAAAAAGTGCTACTTTATTTTTTTCCAATCTTCTATTATTAGAAACTGAATCATTAATTTTATTAACCTTTATACCATTTATCATTTTATAGACATCAACAATATCACACTTACATCTAGTCATCTTTTCCTTAAGTTGTCCTGTATAATAGTTCCTTTTTACACAAGTTCTTTCATTCTCTGATCATTTCCCATGGTCTCTGATCAGTTACTTTGTACATTTTCTAAGTATTGAACACTTTTTAGAGATGGGCTGATCTGAGTTGAGAATATAAAAATATTTAAGATATTGAGTTAGTATGAGGGTATAATTTAAAACCTAAATAGATGTTGGTTTTACTTGCATGTTTCAGTATTATAGTTTATCTGCGATTTTATCTTCTGCTCATTCACTCTCATGAGATTTTTATGAAAGGCTTGACAGATTGCTTAATTTTTTACTGACTTTGGAATTGGTCAGCATATTCTCTTCTCTATTCAGGCTATGTTCTAGAGCAATTGCAGATATATTGACAAGCACAGGTCCCTGCACACAATCTTGTGTGAATCTAAGAATGTTTTTTTGGAGTGGGTTCAATACTGATGTGTTCAATTTTTAACTAGTATCTGTTTCACTATAAGGGATTTGTTTTTTGGCTACATCAGTTAATACCCTCCTAGACAGTCCCTCAACCCAGTCTAAGAGAAAACAAAGTTAAAAGTAGACAGTGTGGTAGAGGACACCTTACTTTGTGAAGGGAGATCACCTTGTTATATGTATTCAAATATTTTTCCTCAAGCTCAGAGAATGAGCTTTATGTTATTTTATTTACTAGTACAGATGCAACCACAACAAACACATGCTAGTATCTACTCTTTCCTGTTTCAATATTCCAATCATAAGTTGCATTCTGTTTAGTTTCCATAAAAACAATGAAACCTCATTCCTGACTGAACTCATTGGTAAAATACGATTTCTCTGTGGTATAAGAATAATCAAGTCTTACATTCAGAGAAGGTTAAAGAATATAAGATGAGGTATGACACAGCCTTACGGATTAGTGGCAGCCAAAATGACCCACTGTTTTAACACTATTTTTTAATTGAATGAACATCAAGAGCTAAAATGCTACTGTTGAAAATGTATTTCATTCTCACACAATTAGTAGGAAACCCCACATTTTTACTATCTTTCCAGGAGTTAGAAGATGTTTGTGCCCTTTTTTACTAATACTTTTAATGTAAAATATTTTTTGTGTGTGTATGTGTATATATATGGAATCAAGTTCCCAGGCTTCATATCTAAAATGGAGTCATACTCCTTCCTTAGTCTCCAAGCACTAATTGCCTTGGCATTGAAGCATATCAATAAAAAGCATACTGACTGAGTCAGTTAATAAACAGAGAGAAATATCTTCCTAGCAGAAATAAATCACATCAGTGTTTAGAATAGCATTGAGTGATTTGTTCTGCCCATCTACTCTTTCATTCCTCAGCTGCATATACAACCCCTCTGCATACAGCCACAGGAAAAGGATCCTCAGTCCCATGTTAAGTAATTGACAGTTTAAAGAATAATGAGATTAATAATGAAAAATAATGAGATGTAAAAGATATTCCTAAGGCTATTAATATCAGTGGTGGAACTCCCTTCCAGCCCCAAAGCAGCTGACCCAGACAAAGTATATACTTACTAAATGATTTAAAATCTAAAATATTTTTTATTTTATCAAATCAGCACAAAGTTAATGACTGGCAAATTCATCACACATCACTTTAATAACTGAAGACCTGGAATTCAAAACTGGAAGTCCTCAGCCTGCAGATATGTAATGGAAGGGAAAACATCCTAGGAATGCTGCTCTAGAACTACCACAAGTTTACTGCTGCTTCTAACAAGAATTTAGTTTCACTGTGTTACTGCAGATTTAGGAACTCCTGGTATTTGAGTAATATTACAAAGATTCTTCATGAAGATACTGGATTTCAGAAATGTTTGGTATATGAGTTCTTTGGATAGACACAGTCTTGCTCCAGACCAATTAGAATAAAAAATGTACAATGCAAGATATTAAAATGAAGTACAACTCATATCCAACACAAGTCCATACATGAAAATTTAATCTTGCAGATTATTCAAATAATTTAAACAACAAATTAGTAAACCCTATAGTATAGTCAGGGACAGTATCTTCCTGTTGAATTGGAGTAATTTTTCCAAATACATTTTATGCTATTAATTGGGCACCTCCTCAACTGAACTGCAACTGTAAGCAGTAATAGATGAAAAAGCATTAGTTTAGTCCATGAAAAAGGTTAAATTTGGTGGCTAAATTTATCTCTTGTGCATTTAAACAGCCAAATTCTTTAGGCAATCAAGATAATTTTACAAACATTTTGAGAATCAGTCCTGTATGTCTCTTAGCTTTTCACCAATGCAAGAATAACACATAGAAATAGACTTGCTCCAGCCAATCAGAGCACAGAGTAACTGAACAGCTTTTGATGCATACCTGTATAGATTTTTCCTTAGCTATGCATTTCTCTGCACACTGGTTGGTTGAGTTTATCTGATTTGCATAATCACCGTACAGTTATTTCTCAATAGTTCAGGCTTTTCAAGCTGTTTACCAGCAACAAAGATGCAGGCTCAGCTTGTCTTTCTCTCCAACTGATGTAGAAAAACTCTAAAATTTGTATGAAAGAATAGAATAAAATATTCAAAAAATCAAGGAAAAAGGAGCTGTCAAGCAGTAGAAGGAAAAACTGTATTTAAAAAGTTGATTCATCGGATTATTCCTATTTCCATAAACATACCCCTCCCCACCCTAATCTTTATCTTGTGCAAGCAGGTCAACAGGGTTCTTGTCCTCACAAGAATTGTAACATTTCTATCTACTTCTCTTTAGCCTCATTGGGAGAATCCCACTCTGTCCCTTCCGTTTAGTAACATATGTAGATATTTCTGAGGAAAGAAGAGACTGGCAGATGAATACAGAAGGGGGGGTGGGGACAAAAAAGGATAGATAAGAAACAGAAATAGGAACATGAGGACCATTTAGTAAAATGAAGGCTTGGACAAACAGCAGAAGGTGTACAGCAAAGGTCAGAAAGATGCCTCTATATTTTTAAATACAGTTTAGAGTTGGTCCATTTCCATCATTTACCTTGAATACATCTTTGTCCATATTTCACTCAGTAACTTTTCACTGTCACCAGCTTCACTACCATATTCAAATGTTCTTTTGTCTTTTTTCTTGTTGAAATTTATATAGAGATTAATCTGTGATAATTTCATGAAGTTTAAGTCTAGAATGGATCACTGGTTTCTTTGTATAGTTTCTCCTCTATGAAATGACTATTCATTTCATCAAGGAAATAGGCATTTTCAAAAGATTTTGGCTATTATAAAATATTTTTAGTCTTTAAGAGACTAAACTATGGCTTTCATTTGATTATTATTTTTTTTATTCTCCCAAAATTGCTTTTAAATGCAAATATTTATGGGTCTTGCAGAGTGCACAGAACAGGGAGAGAAACAAAGGGTAGGAAAAATTGATAATTTCCTTATTGCAAACACATGGAGGAACTGCCTAAAATTACAAAGTCAGTGTTCCTTGATCCAAAGCAACTGGCAGATGAGAAGACATTTTAGGGTAAAAAATGAAATCAGAGTGTTAGGCTGGGCTGAGATTTACTTGTATCACTTATCACAAATGCTTGCAGTTCACTGCAGAAAAGAATGCAAATAAGTTCTTCCTGATTTAGCTTTTCACTGGCATCACAGAAAACTCAAATTAAATTGCTTCATCACTGCTGCTCTAAGCCTTCTACTCTAGAGGACTTATATTTACTTCGTAAATTCAATGGGGTTTAGACATTGATTATCTGTGCTTCTGGTCTATAGCTCCTCATATTTTCTTACAGTATTTATGGCTCTGAAAGCTAAATAAACATTTAATGGTAACCGAATATACTACTTCCACTACACCTTCTCTAACTAGTTATTATCTCTTGCAACTCACTCATATATTTTGGTGATAGTTGCTGTTATGAGAATTTAGAAAAGATTGCTAGCTTACAAATATACCTCAGATTTCCCCAGTTACACTGTTTCATTTTTTCTTTATTCTTTATCATTCTTCACAAATATTGAAGTACATTTCTTCAGAAAATACTTCCCTAAAACCTTCAGACATACAATTTAATCCATAAAGATGATTGTCCATCTTGTGCAGAAGTAGCATTTAATTTTTGAAAATGCTGGCCTTGTTTTTTTCCTCATAAGAAAAGTTGCTGATTCTTTTACTTAGGAAAAAAAAAAACCAACCAAACAAACAACTATCAAATGTGTAAGTGTGTAAGACTAGGGTCCTGCTACATACTTACAGGTCAAAAACCATCACATCAGAGTGCAATGCTGCATCTTTTCCTCCTTTCCCAATGCGACAGGTACTTACCATCTTGTTGATCTGGTAGCAATGGATTTCCCACTTATTTACTCTTAATTCTTTCCACAATATATTCTGACTATATTTATGAATTAATTTATTCTTTTGATCTATGCAATAATAGTTTGTGGGTTAGTTTGGATGAAAGTTTCAACAATATTTTCAGATGCAATGGGGAATAACTCTTATTTCTCCTATTATTCTTAGCTTTCTCAATTACTTAATTAACATCTTTGTCCTGCATATAGTCTTAATCCTTTTCACTTTCTGTCTATTCAAGAAACTAAGCATAATACATCTATACTTAAAATCTCCAGTGAATATTCCATTACTCAGAAAATCCTGCATGAAAAATTATTTGCACTCAATTGGAACAGTCACCTTCTGGACTACATATTATGGTTCAAAATCAGCCACATGTATATACCCTGCATAATCAGTATTTAATATTATGAGCTAACAACAGGTATAAGTAAGACAATATTAAAAACATCTAGTTTATGAGCAGGAGGTATTGAGCTACCCAAATTGATAGTTAAATTTCCTTATTCCTATTTTTATTCTTGGAGTTCCTGCTTTACTTCACTGTAAACTACTTTTCTAATACATAATGTTCCATGTATTATCATTATTATTAAATATTTCCATTGTAACAACTAATAAAGCAGTTGTTTTGTGTTAGCTTGTATTACTCACTGTAGCCCAAATTAATTTCTCTTAAAGTCTCATGTGAGACTTGATTCACTTTCCAAAACATAAAAGAGTACTTGCATTTACACTGTTCTAGCTGCTAATCCTGATAGAAAAAAACTTTCCCATTCCCTGGCCCTCTCAGATGCTTTAGAAATAGTGCAAGCTCTAGTCTGTATCAAGGTGATAGGGATCAGTTTATCCTGATGCACTTACATCTGGTTAGTTGTCTATCTCTTCAGTTTCCACTGATTTTACTGACTCATGGTATGATTCATTTACTGACGCAAGGATGTCTAGCGGTATCAAAGTGTCCTAGACTATCTTGTGTAGTTTCAGCCACTGTTACAGAAGGACATTACTTCTGCTTCTGTGTCGTATATACCAACTCTGCACAGATGTCTTCAATAGCGTCTGACATGTCAAATTCCATTAGCAATTATGTTTGGACAAATTAATTCCTAGATCTCCACTAACCAGCACATTAATTTAGATGAATTTAGTTAATTTTATGTATATACATTCAATTCAGGGCCTCAATTAAGTTGAGTACAGATGGTGTCTGTGGCATTTGAGATTTCTTAGTAGATTTCACCTGGCTTCCAGCTGCTGTTTCAGAAGGGCAGAGATGTTCCCTAGACCCTGTTGTATTTGCCAACACTGTGAAGAAGCATTAGAAGCCCAAGGGTAGACATTTATATGTAGGCAAAAAAATTCCACTCTAAGTGCATAAAACCTGGAGACGAATTCAACCCTCATTATTTTTTGGAACAGAGAAATAGTATTTTTTTTTAATTGAAATTATTGAAGAAAATTAGATTATTTCAAAATATATTTGAATTGGAAGTATCTGTTGAAACTGGCTGTCACCAAAGAAACTATTTTTTGATACTTGTCATCTTGTGCTCGGTTATTTTTTGTGTTCCAAATAATATTAGTTCATTTTAATTTCCCACAGTCATTTAAAATAATCACTCCATGAAACACAGACATGTTCACAACTATGTTTTGGCATCTTCTAGGAAGCTTTTATGAATTATAAACTTGCACTTTTTAGATATTATTGTTTAGGAAGAATTCAGTTATACACAGTTTCAGAAGCTTCTCTATTTATTACTCCACTCTGTAATTTATTAACTTTCCCATATAAAGTTTGTTCTCTTACATTTCTTGATTATAAAGACATTGAGTTGTACCCTTTTTGTTTTGTTTTATTCCATTATGTATTTCAAAAGTACTTCTTTCTTCATCAGGTGAGGTTTTTAGGTGAGGAATAATACTAAGGATTCTTTTAATTTACTTTTTATAAAATCATTAAAACAAATCAAGTGATTTTTCTTATCTACTTCATCACACAAGTTTTCTTGTCAAGCTTTGTTTTAATAGGAAATTGTTGCATCTAAATTGTAGGACAGACAAATTCTCTGGCAAGTAGAGTATGTTTGTCAATAGCATTCAGAGCAGCTGATCTTTTGGCACAGGCTGCTGCATGCTCCCATCCTGAGAGCAGTGAGCACTGTCTTCCTCCCTTCGTGCAATGGCGTCCATGAAGGAGATGAAGGAAGAGAGCATGCACCTGCTCTACTGCTGCTGTGCAGTCAAGGCACAGCCAAAAGAGGTGCCCGGGTCAAGATGAAAAATGTTCCTAGACCCTTACCCTTCAGACACTGCTAATTAACTTTTCTTCCATTGTCTTTAGAAGAAACACAAACCTATCTACTACTTCCTATCTTCCATTTGTTTTTGCTTCATTCTGTAAGAGATAAGAACAGCTAAAACGGTAACATCCATCTAGAGGCCAGTAGAGGCAGTAACCAGTCATGGGGCTTTTTTAAAAAGGGGTTTGGTATAGGTTATATGGTATTAATTAAGTGACAGGATAGATGTTACTTGGAATCTAACAGCTGCATGAACAGTCATCACAGAAAACTATAGTTCAAACTCCTGGAAACTTCTAACTCCCACTGAGTCATTTCACAGGGTTGACACGTTATTAGCATTGTCACAAGATTACCTCATCTCATTATCTGAGACTTGTGACATAGCTATTTATCCTTACATGTTGAACCTAGTGACCCATGTATCACTTTATGTCTCATTCTAATGAAACCTCTACTTAAAGCAGCAGTAGTTTCTATGGAAGGGGGAAGTAATTTTGATGCTCATGTATATTTTCCACTCAGACAAAAGAGAAAAGAAAAAAGAGCTGTTTCCTAATAAGCTGAACTTTCTGATGTGGAAGCCACAATGTGGCTAAGCAAACTAGATTTCAGTTTCCTTGCAGTCTTTGATCTCCACATCTTCTAAAGCATTTTAATAGCTAAAAAGATAATCCTCAACACACACACCTCCCCAAAGCCCAGTTTGATTATGTACACCAAATCAAGAAAGAAAGAAAGAAAGAAAGAAAGAAAGAAAGAAAGAAAGAAAGAAAGAAAGAAAGAAAGAAAGAACTTTCCAAAAGTAAAAATAAAAATATTATTGCATTAGCATAATCAAATGGGGGAGGGGGGGACAACACACCACTTAAACACTTCTTTCCATGGTCTAGTATCTCACTAAGCTTTTCTTGACTCTCAAGAAAGACCATTGAAAAATGAACCTAAGCTGCAAGAAATATAAAAATAAAAAATATCCTTCTTAAAAAAACAGTGAAATCAAAATACCCACATTCCCACATTAAGCATTATTCACACTATTCAGACTTTGCAAGCATATTGTTACAAAACTGGGTCATTTTTTCCTTAAAAAGTATAACAATATTGCAACTAAGAAAAATGTCAAAAATTATACCCAGAAAATACATCAGTTAAGATGAAAGAAAGTAGGACAAGTATACTTAATTTATACCTCTGACTAAAATGCTTATAAACAATACAAGACAGAACTTACTTACTAGTTGTCATATGACTCTTCAGAACTTATCTGTATTTCAAGCAAGTATAGAAACTTGAATTTCAATATCTCTAAAAATTAATATTTATTATTCAGAAAGTAAAAGTTACTTTTTTTTCCCCCACAACGAAATCTCACTGCCTACTTTGCATATTGAAGTTCTTATTTTCTTATCTGTCAGAAAAAGATTGAAATATCTTATCTTTTTAATAAGCTATCAAGCAATTTTTTTCATCAACAGTATTTTGGCTTTATTTGACAGCAGTATTTGTGACCATCTTGGGGGCTGTTCTTAAGAAAGCAACTCTGCCTGACAAATGACACTGTCATCGTCATTTCAACATGATTCAATTTCATACTATCTAATTAGACAACACTATACACTATTTTTATATTACTATGCAAGATATGCTCTATTGTCTTATTTTCTGGTTTACTGCTAATATTATTTATTAATTGGATTAATAATATTTGGTTATGGAAAACAGGGTCACATTCACATATTTTGTGCCAAATAAAACACAGTAGTAAAATTTCTAAAGACAATCGAAAATAAGATTTTTGTAATTCTGTTAAAGTTCATTACATTTTTTGTACTATGGTAATAATGCATTGGTAATTTTATTCTATAATCTATTTCAGTCAATTTCAGTTTTCATAGGAATAATGATAAAATTGCAATTAATTGTATTCATTCCTATCCCTATATTGACAAGTATCATCACACATCTGAGATTTTTATTTATGTTACTAAATAAAAAGAAGTAAGTGGATGAGTTTTCACACTGTAGATTACTCCTTATCCAACCCCTGGCTTTCTTTTGGACCACTCTATCTCTTTCTAAGACAGTGTAGGTTCTAGTGGAGACTTGTCCTAACAAACATCTGGCTCAGTTGTGGACTGGGTTGCTTCAGTTTCTGTCCCTTTTTTACTTAACAGCTTAGGCATACCATAATCATCTCCTCTCAGTAGTTCTCTTGTCATTTCTGTTCTCAGAGGAATGCAACATATAAAAATTAGTTCATTAAAAATAAAATGTTATGTGATAAAACCAGAGAATGAAAAGAAGTCTGAAAGGGACAGTCACAATGGACATCAGAAATAATTATTACAGTATATGCCACACTGAAGTATTAGCAATGTGTAGTATTTTATTTTAAGAAAAAGAAGGGCTTTTTCCAAAGATAAAAAATGTAGAACTAATGTCTGAAAGCTCCTTTTAAAATTAAAAATTGGCTAGATTAACACATAATTTTATAATTCTGTCATACTTATTTATCTAATTGAATTTTCATTTAACATGTCTAGTTTCCCTCTAACTCATACTTCCTCTACTAGTTTTAATTGGTGTAGGTTCACTGCACACCTCCATTCATATTTTATAAACAAAAAGCATAATTAAATAGTCCAATCCGTATTTTGTTGTCATATCATTCTCTATGCATTCACTTTCGCCACCGCTGATTTATGGTATTAACTGAACATAAACATTCCCCACTTTACAACATCATAAAACAAGCCGTTGGATGAATACTGTGTTTTAAAACCTTCTAGCCAATCAGCAATTAAAAAAGTCAAAAAGGAACTAAACTTCTGCATCTGAATTTACCTCTAAAAGTCTTTAAAACTAAAATCTCAAAGGTTTGAATATGATTAGAATATGATATTGGGCAATATTTTGAAGTCTGTCAGAAGAGTGATTCCAATATGTATTCCACAAACATAATTTCTTTGGAAAAGCAGTAATATTAATGAAAAGGAATTAGACTTGTCTAAAAGAGATTATAATAAAGAGAAACGTACAAATAAACTCATAATTTCAGATACTGGAACAATGGTAGTTAATACAGTACTGAGATAGATGCCCCTGTTAATATTATATTATTATGTTATCGTATTATTAACATTATCATGATTTCATAGTCTTCAGATAGTACTTTTTCAATACGTCATCTTCCTTTTACCAAATTAGTCAGAGCTTCACAGAGAGAACAAATACAACTACCTCACCCCTGGGGAACAACAACAACAAAAAATTAAAATGCTGAATTTTTTGATGAGTTATGTTCTAAAGGAAATTTCAGGAAGACTTAGAAGGTATCTTTTTGCTAATTCTCTGTGGCTTTAAGATAAAAACTTTAAAATACCTCTGATGTAACCCAGAAATTCCCAAATGTTCGTATACTTCCTCCATCCTCACCTGAATCTTGTATGCCTACTGCAATATGCAAAGTTCTTGCCTTGCTAGTGAAATAAGAACAATTAAGGTCTGAGATGGCACATCATTATTTTTGGCATTATGCATATAATGCATAATTTTGCAGAAATAAGAGATTAGCTACTAGTTTTAAACTGTCTGGAAAGCAATCCAGCTCTGCTCAGTTTCTACTTACAGAAATTCTGATTGGCTGAATGGCAATTTTTTGCCTAGCATGCCTCTTCATGTGGGAAGAGGTTTATTTACAGATTTATAAAATATTAATATATATTTATAAACTTATAAAGTACTAATCTTATGTTGGTAAAATGAAATATTTTAAATTAAGAATCCCAGTACAACTAATATGGTTCCCACAAATGTAACTCCTCTTGCCCAAATAGAACAGATAAATTATATATATATATATATATAAATGAAGATTGTAGTTTTCCCCACTGCACAAGTGACAAAAACAAATACATCTTTATGCACAATAAAAAAAAAAAGAACTGCTTGCTCATGAGATTTGGGTAAAGCCATTTAATGTGGCTTAACTTCTGTTAAGAGAGAGATTGTTTTGTACCCTTCTCTTCATCTTTTTCAATCCACATGTGAGGGGGAATCACAAGGATTCTATACTTGGTATAAGTGAAGCACCCTAATTGCTATAATGCACTGTATAACCATTAGTGAAGTGTGAAAGGAAAAAAAAATGTACTAGTTCTTTGGCATATAATTTTTCTCATTCAGAATGGAATAGTTTTAGGAAACTCAGAGAACAGTGAAAGAAGTTAACTTCCATAATAACATAGATCGTACCACCTTTATGAAACATTTTGGGAATATACAAATACATATTTTAAAACCTAAGTCCTGAAATTAAATTCTAAAATCCTTATCCAAGAAAATGTAAATGAAGTGATAATTGTTTAGCACACAAGTCAGTCCTAGGTCAGTGAAAACTGAAGGAAAACTGAAAGAAGTTCCTGGACAATATGCATGTCAGATAATTATATGTCATGCATTCATTAGAAGTGGAGCTCATCCTGCCAAACTTCAGTGAACTCTCAGCATGTTACATGTTACATGTTTACATGTTACAGAACATGCAAATTCTCAGCAACCCATCTCTCTTTACAGGAGTTTTCAGCAGATGAGTCATACTTAATATTCCATGAGATAAAATAGTTCCCTTACTTTGTCATGTTTACAACTAACAGTACCCATACAAAAAAATTTTCTGAAGGAAGGCAGAATAAATTCTTAGCTGTCATGTGAAAATTTGCAAAATGTGTGAATGATTATTTCCTATTTTGTGTATTTATATATATATTTAATATATTTATACAGGTATATCTAACATACATGTATCATGAAATGGGAAATTAGAAGAAGTTGAAGATACGAGAAACATGATATCAAAGATCTGAATGAAATGTCCTTTAGAAGCTATTGAACCAAAACCACTTGCCTTCTTAGTGAATAAGCAACAATAGTTTTTAATCTACAATGTCACCATGACTTAGGAAAGCATCCTGTTCAGGAAAAAAGAATTTTTATGATCTTAACTTGAAGAACATTGTATTTCTGTAGCTTCTTATATTTAAAAAGGTACCTATGTATTTGGGCAGATCCAAAAATACCCGAACTAAATCTCTAAATCTCCAAGTTGTCTTCAGCTATCTTAGCTATGGCTTCAACCTGGAGTCCTCTCTATTCTCATCTTATTTTCCCTTTTGAGGGAAGTAAGAGATAAGGAGATACTGTAGAATGTTGAACTAAATACATGATTAAATATTTAATTAAAAATTTGAGTTTTCTCAGATATTTTTATTTTTGTAATTTTAAAAGTTATGTTCTTGTGCAAGTTTATCTATGCATTCCAAATAAAATATCAGAATATCACTTCCATTGACAAAATTATGAATAAATAATATTCATGTTGGACAGAGCAGCAACTCAGCTACTCTGCTTGAAAGTCACCAAACAAGTATTACACTGGAAGCTTGTGGAAGAATCAGGAGCTGATGACTTGCTATCATCATTTTAGTACTTTAACCACAAGATTATTAGCAAAACCTTTTTTTTTTTTTTTTTTTTCCTTCCCCATTAACAGAGATGTATTATTTATTGATTGGTTTGGAGTGATTTAGAGTATGATGGACTCATTGTGGTGTCTGACTTATTCACAGGTCATTCCTGCAACCGCTATTCACTTAAAGAAAACTTGATTCATGGATGACCTTGGCTTTGGTGAGTATATTTTTGACTGTTTTATGCCTGAAACAAGCATAACCTTGGTCTGTTTGAAAAGACATTATCTCCCTGCATGAAAACCATCTTCTTGCCTTTGTACTTTGATTATAAAGTTACAAGGACTGTAAAATATTTGATTAATTTCTTCTTTCCCCCTGAATAGAAAAATACTGCATCTATTTTCCATTCCTTAATTATTTATGAATAAATAAAACTCAACAGCTGAAAATAAGCCTCTAAAATGGCAATAAATAGATTCTTTAAAGTAGACGTATAGTCGAATTCTGGTTTTCCAGTGCAGAATGAGAAGTTCATAGACTTACTGTGGATAGTAAACCAAGATGGTTCTGTGAAAGAACTTTTTCCTCAGATGCATAGAAATCAGTTCTTGTCCTCTATTAGTCTGAGTTTTACGATATCTGAATTTGAATCATGGATAGAGGCACAAAGACACAGATTTAGTGAGCACATCTTCATGCATTTAGTTTGGGATTCATTTGTCTTATCTTTAAATATTTACAATAGAGACGTGCATATTTGTCTTCCTGGATTCTCTTTGTGTTGAAGAGAGAAAAATGGGCACCTGCAAGGAACAATTAATCTGATAATGTTAAGTGTCTACTTTATGATGGAGTGAATCATTCCCCTAGATGTGCCTGTTTCTCTCCACAGATTTAAAGACAGTCTAAACATCTAAATCAGATGGGGAGATCTGCACCACAGATGCCTGTATTTGACCAGATGAACTCATTTCCCAGGTGCTTCTGTCAGGAAGTCTGTTCTCTTCGGTCCCGATAAATTGTGTATTACTATATTGTATATAGTTCCTAGCTTAGTTTGAACCTTGGCCAGCCAGCATTTTCTCAGGTACAGTTGGGTGGTAAGTACAAGTCAAGGATCATTTCTAACAAGCAATTTAATATGGGCTAACTGTTCCAGAGAGTAAAATAATTTAACACAGTGCATGTGCACCGTTCTGTACTGATTGACTTCAGTGCCGGAGAGTAGTCATGGGTATGTTTAATTTACAGGATGCAGTCCCTATAGCTGTAGTCTCCACACTTGCTTGCTACAAGCAACAATTCTGAACAAATTATTCAGACAGAAATCATATCTTACTCTCCGTAGTGATCTCAGTCTAAATATTTTAATTTCCCACCACCACAATCAGTGCTAGCAGGCTATAATTTTGGGACACATATTCTGTGGTCACCATTAAGAATATAAAAATGGCATTCTGGAGATCCATTTAAATCTGCATTTAGATCAGTATCCATATGTATTCAGTAATGGACACTTAAGGAAAAAGTATAAAATGTAGAAACATATTTCATATGGTATACCTTTCCTCTCTCCAGCTCTTGGTGTTTTAGGGATTACTGCATTCTCAAAGTTTTTATCCAAATTTTTTCCATATTTACAAGGATAGTTAGGAAGTTTCCTCAACCTTAACCTTAAGCCAGTCAAGGTCTCCTTTGCTTTGGGGATATTGTAGAGTTGAGTTACAGATTCCATCTGCAAAATCATAGAATCATAGACTGGTTTGGGTTGGAAGGGACCTTAAAGATCATCTAGTTCCAACCCCTCTGCCATGGGCAAGGATATCTGTCACAGTTTAACCGCAGCCAGCAACTGAGCACCACACAGCTGCTCACTCACTCGTCCTCAGTGGGATGGGGAAGAGAATTGGAAAAGTAAAAGTCAGAAAACTGGTGGGTTGAGACAAAGACAGTTTAATAGGTAAAGCAAAAGCTGTGTGTGTAACCAAAGCAAGACAGGGAATTCGTTCACCACTTCCCAGGGGCAGGCAGGTGTTCAGGCATCTCCAGGAAATTAGAGCTCTATGATGCATAACGGTTTCTTGGGAAGACAAAACATCATGACTCCAAACACTCCCATTCTTCATTCTTCTTTCCCCAGCTTTATATGCTGAGCATGACATCATATGGTATGGAATATCCCTTTGGTAAATTAGGATCTGCTGTCCTGGCTGTGTCCCTTCCCAACTCCTTGTGCACCCCCAGCCCACTCACTGGTGGGGTGGTGTGAGAAGCAGAAAAAGCCTTGGCTCTGTGTAAGCACTGCTCAGCAGTAATGAAAATATCCCTGTGTCATCAACACTGTTTTGGTCACAAATCCAAAACATAGCCTCATACCAGCTATTATGAAGAAAATTAACCCTATCCTAATGAAAATCAGCACAACATCTTTCACTAGATGAGGTTGCACAGAATCATCAGATCTTTCTTTCAATAGAAATACAGTGAGTGTACTAACACTATTCAGCACGGATGTAGGGAACAAGACAAATCAGTCCAACAAAGCACACTTGAAAAACTGTGACTAGAAATGTTGAACAATGAAACAGTCTCTGTGCTTTAGTGAATAAAAAGTAATGTGTCTTGTATGATATTTCAAATAAATGCAGGACACTGAAAACATCGCAGGATAAAGCATCTTCCTCATGACCCAGACTGCATGCTAGGCACTATTTTCTATTTATAGGTATCCTGAATTTCAATCATATTACCAGCTACCTGCTGAGTCTGGCAACATATCTAATTTCATGTTGAACCACCTGACTGCCTTTTCTCTAAAAAACAGTTTCCCAGACTTATTGTCACTGACCTAGCAAAGGTTAGCCATAAATCTTTTTCTCAGCAAGGGTGCTGATAGTTTAAGAGGTTCTCTAATAAGCAATGCTATATTTCTGAGCTTATAACCAAAACAGCATGAACTGTCATATCTTTCTGAGAAGTATTTAGATAGGGTTGCATAAATCCAACAGGTTAGTGAATAAATTTGCAGATTTTTTTGTGTATCTGTGCCTGATGGACTATTTGTTTTATTTGTGCTTGTTCAGTCATGTTTTGCTGTTGCTGATGAATAGTCATTCATATTACCTAGTCATAGTCTCTGCTTCACTGACTTTTCTCTAACTAAACTGGAACTTAGTGCCTCTTATATGCTGGCTACTCTTATTTGAAAAAATGAAAATCAAACCTTTTTCTGTGCTAAACATGATAAAATTTGTTCAATTTATTAAAGAATCTACAAATTATTATCTGGGATATAATGTAATATCTTTAAACTGAAAATCTAGGATTCATTTTCCTAGACTTAGCTTAACTTTAATCTGAGTTGATTGTTTCACCATGTCACTGAACCTGACTGCATTAGACATAAGGACAATGTGTCCACTTTGTTTCCATTTAAATCAATTGTGCCTACTAGGAATTACTGCTTTTTAAGTCCACCAAATTAGTTACAGCCTAAGAGCGATCTTTTGTTTGTCAGGAGGCTATTCTTACCATACCAAAATGGTGATCCTGATGAACAGTTTGATGATAAAATAACAGTGAAATTTCAAACCATAAAAGAAAAATCTGCACTAATGTATTTTTAAAAATGCTGTGGGTTTTTGAGCTCTTGTCGGTTCATGTAGGAGTAAAAATGTTGGAAGTTTATTATATTTTGATAAATGTGCTTTCTGATTGTCAAATACCTCAGCCTTTAATTGCATAAAAAGGCCATTTATGGTCTCCCATTTGCCAATAGACAGAATAGCATCTCTCCAAGCTCATAATCAAAATAAAGTAAACCCAAATATTAAGCCCATAGCTTTTTCAGAGCATGATGTGTCCACGTAATGTTTCAAAGGCATACGATAAAAATGTGGCATAGAAAGAAAGATAAACATGACAAAAATATAGATATCTACTGCTTTCAGTTATGTAAAAGTACATTTGGAGTCCACTGAACCTCCTATATTTTCTTAGGAAACATAGCCTAAAACTGATATAATGGTAAATAAGACAAGGACATGATGTGATTTTGATTTTATTTCTGTCACAAAAGTTGGAGCAACATTAATTTACAACAAAAGCCATTGTAAAGATTGTTTTCAAAAGCACTGCTCCTGAAACAAGACCCGTGCGAAGATACAAAGTCTGACCCTGCCAAGCTTGCTATGGATAAACAAAACCATCTGATTTCAACATCATATTGGCTAAAGTTCATTAAATTAACAACCAAACATGTAGACTGAGTTAATGTACTCAATTTACTGGTGACATGAGGATATTAATGAAAATTAGATAGTATGCCATTAATATGTAAAGTACCTGTAAGGTATACATTCTATGTTGCTCAAAAAGTGTAAGCAATACAATGATACACAGGTAGCATGAAGAGCATGTAGTCCTTGGGATCTAGTTCTACAATTTAGACTACTCTTGCAGTACAAAGATATGGTTTCTACTTAGATTGTTACAATAGTGTGATCTCTTCTTGGCCATCAGCTGCCATTATTTACATTATCTGTTTAGAAATAATGATCAAATTCTAACTAATTGCTTGGATCAAAATAGTTTTGAATATTAAAAAAACAAACAAAAAAAAAAAACAAAAACAAAAAAAAAACCAAACAAACAAAACCCCCCCACACTGCAGGGGTCACATTCTATGTCTTTTTCTTTCTTTTTTCTTTTTTTTTTTTTTCTTTATCTTTTGAAAATTAAGTGTTTGAATGCAGCATAGAATGGTAGTTCACATGTACTAACTTTCTGTGCTAGTCACATACAGAATGTATCAAAAAAAGGAGCTAGTGTTCCAGTAAATTTCTGGGTGTTCAAAAGACCACCATATCTCTTCACTGCAGCAACTATGCTGTAGTACAAAGTAGCAAGAGATTTGAAACTTTAGGAAACTTTTGGAGTTTATCATTAGGAAAACCTGGGGAGCTAAGTCTCCACTCATGAACTTGACTCAGTAAACTGAAGTTTGGTTGTCTTGCTGTTGGTTACTACTTACATTGCCACTTTCATGGAAACTGCTGTTATACTGACTGAAAATGGGATAAGATACTTTAACATAACTGCTGCTTTACACAAGACTGTTTTCCTTTTATGTTCAAAATGGAGATTATTTTAAAGCACTGTTTTACATATTCATCATGCTGACATGTGTTTCTATGGAAACAGGAAAAAAGTAATAGCCGAGTTCTAGGAACTCTTGTTCAATTCAGTGACTCAATCTAACAGAATTCCACTTTGAGCAGAAAGAAAAGAACAATCTGAATCCTACCTGTAATGACTAAAATGTTTTTGCTCATGAATTATTTGAAGAGGATGAAGAAATGTTTTCACTGCGATGGTCTGGAGAGTTCATTATCCATTACTTTTCACCCAGTACCACCCAAAATACGTTCATCTGTGGCATGTTTATGTTTAGATTAAAAAAAAAAAAAAAAGCTTCTAATTTTATTTCTTTGGGAAATTAATTAATTAGTTACATAAAAGCTAGGGACTGAAACTCACTTTTGCTAGCACATTGCACTAAAAACTTCTATATGCAATCCCAGCATCCCAGAAATTAGGCAGAAGTGTTTATCAAGAGGTAATAAAAAAGTCATTTTGATTAAGCATATATGAGAGGTTAGGTTTTGCCTTTTTAGATTAAATAATAGAGTTTATTTATTTGAAGAGTGTGTCTGCTTAAGTTTCTAAATTTATTGGTAATACAATACATTCAATGGGTTAAGGATGCTTGAATCAAAACATAGCTACAGTTTTGCTTTAGGTAAAGATTACTTTCAAGTTTCATTTCCTTTCTGTTTTCAAATTCACTGAGATCAGTAGAAAATCTTGCAAGGATTTCAGATAGCTGTGGATGAATTAGAAAGTTCAGCCTCCTCAAGTGCTGAACCAAATGCACCCACAGGGACTTTACATGTTTAGTTGGTGTCCACTTTAATGGAATTTATAGAGTAAGATCAACATGTTCAATGATTTTAAAGAAAACGTCATGTAGAAAAACTGGCTTTAAAATACAATTCATTAAAATATAAAAAAACTTTTTTTTTCCAACTACATTGTCATTCAATATTAGGAAAAGCTATAATTTTTAAACTTTTATTTTGCATGAAAGTCTACTCTATTTGTCAACTGCCTCTGTAATAGTATGTAATATACATAAATGTATGTAGCTATGTTATATATAAAACAGTTCAATCCACCCTGATTGGCAGATGAAATCCAAAGCAGATATGCGTGATTGAGAGCCCATCCATGTACCCTGTGAATGCATTAGACAAGGATGTAAATTTTGTTTGTTTGTTTTTCTGTAATTGGTTAACATTTTAATTATGGAAAGAATTAATATTTGTCTGACTTAAGTAAATTAAATGTATAGGTTTTAATATTTGTATATTGCCCAGAAACACACTAGAGAAACATTATATGCAATGGTATAAACATTGATAAAAATAAGAGGTGAAATTGTGGCTAATAAAGCCAGTGAAAGAATTTACCTTGGTTTATCTAGGGATAGTAACTTACTCAAGGAATTTAAAGAAATATTCTTTTTAGAAATAGCTGTTATTATTTATAACAAAACAACAACTCCATACATTCTTTCTGAGAAGCTAAGCCTACTCCATAGATTGGTATTCTAGTATATATTATATAAATTAGATTACTGAATAATTCAAGAAAGTTACTAAAATTTCTTGTGATAGTACATGTTTTTAAAGCATTTATAAGTATTTCTTTTTTCTATCTGATTCAGTAGATGTGTAAAATCTGCACCAGGAGGACAGCGTTTACAAAAAAGGGAATGGCACCAACTCATTTGGGATAGAATTTTCCTTTTGGGCTTAATATCACTATAGTGTTTGGAAGATATTTTGCTATAATGACACTGTTCAAGGGAAAGGTAGCTGGCAGTCCTCATCATCTTTCACAAGCAGTGTTTAATGAGCTCATTTGTTGATATTTAATTGGTCTTATTACTCCGATTCTTTATTAATAGAGACCACTAAATCAATGATACAGGAAGCTAATATGACTTTGTTAGCATCAAATTCAAAATATCCCCTTTCAAAAATAAGTAAGTGAATAAATAAATAAAGCCCAGAATACATTAAAACTGTTTGCTCTTGAAGCAGAAGTTTACTCTGTCACATTGTAAGGAAATGCTGGCACTCTCAACACAGCTGAAGAAATATTTCTTCCTGACAGACCACACTAAGGGTGAAATAATGCACAGGCTGGGTTTCCATGTCTCAGTAAGTCAATGACTTCCGTGATTGCAATTTACTTTTGCATTTGCAATTCAGGGCTGAGATCCAGAAAGATCAAGTAATTTGTAAAATAGCTCTGGCTACTTTCTCAGTTAGAACAAGAAAAATGTAGGTATAAAGTTTTGCTTAAAAATTGTATTCACTAGTTTAAAGGTAGCATGTCATTTGAACACAGTAAATGGAGCAATAACACACTGGAAATTCAGTGCAGAATTCAGTGTGAATTTCCTAAGTTTTGGGCTCCCTATACTTAAAATTCCATTTCTGCCAGACCTTGGGACTGGTTGTTCATGCTATCTGGGCATGAACATATGCTGCAATATTATGTCCTTAAGCATGATTCATGACTGGAAATGTTTTCTGTCATTCTCCCACATGAAGGCAGGTAGAATTTGTCTGATTCATAGATGTTGCCCAGAGAAGCTGTGGATGCCCCCTCCCTGGAAATGTTCAAGGCCAGGTTGGATGGGGCTTTGGGCAACCTGGTCTAGTGGAGGGTGTCCCTGCCCATGGCAGGGGGGTTGGAACTAGATGGTCTTTGCGGTCCCTTCCAACCCAAACTAGTCTATGATTCTATGACTCTGTGATTCTGTGATTCTATGTTTAGTGTATATATCTGTATCTTAGCTAATTGGCATAGACATGGCTTATAGTCAAAGGAAAGATTGTGTGAGACCTAGTAGTATAAGTAGACAGACTCAAAAAACGGGTGGACAGGGGTTACAGCTGACAGGGGTTGCTTCTTATCTTAATAAGATGAGCTTTGTTCTTCGACCCTTGTCATTGTATAAGAGACCAGTGAAAAGAGAAATAAAATTTTAAAAAAAAGGAAAGGAAAATGAGAAGAGAAGAGAAGAGAAGAGAAGAGAAGAGAAGAGAAGAGAAGAGAAGAGAAGAGAAGAGAAGAGAAGAGAAGAGAAGAGGAGTAGTTATGGAAAGCTATAGATTCAGTCAGTGAAAAAATAGTTATACCCAAGACCAGTCTTCTTGGAAGCACCCAATTTTCTACTTCTACTCTGAGCCTTCAAGAAAGCTTCTTTCAGTTTTATAAATTTATGCCTAATTCCTGTTTCCTTCATGCTCCTGCCTTAGTTATATCCCCAGTGTTTTTTGAGGTTTTGTTTGTTTGGTTGTTGTTGTTGTTGTTTTTCTTGAGAATAGCAGCTTTGATTTAATAAAAGTATGGTCTTGCTTGTGATCTCTCCACAGCTGAACAAGGAACTAATTCTCATCTTGTGTTTTCTCTGCATTAAGTATAAAGATCAAGTTTTACCAGTAAATGTCACCCTATGACAGTGAAAATTTATAGATAGTGTGATTGATCAGTGACTTTGACCTCAAGATAAGATTCACAAATAGGCTTGAAAGACAGAATGGACATAACTTGCACTTCTGACCTTGTAGAAGTGAAAATTTTCAGGACTGTAGCACTCAAGACTGCAGTAAACTGTCACTACCATTCTTCCCCTGTAAAAGGCTCTCCAGACTTACAGTGCGGATCTTACAAATAAAATAGATTCTTATTCTGCATAAATACAAATTTGTTTTTCTGTTATGCACAAACCAAAAAGATTTCTGCTGCTATCAAATACTTCTTCAATGTTAAATTTCCCACTCCTTACCCCCCAAGGTTTTTCTGTTCTTTCTTCCGCTGCATGTCTCTGCTTTGTATTAGAAAAAATGTATCAATAAAATAATTTCAATAGAAACAAAACTAAAAAATTATCACAGAAGTTCTATTCTAAAAATTATGCATAGTGTTCTGAATAACTGAATCAGGTGTTGTACCTCTAGTTTTTCATTTGTTTTAAAAACTGCAAAAATTACCTCAAACCCTGTATTCTTCTTGAGAACAGTGCTTATTCTAGTGTGATTTCAGAATATTTTGGGAACATAAGCTACTAAAAAGCTTTATATCATAGCTCACACCTTTGTATTCTAGTTCTATTTTTTTAAAAACTAATGGCTAACAAAAATAATAATTAAAAAATACATGTAGTATTCAAATTCCTAGTACTTTTAGAAACTTAGAATTCTTAGGAGCATAAGCTGCTTTAGCCTTTAAAAGCAGGAGGCTTAAACTCCAAATCAGTTTGAATTCTCTGAGCCAATCTTTGTCTGTTAGAAAAAAAATGAACAGAGGCACAAACTAGATAACAGCCTTTTATGGGGTACAGAAATTAAAGTAACAGAATTACCTTTCAAAGAGATCTCCAGGGCTTTAATGTAAAAATAGCTATTATTTTATTAGACAAGGCTCTAATCCACAGTCTGCTCAGCTGTACTCCAGACTTCTATAAGATAATCAATGCCTTCACTGGAGAGTAGCTTGATTAAAAAAAAAAAAAAAAAAAAAAAAAAAAAAAAAAGGGGGGAAAGGATNNNNTTAAAAGAAAAAAAAAAAAAAAGAGGGGGGAAGGATATTTGGAGAAGCTGGGGAGCCATCTTGTGGTGATTTTATTTAATCCTCCGAAAAAAGGAGTATATTTTGCATGAAATTGTTTCAATTTTGGCTTACTTGCAGGTTCTCACTGCAGATGTTTTTGGCTGGAAAAGCATTTTATCTTTTTCTGTTCATCTGCTCTGTTGAGACATCTACATCAAAGTATGTCTAGGAAAAAGATTTAAAAAAAAAAAAAAGAAGAAGAAGAAAACAACAGGCTGTGTTGCTCACAAGATGTATTTGAAACCACCAAAATAATAATTTGTGCTTTGTACTACTGAATGATTTTCACCATATGTCTTTTCTTCAGGAGTATAATATTAAGTAAGAGAATGTCATAAGAGAGGGAAAAATATTCTTTGGATTAGGAAAAGTACAGCTCCTGCTTTTGTATCAAACACTTTAGTGATTTAATTTTTAGAGAGTTACAAAAAATCCTGTAAAGAATGTAAACTCCAACTTTTTACTGCATGGAAAGACCTTAATGGGAAGTTGAATTTGTGTTTTATACATTTATGTGAAATTGCTTAAGACTGCACAAAGACTTGGAGTTAGGAGACTTAGATTCTGCTATGGAATGGCTATTGCAACCATACAGAGAATCTGTTTTAGAAATTCTAAAACAACTGGGTAAAAGTGCCCAGGGTATATACCTGCAGTATTTGAGGAATCAGCTCTGTCTCAGCTGAAATCAAATAATTAAATATTAGTTTCTTGTAATATGTTCAGCTTGCTCCCTGCTTGGGAAGACTTATTTAGTGGCATCTAGTTTTGAGCTTACTAGCCTCGATAAGCAGCAATAAACTCAATTAATCACCAATAATGTCAGTACTTTCAATGAAACCAATACATTGTAATATATATATATATATATATTTGGAAGTCCCACAAGGGTAATAGTTTTTCCTAGGTATCATTTTTTTGTATCTCAAAAGCAAGGGAAAAGTCTTGAGTAATATTACAGAAGACAGTTTATCACTAACTGCATCGCTAAGAAACAATAAGCCTCCAACAACATGGCCACCCAAAGCTGTTTTGCATCCAAGGATAAACACAGTACTTGTTCTTGGTGGCTCTCTCCTCCCCGCATACCCTGTTAGTGCTTCCTGTTGTCCTTCTTTGTCTCTCCTTTTCTTTTGCTCCTTACATTTACCTGTAGGCAACCCTAAGTAAGGGCAGTATCACTGGGAGTTCTAAAGGGTCAAATCATACTGAAGTCTCTAAAGGGTCTCAGAAGTTGTTGTCTGGCAACCAGGACTACTAATATTGGCATCTTTACTCCCTTACCTTTTCTCCCCTCAGCACAATTTTTAGCACTTCCCAATTTCACATATTTTCAACTTTTCTAGTGGTTGAAAGAGCCATTCAGAAAATCCTGCCGACATAATAGAGTGGGCTTGCTGAGCCATTCCTGCATTTCCAGAGCTATACATTCTGCTCACTTTTTCCATGTGAATTTCATCCACGCAGTTTAAAATTGAAACATTTTAAACCCCATCTCAGTTTCAGAATTGGTTTTGCATGAAAGCATCTACATGGGTATTCTGCTTACTTTTCCTGACTTATTAATATAATCTGAAATACTATTCCTATGGTTAATACATACTGTGATTCATAATGCTAACTGCAGATAGGGGAAAATTAGGATGTCTTTCCCCGTTGTGACAAATGTGCCTGGTTTATTTATTTATTTCAATTCTCTTGCAGAAGCATTCCACGCATTCTTACAAACCTCATGCCAGATCTAGACTCATATTCCATTTTCTCCACTGCCCCATCCCTGAGTAACACATTGGAGATAATGAAAGTGTAAGAGAATGAATTAGCAAAGTGTGTATAATGGGAACAAAAAGTGCTTTCCAGTTTCTAAATCCAGACCCCCTTCCCCTCAGATGACCTACAGTGACTGAAGATGCTTCAAGAAGACATCTAATGAAAAGGATTGGAACCTTCAGCTATGCTGTGGTGCACTTCAAAGAGGTGGCATACATAGATTTTATCCTTCATAGTCAGAAGGCTCTGCTGAAAATCCTCGGGAAGGATGTCTGGTTTGCCTGAATGACCGTTAGTCCTGTTAAGCTCCTCTGCATACACAGAACTGTTGAACAGGCAATCCTTCGGTTTAATTCAGCCATCAGGTTCAATTTCATTATTGCATTAATGCTCAAGTATTGTTGCCCCTAAAATAAAAATGACTGAATGAGACTGTGGCAGTTCACCCCTTTTATCACCACAATAGATGAATAGTTTTTAGAGTAAGAATTTTGCTTTCTGGCCTGGCAAAGCTGAAATAGATAGAAATAGAAATATTTTAATGAGCCACTTTTTTTTGTTTTCTCTTTAACATCAAGATGTTTTTAATGTAGTTAACTGTTTCCCATGCAGAAAACATAAACAAATAAAATCCACACTGAGAAAAGAACATGATATTTTGAAGGACTATGTAGTAATAGCAAAAATTAACAGAAGTGAAGAGGAAAAGGATGGATGTCAGAGAGAATTGATTAGTAGTTAACAGAAGAACCACATGAAAAAAGAAATATCTGTACATGTGAAGAGATGGAAATATAACAATACACATCAGGAGAGAAAGAGAAGAAAGTTAAAGCCAAAGAGGCCGATGGGTTAACTATGAGATTAGGAAAGAGAGAAAGAAGCTTAGAGCTACGGAAAGGAAGAGAGTTACAGAAGAGAGAAAAAGAAACAAGTACAAAAGCAACAACCAAATAGCATGTGAAAAGATGGAGGTAACCTTTATTAATGGACACCAAAAACAGTCCTTGGGAGACAAGTTTGAAAAAGCAAATACTAGAGAAGAAGCACCTACAACCTTAGGCACCAAGGTGAACAGATAAGACAGTGATAAAACATTTTTAAAATACCTTTTGTAAGAGAGCAAAACTGTATTTTATTTCAAATAAATATTATGTGAAATTATTTAAGGTACTGATATCCGTGGATATACTGAGATGAGGATTTAAGTCTTAAAAACATTTTGTATTTTTGAAATGCTGCTTTCTCTCAGGTCCTAGTTAAAATCTCTTATCTTTTTTAAGCTTTACTTTCTGATTCATTTATCTTATTTCTATTTTACGCTTGTAATTATATAGTCCCTTGAGGAAAAATGTCCATATTATGTATCAACAACACAATCTGTCACAATTTGGCACAGTTGTCAGTCTTTGCTTAAGGGAAGGCCAGGAATGGAGTATCAGGGGGTTTGCAGGTCAAGACAGAGATGAATTGACAAAGAACTGTGGTGACACTTGCTCATTGTTTCTTGCAGTATACCTAATTCTGACTAATACTAGTACTAGTATCATTTGAGATTGTGATGCTGCAACAATTATTCTTTTTATGAATATTGAGCTCTCCCCAAATGTAGTTTAAAATTAACTTAATTAGTGAAGCTACAAAGAGTCAACTGTGTTCATGACAGTGTGGCAGGCTTCTCCCACATATTAAAAGTATGCATGTCACATAAATTGATTAGCTATTTATAAAATTCTGCAGATGCCACTAAATGTGTTAAGGTAACCATTACTTAGACTAATACAATGATACTAAATACAAATCTCTTTCATAACTACAGCATGTACATGAATAAATCAAATCACATTCTTTTTCTTTTGAAAAGTCTGGAACTAAAAGCCTTTCTGAGTCTGAGCACACAAAATTTCAAATTACATCATGATTGGCCAAGAAGGCCAACAGCATCCTGGCTTGTATCAGGAATAGCGTGGTCAGCAGGACTAGGGAAGTGATCGTCCCCTGTACTCGGCACTGGTGAGGCCACACCATGAGTACTGTGTTCAGTTTTGGGTTCCTCACTACAAGAAAGACATTGAGGTGCTGGAGCATGTCCAAAGAAGAGCAACAAAGCTGGTGAAGGATCTAGAGAGCAAGTCTTATGAGGAGCAGCTGAGGGAACTGGGGTTGTTTAGCCTGGAGAAAAGGAGATGCAGAGGAGACCTTATTGCTCTCTAAAACTACCTGAAAGGAAGCTGCAGCAAAATGGGTGTCGGTCTCTTCTCCCAAGGAACAAGCAATAGGACAAGAGGAAATGGCCACAGGTTGTGCCAAGAAAAATGTCTTCACTGAAAGGGTCATCAGTCATTGGAACAGGCTGCCCAGGGAAGTGGTTGAGTCATCATCCCTGAAGGTACTTAAAAGACACGTAGATGTAGTGCTTAGGGATGTGCTTTAGTGATGGACTTGGCAGTGCTAGGTTAATGGTTGGACTTGATGATCTTAAAGGTCTTTTCCAAAGCAAATGATTCCATGATTCTGCAATTTATCTCAGAAAATACAGATATTCATAATAACTGTGTTATTCCAAATATAGACCTTAGAATTTACTTCAGCATATAAGTTCTTCCATTAGTCAAGATTGAATCAAAAATTAGAGATATCATGAGTTCTATTTATTTTGTCTTGAGATAATTATTCATATTGAGAAAGTATTTTTAATGGAGTTTTTCCCAGTACAGGTACTTTCCTTTTTTCTTATTTACTTGATCACAGATATAAAACATTTTTAGTGACTTTTAAATGTGGTCGAAAAATCAGTAATTTATTTCAGGAATTATAATGAAGTGTAATGAGAATTTTCACAATTTAGGTACTTTGAGTATTCCAGTAGTTGAATAAATATAGAGACTATCAATAAAAGCATTCAACAATAAATGTTTACATCCAAATAATAAAAAATACATATAATTTCAGCAAAATATGAAAAACAAATGAAAATTTTAATTTTTGGTAAGTTATAATATTTTCTGTGATTCTTACTGAACTGTTGTAACAACACTGCCATGATCTTAAGCATGATGAGGAAAACCTGTACAATTTACATCACAGCACTAAACTGAATAACACAATTTTGATATTACTAGGAATATGTGTGCTTTGGTACTTTAGAGGTACAAAATATCCAGCAGTTTTCACTTCCTCATGGGGAAGTGATAGGTCCTAAGTACATTTAAAGGAAATTGAAACTGTTCTACATTAAACAGAAAACAAACAAACAAACAAACAAAACCCAACCAAAACCTACAACCAACAAAAATCCAAAACCTTTTGTTAATATCAAACTTAAGGCTGAGACAAAGTACATGGGACTGAGAAAAGAGTTTCAAAAGATAGATCAACATTAAATTTCTTTGTTATGATTTCCCCTGAGAAGCATGTATCACTCATATATATGAAAACAGGATTTATTTTTTGGTATTCGGTATTGCATTTTAGAAATAGCTGTCTCCTAAGCTACTCCCATGCTTTTGCTTATTATGAATATTTTCCATTTTTGCGTCATAATTACTGTACCAACAACAGAAGATAAGATTAAAAGTTATTATTGCTGAGATGTGAGGATCAAAATAGATTTTTTTTCTTTTTATTCTTTTTTATTGTGTCAGAATGCAGGTTGCAAAGAACTTCAGCAAGGGTGAAATATGAAAGCTGTAATTCAACTTTGAATTCAGGATGTCTCTCAGTTCAGTTTGAAACTGACAGGCTAAATAAATACATCAGCTCCATTAGCACTGAGAACTAATGCATTGTTTTATTTGAATTAATTACTTCTGTGAGTATATGAGAAATATATACAATAAAAATATTTATTCTTTTATTATTCATCTGTTTTAAATAATAACAGATGGGTGTCCTGGCTCTGGCTAAGATAGAGTTAATATCGCAAGGAGCCAGGCCAGGTGAGCCAGGCTGGCCGGGGGCTATTCCATACCATGTGACGTCATGCTCACCATAAAAGGGGGCTGGTCGGGGAGGGGTGGGGTTGGTGTGGCTCCGGGGAGGCCTGAGTGTCCGGTAGGTCATCAGATCGGTAAATTGCTTTCTGTTATCACTCATTGTGTATCTCTTTTATCAGTACTGTTGATTGTTTCCCTCTCCCTTGCTGTCCCAGTAACCTGTCCTTACCACAACCCCCGAGGCTTTTGCCTTTGTTTGTCTGTTCTCCTTCCCACCCCGCCGGGGAAGGGTGAGCGAGCAGCTGTGTGGTGCTCAGCTGGGCCTAAACCATGTCAGTCCTTTTTGGTGCCCAACGTGGGGCCCGAGGGGTTGTGATAACAACGAGTCTGACCTAAGTGTGTTAACACAAAGTTGTTATAAGCATTTATAATGTCATTTAAACAGTCGCTGGTCACAATGATGTTCTGTTTGGTCCCATGGCTCTGGCTTGTAAGTCCTTGTTTACTCTATGTAATTCCTGTGATGCTGTTTATCACCTCTGGGAGAGGGGTTCGTGTTCTCATATTGTTGTATTGGGTGATATCGGCTTATGATA
>VXBL01007297.1:0-52117 GCA_013400195.1 Aramus guarauna | reverse complement strand
TGAGGTGCTGGACCGTGTCCAAAGAAGAGCAATGAAGCTGGTGAAGGGCCTAGAGAGCAAGTCTTATGAGAAGTAGTTGAGGAAACTGGGGTTGGTTAGCCTGGAGAAAAGGATACTCAGGGGAGACATTATCAGTCTCTACAACTATCTGAAAGGAGATTGTAGCAAGATCGGTGTTGGTCTCTTCTCCAAAATAACAAGCAATAGGACAAGAGGAAATGGCCTCAAGTAGCACCAGGGGAGGTTTAGATTTGATTTTAGGACAAATTTCTTCACTGAAAGGGTTGTCAAGCATTGGAGCAGGCTGCCCAGGGAAGTGGCTGAGTCACCAACCCTGGAGGTATTTAAAAAGGTAGATGTGGTGCTTAGGGACATGGTTTAGTGGTTGGATTTGGCAGTGCTAGATTAACAGTTGGATTTGGTAATCTTAAAGGTCTTTCCTAACCTAAAACATTCTATGATTCTAAGGCTTTGCTGTGCAGGTTTTCTACCAGGGTTTTTTTTGTTTGAACAACCTGCTACGTTGGCAAGATAATAATACATTCAGACTCTTTACTGCTGACTCCTGTTTTCTGCCCTATGTTCTACATATCTGTAAGAAAATTCATATTTTGACTAATGGGAAACGTTCTAAAAACCTATGGTATTATCTGAGTATAATCAGTTCCTCAGTAGGAGTAATGAAAACTCGGACTATAAAGGATTTGTATATAAATTCTTTACCTTTCTTCTGTCCTAGACTATTTATCACATTCTGAACAAAATAGAGAATAAAACAACAACCACCAGAGGTACATATTCATATGTGAGGTATAACTTTGTTTTTGTTTTTCAGTCACTCAGTGACTTATTCCTCAAGGAGTCTTTAATGGAATGCAGACTATTTTGTGGGGGATTTTTGGTGGTTTTTTTTTTTTTTTTTTTAATTCTTTTCCTTGCTTACCACTTAACCAATTTCAATCAGGAGAGTCCAGGTGGTAATCAAGCTGGTATGAAATTGTTTTCATGGAATAATTTCAATGGATGTTACATGGTAATTACCACTCTAACATTAGCATTAACAGCAGGGATAATTGACTGAAGTCATTGGCCCTAGTCCAAGATGACCCTGTCCATTTCCTACCTCAACAAGCAGAACAGTACTTTTTTGGCTTGACATTCAAGCACATTTGTAGCACTGAGCACATAAAAAAAAAAAAAAAAGTAACTCCGTTTTTTTAAGATCAAGTCAGAGATAATATGAGTGGTTTAAACCTGCTAAGCTTCTGCATACAGAAACACAATGTTATCAGAATATTAATTTTGTAAGTTTCACGCAGCAGTTTAATTACCTTTGGAGAGACAAATTAACACATTTTAATGAAAATCTTTATCTGGGTCTTGGCCTGTATCTCAAAAAATAAAGAAAATGTAAGACATCTTCGCACTACTCTAGTCCTGCTGCAGAACTAACACTGAGCTTCTTTATACATAGGAATGGTTTTGGGTTGTTGGGTTTTTTTGTTTGGTTGGTTGGGTTTTTTTTTTTCAGATTTCAGTGACCTTTCTGGCATACATCACCTGTGAGCTACAACTGCAGAAGTTCATTTCCTTTCCCTGGACACACACCTAACTCTCAGAAGAGGATTGCTTCAGCAAATATTTAGAACACTGAGTAGCTCCGATATTTTGCCTTGTCAGATTTCAACCTATAAGCACTTTTCGTAAAGCATAAAGATGTATTTACATCCCTAGGGTTTTATAGACGTTCTTTAAAATCAGAGGCTACTTATATAAAAGTTTGTGATGAAACCTGAGGAGCACAGAGAAGGTGCTTTAGGTGGCTGAGGTCTTTTGTATTAAGTTGAATTAGAAGAAAACTTGTAGTTGGTAAAGACAAGAAGTTTTGTATTTTCTTTTTTGATCTCCCAAAAGAAGAATGCATTTTTAATCCCTTTTATTTCACAAAGATTATGTATTGGAAAAGTATTTGCTTATGGATGCATCTCCTTGGCAAATTATTTTAGCTGAAACACTGGAATCACCCTTATATACCTGAGAACATATCTTAAAGATTTGATGTCATGTTCACTTTATCTTTTCTCTGAAAATGAACTGATAGCTGAGAGACTGGAAGAGCTGGAGAACTTAGAGGCCAGAGACTAGATTTACCTTCTTTCTGAAGATAACAGCTTTATCTTCTTTTTGAATCATCTATTGGAAAAGACAACTTTTGGGGAGGTTATATACTGCAACCTAAACACCTTGAAACAAGTTAGTGCCAATGTTAGATTAGAATAAACTAGATTTTGTCTAGCTAAGGCCTGTAAACCTCCAAGGATAGAGATTCCAGCACCTCTCTGATTCAGTAGTGCACCACCTGCCTGGGGAAGGATTTTGTCCTATGTCCAGAGTCAACCTCCCAAGTGGCTTGAGGGCTCTGTTCTTTTTTGTTATCACTTGCTACTAAAAAAAAGAATTTGGTTCCATCATATTGGTAACTTCTCTTCAAGCAGTAGATTGCTGTTAGAACTCTTTTATCTTCCTCTCACCAGACCAAACACAACCAGCTTTCTTCACCTTTTCTTATAGATTATTTAGCCTCAAATCCCTAGATATCTTGGGAGACCAACACTGGGTCCTCTCCAGCTTCTTACTGTCCTTGAAATAAGTGATTATGGGAGAACAAACCTGGACAAAGCACTGCAGTGGTGGTGTCACCAGCAGTGAGTAGACAGGTGCAGCAACTTCCTTGGACCTGTTAGCCACACTTCTTGTACTGTAAGTGTTGATTGCACAGCTTGCCCGGTACATTATTTTCAATGAGAGCACACTGTTGTCTCAAAATCAGTTCAGTTGAATGAACGTAACTCCAAGCCTTTGTCAAGCATGGTTGCTGCTCAGCTAGTTATTTCAAGGCTTCACTGGTGCATGGGAATATACTGCTTCAGGTATAAAACTTTGCAGTATTTCTTGTTGAACTTCATGAGGCTTCAGTTGGTCAAATAGTCCAGGTCCTTCAGGGTTGGAGCTCTACCATTCAGTGTGTCAGTCACTACCCTCCAATGCAGTATTGCTCAAGATTTTGTTGAGGGTTCCTTCTGTCTTGTCACCCAGGTTGTTCACAAAGAGAATGAACAATATTGGCTTCAGCATCAAACCTGGTGTACAATGCTTGTTCCCGGCCACAACCTGGATGCTCATTGAGATACTGATTGCTATCATTTGACCCTGGCAATTAAGTCAAATTTCAGTTCCTCTAGCAATCTGTTTGTCCAGTGCATACTTCTTCAGCTTCCACATGAGACTCTTCTGGGAAATGGTCTCAAAAACCTTTTGGAAACTGATGTACACTTATTGTTGTTTCCTTCTCCCTGTAGCCAGTCATTTAACTGTAGAAATCACTTATAGTGGTCAAGGAAGATTGTCCTTCATAAATTTCATTACCTTCTTGTCTGTCATGCATTTGGAATCCATCCTGGATTTCAGGAGGGCATGTTTCATGATCTTTTCAAGGACTGAGGTGAAGATGACCTGCCTTTAGTTTTATTGGTCTGTTTTCTTGCCTTTCCTAGAGATGGATGCAATGTGAGCCATCTTCCTAGTTATTTGTAACCTCTCTCAATAACTATGATTTTTTACAGATGATAACAGCCTTGCAGTTTCATCAGGAGCTCTTTCAGCACACTCAGGTGAATCCCACTCTGCCCAACAAATGTGAATCCACTCAGCCTCTCTAGGTAGTCACAGATCTGTTGCTCTCCACTGTTGGCTGTCTCTCTCCTTCTTAACATATATTCTTTAACACAAAGATCTGGGATCGAGCTTTTTCTGGGGATCACAGTCAAGAAAGGGGTTGAGTACTTGAGCCTTTGTCTTAACTGTCACTAGGATGCCTTCTCCATTCAGCAATGGACCCACATTTTTTCTGAACTTCCGTTTGCTATTGACATGCTTGTAGAACCTTCTTCTTGTTACTCTTTATGTTCCTTGCTACATAAAGAGTAACCTTTGCCTTGCTTTTTTTCCTTCTAATTTCTATTTGAAGTGTCAAAGCAATGCTTTTATTCCCTTGCTTTGTTGCATCTCCTTGTTTCTACTGTTTATATTCTCTTTAAAAACAAAACACAATAAAACAAAACTCCCTAAAACCTTCCACTCATAAAAACGTCCTTGCTTAAAAAATTCAGTGTTCAACTGAAAATCCTGATCTTCCTGTACAATTAGATTGTTTCTTCCTGACATTTCTGTAAATGTCTTTAAATAATTGGACAGATCTCTTGGGCCACCTTCCCTTTCATGGTTAATTTCTAATGGATTCTGTGTAGCTGTTCCCTAGATAAGGGAGGTTGCTTCACTAAAATCCAGAGTCCTGGCTCTATTGCTTACCTTCTATCACGTCCTGAATGCAATCATGTTATAGTCACTACAACAGGAGATGCCATTTATTATCACATTTACTAGCTCTTTGGGAATAAATTTGGGATGAGCTTTAATCCTCACTAGTCACTCTTTGGTCAGTTGAAATAATTGTTAGCAATACAATCTGGAAACTTCCTGAATTGTTTTCACAATGCCATGTTACCCTGCCTGCAGAAGTCTGAACAGCTGGACAATCTGTTGTGAAGATGAGGGCCTTTTACAGGGTGACTTTTGTTGTTTATCTCTACAAAGCCACATCCATTTCATCCTTATGCTCACATGGCATACAACAGAGCCCACCAAAAAATTCCCTGAGATCTAATCCTAGATATTCAACAGACCCATCCCCAATTTCATAGTGAAGCTCTGTGCAGTCAAGGAGCTCCTTTACAGAAAGTTAAATTCCTTTCCTCTTCTTCCTTGCCTATCCTTCCTAAACATCCCATACCAAACAATGACAGTGTTTTGGTCATGCTGTCACACCGGGTCCCTGTGATTAGACTGATTCATAGCCCTCTGATTGTGCACAACTTTCCAGTTCTTGTTTATTGCTCAAGTCCTATGCATTAATTTAACAATAATTTTGCAGGCAGCTTGAGAAAAGCTTCTGAACTCCCTCCCTTTCTGAGAGGATTGTGAAAATCCTTCTCTCACCCTTTTTTGTCACTTCAGTGCTTTAGTCCTCACTCCCAGTGAGCAGTTAAAAGCCTTTACATTGGGTTAGCATGTTTGTACACAAATATGTTCTCCCCATTCTTTATTAGGTGTATTCTATCTATTCCCAGTGGTACCCCTTAATCACCAAATGAGAACAATTACCAAATCAGCCAAATTTTTTTTTGGGGTAGTGGACACACAGTCAGGTGTTAATCTCCCAGCTGTGTCTGCTCCTACTCTGGTCTCCTTAATTAGAGGTGTTACAGAAAAAAAATATTCAGGCATCTGTTGCTCTCATCCTTGCCCCCAGAGACCTTTGATCTGCACAGGCTTTTCCCCAGGTACCTTGCTGGTTACCACATGGATGAGCAGAAAGGGGTAATAACTGGGCCATCATGATGTGACTGAATGATCCTCAGAAGTTTCTGTGTGCAAGATCATGGATGTGGAGTTTTGGAAAGTGAAAAACTTCTCTAGAATGACAGATCAAACTAGGAAGCAGGTGCCTCTGTGCCACTCAGAATGAAATCACCAACCACTAATATTTCTAACTTCCTCTTGGCACTGTTTCCCATCTAAAGACCTGAAGTATCCAGCCAAGAAATTTCTCCAAATGGAACTTTTTCCTCCCACCCAATTCTAAGGGCTTTGATCTGCTCTCTAGGTTTCTTTACACCAAGGAACATAGTTAGAAATGGAGTTTAGCAAGAAGAAAGGACAGACTGTGGTGGTTAGACACAAGGCATACTAGACAAGCATACTAATCAGCAAGCTGTTTACATGTAACCGGCTCCTTTTACCTTCTTTTACCTCTTTTTTCCAATCCTGGCTCCTCCCTAAACCACCTTATTCAGTTCAAATCTGGATACAGCCTTTCTTCTGCTATGAGAAATCATAATTATCCATATTCCAGAGAGTTTTTTGTGTTAGTCATACCCTTCCTCTCACTTCTATAGAGTTTAGGCTCTTACTTTTTGCAATTTCTTGTTCATCTACTGTTTGTCATCCCAGATGAAATGAATGCTGCTCATTTTCTTCTCTAATGCAATGCCAGGTGAAGGAGCTACATCTTTATCAGAGGACATGTCCTACAAGTGAGATCACCACTATTGTTTTCAGCCCCAGGCATGTCCTACAGCATCAGACCTGGATGGTGGTACCCAGGATCAGAATACCTTTATTAGTAGTGGCTATCAAAGGACTTGATTTGGCTACACCCAACAGGGCTAGGGATCATGTCCTTTGGTGCATAGTCACCACTGCAGGTTTTTTCTGTGACCAGCACCTGCCTCTGGGTCCCTTTTGCTTTTTCAGTGCACTGACTGCCGTGTTAACTTTGTTTCTCATGTTTATACATAAAGTTTGCATCAGTCCTGGTCACTGATATCCTCTGGTGCCAGATAAGTGGGACGCCAGCTGTGAGTTTGCTCTGCAAGATTCTCTGCTTGGCAGGAAATTTCTCACGCTGTCTGCTAGTTCCTGGCCTTGGTTCACTTTTCTTGTAATCACTGGTACTGCCACACACTGCTTCCTCCCACGCTGTTAGTCTGAAAACTTCTGATAGTACACGAGAGAAGTAAACATTGCTAAAAAAAATCCATAGAAAAGGCATAGAACCACTTATGATCTCTCCAGTTGCAAGTGCTTTAGCTTTGTTTTTGCAGAGTAGGTTTTTCATATACTGTCTTTGCTATTAGATATAACAAACTCTACATCAAAATATTCTGCCACCATACCTACATCAGTTAGGACCATGAAAAAAAACTTCCTACATGTGTACTCATACACACAAATAACACTGCTTTGTTGGAGAAATTCTTTGTAGAGGCACAGAAGTTGTAACTGTACTGGTACAGTAAATCCTGCCCCACACTGAAATACAATTAGGCATGTTTCAACCATTGCCTAAGATATATTTATCCTACTCCAACAGGCACTCTCCTGATCAATTCCCAGGCACGGTCTGGTATTTAAAATGTCCAGGGACCATTTCCAATAGGACTTTGCATACAACCATCATAGAGTGGAAACAGAGAAACTTTGTTACCTTAGATGTGGACTATTCTGTGCCAACTAGCCTCTGCCCAGGAACATTCCCAAGCCTGCTTACTGGAATAGCTGTGGCCAAAAATTCCAGAAAAAAAAAAAAAAATTCTTGCTGATTTAACTTTAAAGTCTTGTTGTTGTTGTTGTTTTGTTTTCTGTTGGCATAGACCATACCATCATTAGGTGAGTTCTGCCAAAATATCTAATCTGGTAAAAGATGCTTTTGAGAGCTCTGAAAAATCCAAATAAGAAACTCTTCAGGATAACAGCAGTAACATTTGCAGAGATCCACTTTTACATTGGAAAACATCATACTTTCTTTGTGTGACAACAGGAAAATAGTTTTTGATCTGACAGTTAAAACAACTAGTAGATACAGAGCACGAATTAGAAGAACAACAAATAAGAGTTTGTGCTAATTGTTTGTTTATAGGAGTGTGTCTTAAGAGCACAATGTGCTCCATGCAACATCTGGCCTTTCTCACAGATTTGGCAATACTTACAGCTTAGGATTGCTTAGAAAAAATATTTTACAAATAGCATTATATTTCTATTTTATACTTGTATATGTTTTGAATCAGACTAATTTCTAATTGATTAATTTATTCCATTTAGAAGTTTTCCTTCATTGTTTAAAAAACCTTCATTGTCATGTGGAAAAAAAAAGACATATCTAGGAAATAACCCTATTAAAGATGAGGATGCTAGGAACTTAGCCTATGTATGTGGATGTCATAAACTTAATTCCTTTGCCAAAGTGCTGTTTTCAGCATCTGCTGAAATTACAGAAAATGGACAAAATCACTTTTTCCTAGAAATCATTGCATACTGAGCAGGAGGACACTTTCCATTTATCATTTTAACCATCGCAAAATAATTTTAGAAAATGCAGTTGAATTTCAGAATTCCATCTTAACAATGCAGAGAAGTACTTGGGGGTGCTGGTGGATGAGAAGCTGGACATGAGCTGGCAATGTGTGCTTGCAGCCCAGAAAGCCAACTATATCCTGGGTTGCATCAAAGGAAGCATGACCAGCACGTCAAGGGAGGTCATTATGTCCCTCTGCTCCACTCTGGTGAGACCCCACCTGAAGTACTGCATCCAGCTCTGGAGGACAGGAAAGACATGGTCCTGTAGGAGCAGGTCCAGAGGAGGACCACAAAAATTATCAGAGGGGTGGAACACCTCTCCTATGAGGAAAGGCTGAGAAAGTTGGGGTTGTTCAGCCTGGAGAAGGGAAGGCTCTGGGGAGATCTAATTGCAGCCTTTCGATACTTAAAGGGGCTTATAATAAAGATGGAGACAGACTTTTTAGTAGGGCCTGTTGTGATAGGACAAAGGGTATGGGTTTAGGGCTAAGAGAGGGCAGTTTTAGACTAAATGTAAGGAAGACTTTTTTTCTTTTTCTTTTTTTTCTTTTTTTTTTTTTTTTTAAAGATGAAGGTGGTGGAAATATATAGAATGGAAATAAATAGAATGGAATTAAAAACATTATTGCAAAACCCACTGGAAATCTCAAAAAGACACGCAATAGGAGAGAAAGAAAATCCAAGCAAAACTAATTTAAAACATACTTAAAAGTGCAATACATTTTAATATTCATTTGGGGAAAAAAAAAAAAAAGTCACTGAGCAAGGGTGGAAATGCAGGATACTGGTAGCAAAAGAGAATATCTTCTAAGGAATTTTTGAGACATATGTCCAGTCACTAGTAAAAGAACTTAAAATTTTTTGAAAATAAAAATTACTCATGAGAAGACTCTATTCTGGATGCCATTTTACTAGCAAAACCCATTCTGCTTAGCAGAAATTCAACAGCATAATTCCTAGAATATATAAATAATGAATTACAGAATTCTGTTCAAAACCAGTCTATAGAACACATAACATACTAAATTAGCCATAAAAATTGGGGAATTTATCCTTAATATTGCTTAACACATTTAAAAAAAACAATATGGTTACTATGTTATCTAATATTGTTCCTTGTTGAAATACTGATTAAAAGGAATCTGAAAATTGGTCATGTTTCAGTTTGTGTTTATTATTGTAGAAGGGCCTAAATTTAAGTTATTAGCTTATGTTACACAAGACATACATCTATGCTAACTATATTTTTCTTCTTTTAGCAAACGAAAAAGAACTTACATATTTCAGTGGAAAAGTAAGCTGAAAATTTTTGTTTGAACCAGAGTATTTTTCCTATTAATATAGTCATAGTGTGCATTTTAGGTGTAATTCTGGGGTCAGTAGAGTTTGATTCCTAATTCCTTACCTTTTCTCTATTTTTCTTTTTTTTATGAGGATGGGAAAGGAAAAAAAATCCCAAACCAAAAGAACTATATTTTTACTCAGACTATCCCTAATTTGGAGAAAATACTTTTCCTGAAGTATTACACACAAAACTAGATAATCTTTGTCATGGTTTAACCCCAGCCGGTAACTAAGCACCACACAGTTGATCACTCACCACTTTTCCCCGAAAGGGGATAGGGAAGAGAATAGAAAAAAAAAACCTTGTGGGTTGAGATAAAGAGAGTTTAATAAGATAACAAAGGAAGGTAATAGTAGTGGTGGTGGTAGTAGTAGTAGTAGTAGTAGTAGTAGTAATAATACCATAATAATAATATCAACAACAAATGCAATTGTTCACCACATGTAAAAGGAAAATATAAAACCCAATGCCCAGTCTGTTTCTGAGCAGCAATCCTGCCTCCCGGCTAGCTTCCCCAGATATATATATACGGAGCATGATGTTCTATGACAAGGAATATCCCTTTGGTCAGTCTGCATCAGCTGTCCTGGCTGTGCTCTCCCAGCTTCTTGTGCACCTGGCAGGGCATGGGAAGCTGAAAAGTCCTTGAATTAGTGCAGACACAACAACTACCTAGCAATGACTAAAAACATCCATGTGTTATCAACATTTTTCTCATACTAAACCCAAACCACAGCACTATACCAGCTACTAGAAAGAAAATTAACTCAATCTCAGTCAAAATTAGGACAATCTTTTGCATAGGAAGTTCTTCCAGATGATGAAAATTAATTTTGGGTGTTTGTGATATACTTTTGTCTGCAGCAGGGGCTGGCAGCTCCCCAGAACTGGAGGCCAGGAGTGGTGGGACCCACCCAGGGTCCATCAGGGCAGGTCCTGGCAGCCAAGGCCTGTCCCACCCCCCAGCCAGGAGCAGGGCAGACAGGAGGGCACCAGGGCAGCCCCAGGCATCATGCACCTCCATGGGGATGGAGATTGGCTGAGGACAGGCTGGGACATGGGCCCACAAAGTAGTTCTGGCTTGGCAGGACCCAAGGTCAGGCAGGGCAGGGCTGTGGGAGCTGGAGATGGGCCCTGCTGCTGAGTCACTGAGGAAGGGAGCTGACGTGGGGTCCTGGGCCATGGGCAGGGTGGGGGGACATGCTGGAGGGGCTGGGCATTAAGGTCCTGACAGTTTTCTCAGCCAGCTTCTCAAATTCCTCTGTTTCTGGAAACAGTTTATTATCACTGACAAATATGTCTGTTGTCCAATAGCCCTTTTTTGTTGTTGTTGTTCAAAACTGCTGGCGTGCTAGTTCCTTGAGTTGTGTGGGTCTGGCTGACTGCTGTGCTAAATGCAGCACTTGCCCCGTGCTTCTACCAAATCCCATCCTGCTTGTTCCAGACCATTTCTCTGACTGCTCAGGACCTCTCTGAATCCAGTCGTTACTCTCTGAAGAGCTTAAAGCTGTCTCACCTGAATTGCTGTAAAATTAAAGCATGGTGCTTTGTTCCATGTCATTAATGAATAGGACTGGACCTGCCAGTACCCTGGTGAGCATTGATGGTACTCCAATACAGCTGGGGAGTGAACTACTGATGACTACACTCTAAGTACATCGTTATCAAAGATGAACTAATTTAACTGTAATTTATTCCAGCCTTTTCTTTATTGATGAGTGTTTTACTCAGTTTCTGGGAAAGGCTGTTCTCATACTTTCACATTCTTAAAAATGCCTCAAGCATTCACACAAAGGGCTGAGTGACACAGCTGATGAGGAAATGGTGGTAAAAGATCTATCTGTTATGTATTATTGTAATTCAAAATTGAGCTTTTTTTTTTTTTTAACCATCCTTAAATTTTATTCATGGCCTTATTGATAACATTATTTAGCTTTCTGTGTCTTTGTCACCCTAAGATAACAATACCATCCTTGTGTGTACTTCCACTGCTGTATTTCAGACTTTGGTCCTTGTTGCAGTGTTGTCCTTGAAGCAGATTGATATGACAGTGACTATATCTTTGCAATCTTTTGTGGCTAGAGTACAGGAGGGTCTAGTCAAGATCAGGATCTTTAAGAACAGTGATCCCCTACAAACAAAAGAAAGTTTTTTTTTCCCTGAAGAGCTTACACTTCCTGAGTATTCAAATTTTTCTTTCAGTTATAACAGTTTCTAATGTGTCTATAGAGAAAAGATGAGATGCTACAGAAGCTGATGTTAAATCTTAAGTTCAAAGGACTGGATCTCATTAGCAAGAAAAAAATCAGACTTTACAACTATCTCACAAACAGAAGTGCATTCAAATTAAATGTATACAGATGCACAAATATTTTACACTTTTCATTTGAGGGAAAGAAGGCAAGGTTAGTCTGAGATTAGCTGCACAAATTTTGAAAATTTTTGCTATTTATGAGACAAAAGTTATTTTTGAAACAACCTTTGAAGTTTTTTTATCTCATTATAAGCAATTCTACTACCTTACCCCATAAGGCAACATGAACTTCTTCCTGATTTGGATTTTTACACATTGACAAAAATAGACACATTTTTGCTGTCCATTCTCAGCTTTTTTTAGCCATTTCTATGTACTCAGTCCTGTAAAGGAAAAAAGCAAAACTATTTGCTGATTCAGTTCTAATCAAGTCTATCTTATCACTATAAAACATTATCCAAAGTAATCATTTACTTTGCTATATATTCAAATAAAATTTAACTCGGTCTACAGAATGACTGTTCTGTTCTGTAGGAAGAAGAAATATGGAACATGCTGACACTTTAAGAAAAAAATAAAATCCTTTAACCCTTTTAACCCAGAATTTGATAACTGTAGTCTGCAGTGAGGGACAAAGCAATGAAAGATTAATTTTATAAAGCTACATTCTCTTAGAATCATAGAATGGCTTGGGTTGGAAGGGACATTAAAAATCATCTGGTTCCAAACCCCCTGCCACTAGACCAGGTTGCCCAAAGCCCCATCCAACCTGGCCTTAAACACTTCCAGAGAGGGGGCATATCTGGGCAACCTGTTGCAGTGCCTCACCACCCTCACAGTAAAGAATTTATTCCTAATATCTAAACTAAATCTACCCTCCTTCAGTTTAAAACCATTATGCCTCATCCTATCACTATACTCCCTGATAAACAGTCCCTCTCCAGATTTTTTGTAAGCCCCCTTTAGGTACTGGAAGGCTTCCATAAGGTCTCCCTGGAGCCTTCTCTTCTCCAGGCTGAACAACCCCACCTCTCTCAGCCTGTTTTCATAGGAGAGGTGCTCCAGCTCTCTGATCATCTTTAGGGCCCTCCTCTGGACTCACTCCAAAAGCTTCACGTCCTTCTTAGTCAGAGGCCCCAGAACTGAAGTCAGTACTACAAGTGGGGTCTCACCAGAGCAGGGTGGAGAGGGAGAATCACCTCCCTTGACCTATTGGTCATGCTTCTTTTGACAGAGCCCAGGATATGGTTGGCTTTCTCTTCTCTGCCATGAAATGAGAACTGAAAGTTACATTTCTCTAAGTTCCTTCTTACTTCTCCAGTTATTTGGCTGGGATTTTCTTTCTTGAGTAAAGAAAATCACATAACTCAGACAAAATCCCTTCAGGGTAAACTATTTTCAGGCAAAGGCCTTTGTCTCCCCACTGGCCAATCGATAGCAAATCCCCTACAGAAGTCACTCTGCCAAAATACTCAATATCCAATATCTACGTAAACCATGCAGATCTTGGAAAGTTATGCAGTTTATAACTGACTAAATCAACAGTAATTTATAAGCTGTCTGTATTTGTGATTCAGAAGAACACACTGGGTGGTAAGTAATGAAGAAGAGATGAGTAGATGGCCCTGCTGAATGCATCTCAACACCTTTTTGTTATCTTTTTCCATCTTTATTGTGGCTACAGTTTGGTTTTGGGGGTTTTGTTTGTTTGTTAGTTTGTTTTCCTGGTATTTCTACCCTATATTAGAAATTATTCTGAGGATTTATTTTAAAGTGTTATCCTGTTTATAAACTTTTATAACCAGTGAATTCCAATTTCTTTTGAATCCCATCATGGTCAAGTGGTGGGCAATGTTATATTTGTGTAAAGACTCTCCATTATTTCTCCTTTCAATAACATTCCAAGAGACATTTTCCATGTTAGAAACAAACAAACAAGCAAACAAACAACCACAATGAACCCATAAAATAAACTATCAGAGTATATTTTGTAGCCTAATGCATAAACAAATATCAGTGCTAGTAACAAGCTACAGTTACCACATTAACTTGGCAAAGCTCTGAAGAGGAGACTTTTAATCCTTTGTCTGAACTTGTCTTGGTTTTTCAGGAGCTTTAATTTGGCTTATTTAGCTGTAACAACAAAAACAACATATCAAACAGGTGGTTGTTGCCTAATTTGCTCTATTTTGCTTAGGTTTGTATAACTGGGTGGTATAACTATAATTTTTAAATAGATGGTAGCAACAAGTTGCAATCCCCAAAGCTATAAACAGGTCACCAATGGTCAGTTATTCATGGCTAAAGAAATGCAGACTTGATAACTGGAAGAAAACCAGTTTAAGGGCAAAGAGAACAAGGAACAATTGTCTAACATATGCAAAATGGACCATGTGCAATGAATTTAGATGTAGCAAGGAGTAGCAGTTCAATGAAGTGTGTTAGAAAATGTATAAAAATAGCCCCAGAGGAGGTCCTGCAGTAAGTATGAGGAAATTCTCAGTCTTCCCCCAGAAAACAGAAGGAAGAAACCATCATCAACACAACACCTGTGTTTGATCATACAGTCATCCTGTCTGTCCTTTCCCTGCTTTGTCTTCAGAAAGACCGGGGCCTAGAGGTGTAGAGGAAGGGTGAGTGTAAGACTGTGGAAAACATGGTAGTGTGGTGGGTTGACCCTGGCTGGATGCCAGGTACCCACCAAGCTGCTTGATCACTCCTCTCTTCAGCTGGACAAGGAGGGGAGAAAAGTAAGATGGAAAAAAACTCATGGATCAAGATAAATGCAGCTTAATAAAGCAAAAAGCCATGCATGGAAGCAAACAAAAAAAAACAACCAAAACCCCACAACCAAAATATTTATTTTCTACTTCCCATCAGCAGGTGATGTCTGGCCGCTTCCTGGGAATCAGGGCTTCAGTACATGTAGTGGTTGCTCCGCAAGACGAACATTGTAAATAACAAATGCCCCCACTTCCTCTTCCTTTCTCTCAGCTTCTTATTGCTGAGCAGACGTCATGAGGTATGGATTTTCCCTTTGGTCAGTTTGGGTCAGGTGTCCTGGATGTGTCCCTTCCCAAAATCTTGCCCACCCCCAGCCTGCTGGTGAGGGGGCGAAAAATGTTGTAGAGACAGCCTTGGTGCTGTGCCAGCACTGCTCAGCAGTAATCAAAACACCAGTGCGTTATCAACACCTTGCTGGCTACCAACACACAGCACAGCACTGTGAGGGCTGCTGTGGGGAAAATTAACTCCATCTCAGCCAGACCTGATATAGGTAGATATCAGGAAGTTTTTTTATAATGATTTTAGCTGTATTATTAACAAAGTTTGTATTCATAAGACTCTTAGTGGTAGTAGCTTTGTATCTGGATTATTAGTAACTGCTTATTTTATCTTAGACTTCAGATTTAAAGTAGACCAATAGTAAATTCTTGGCCTTCTAGATAAATTGTGTTCCCCATAACTACCTTACGAGTGTAAAACCACTCGTATATGGTATATGGTAGAAGTGAAATTTTAAGAAAAGTTTTTAATTCTGTACTAAATAGTCTGTCAAGAAAGGACTGGAGGTCTTCATCTCTATAAAACTTATTCATTTAACTTTCATCAATTAAATTTCCTCTTAAAATGCCAGTGAGAACTAATTGTGAATGCTCTTTTTAAACATTTTTTCACTAAAACTAAAACTGGTCAGGAAAAAGATTTGTTTTCAACAAATTTTTATTACCTATAAATCTGGGTTTATAAATTACAGATAATAAAAACATGAATTGCATTTATGTATGTAAAAAGAGAAAGGAAGGAAAGGGGGAAGAGAGAGGGAGGAGGGAAGGAAGGCTTATAGGTTTATTACATTTACAAAGTCAATACACAAGTTAGAAAATTCTGCTGTTAAAACCTCCTGTACAAACAAAACTCTTCTCTCTTATTTTATATATGCTATTATTAATAATATAATCATGTGGACAGTTTTTCTTCCTCTACAGGATCTTGCCTTATACGTTCCACAGAACGCCGAACAAAGCCAGAAGAATCTTGAAGAGATAAGCTAAGCAAGACAATTTCTACTAAAAGATTTAAAAAAATCAACATCTCGTGTTATAACATTTATACACATCTAGGTACCTAATAAGATTTGGAGCCCTGAGCAGAATTCCTGGCTTCCTTATGTAGTCAAAATAGCTAAATATTCAACAGGGGGTCTACAAAATTTAACAGTATGGGTAGCAAGCACCAAAAATTAACCTAACAGCAAATATGTTGGAGAAAAATATACCTCAAGCTCCACTTCTCCCAGTCACCTTACTCTATATTGCAGATGGATTTCCATCTCTAACTGAGAATCACATCCTTGATATCTAATTTAGAGTTTTACATGTAGGTTAACTGTCTCTCCCAGTCCCAGCTGGAAAGAGAACTGTAATAGTGATGTCTCCAGACCTTTTATTTTAGAAATTATTGGTGAGATCTTATGTTCAGTTATTTCAAAGAATATTGCACAATGAGAGGGCTAGAGCACTTAAGGGAAAGGTTGTAGAAGGGGCTGAAGTGGCCACTTCATAAAGTCTTCTAGGACCAGCCACATACAGACTAACACAGGAACAGACCATTAGACCAGTAGTGTTGGGGAAAACTATTGTCTTTCGACATTAACAACCTGAGGATAAACAGTAGATTTGATGGCTTGACTTCTAAAATGGAGTGACTGGAGTAGGCAGGACACTTACATAAAATTCTCTGTACATGGGAGCCTTAAGTAATTGATAGTATTCATTTACCTATGCTCATCTCTCCTTCACCATATGTGGTAGAGCAAAATATTTTATCATGTAGCTTTCTACAGCATTTGTAGCAGCTCATAATTTTTCACATGTAACATGTATTTCTGACTGCTGTGTATAAAGCTGAAGCAGAAAACATATGAAAAATATTTTAGCAGTTATGGCAACTATTGTTAGAAAGCAAGGGTTGGATAAAGTGCATGTGTTGTATCATAAGATGTTTCTATTGTTTCCTAATCCTAGACAAATTGAGTTGTTTTCTAGCTGAATACCAATTTAATGTTTTGCCTCCATTTGTTTTAAATGAAATTGAAATATGATATAATTTTGTTTACTAAAAAGAAATCTTAGATTTAGTGGGGAACAGCAAGGAAACATTGCTGCCATATTAATATACTTATAAGTATTTCCTTGGAGTATCATAATTACTGTTTCAAGATATCAGTGGAAGAAATTCTTCAGTTCTATAAATTGTCAACATGAATATTTAAAAAACATAGACATCAACTTATCAGAATCATAAAATCCTTGATTAAGAGGTCAAATCATCTAGTCAAATGACTCATAAGAAAGGTTAAATATAACTGAATGTTCCTACTTAACTGTATTGAATTTGTCCTTTAAAAATCCAGGAAAGAGATTATTCTTAATAATATTTTTATATTTATTATTAGGAGTAAGTTGAGAAAAAATTAAAAATATTTAATAAGTCACTGGATCGATCTCATACTGCATGGAGGACCCTGATTAACCCAGACAGTTTGATCTGTGCATTTTTCTGGTATTAGTATATTCTGTCAGAAAAGACATTAGAAGTTCTATTTTTCTGTATTTCATCAAAGGAGGCTTGCAGAAAAAAACATTAGGAATATTTACATTTATTTCTAAGTCTCTAATACTCTTACTGCTCTATGACAAAGTCACATTAGATAGGATTAATCTGGGCAGTCATAGATTTATCCTAAAACAGATGTCTAACTTAGGGCAGATTAATCATATCTCTAAATGGTTAACTCTCTCCAGTATAAGGGAAACTTAAGAAAACTACCTCATATGTAGAAGTCTATATCATAAATGACTAGAGTTAGGTGAAAGAAATCCTGTCTTGTGGCTTCGAAATGTATGGCTCAAGCACTTGAGTACTGGTTTCATAACTAGATTAAAAGATAAGTGATTGTGCAGCCAGTAGTGGGGTGTATGGAAACACGCAAAATTAACTGAACTCCTCTGAAGTAGAGATTACTGGCATTACACTGTATTATTTTTTTCAGTGTTCACTGATGACTCCTGTTAGTGCTGGCAGCCTTTACAGCAGTGAATTGGTAATTCCCATTGGGAGACATAACTATGAGTAGGCTAATTTTCAGTCTACAGAGACTACATATGGGAGGTTTTTTCTGCTTGAGTAGCCATTTGACAGGTTGTGAAATGGGAGCTAAGTACTGATGAAGCTGAGAATAGCTGTCCTTGAGAAAATGCATAAGTGGCAGTAGAAACATGAAAAAATAGAAAAGAAACTTATTGTCACTGAGAAACAAAAAACTTGAAATAAACTAGTCTTTACATTACAGTTGAACATTGACGTGGTTTAGGCCCAGCCGAGCACCACGCCGCTGCTTGCTCACCCCTCCCCGGCGGGGTGGGGAGGAAAACAGAAAAAACAAAGGCAAAAGCCTCGGGGGGTTGCGGTAAGGACAGTTTACTGGGACAGCAAGGGAGAGGGAAACAATCAACAACAGTACTGATAACAGATATACACAATGAGTGATAACAAATTTACCTATCCAAGGACCGAGCATCCCATCCCTCTCCAACTAGCCCCCTCTTATGGTGAGCATGGCGTCACAGGGTATGGAATAGCCCACAGCCAGCCTGGCTCACCTGTCCTGGCTCCTTCTGAAATTAACTCTATCCTAGCCAGAGCCAGGATGTACATATATTACATGTAACCCTAGAGTAAATCTTAAAATGCTGCACTGCTCTGAATGAGAAGTCTTGATGTTCTAACTTAATGAACAAAAGGTAGAATTTGGCTTAGGACTAACATGCATTGTAAATATAACTCTTCTACTTAATAAAAATTAAAATGCTACTTCTGTTCACAGGCACAATCAACTGCGTCACTTTAACGTAATTCTGTCAAAGATATCTAATAAACAATAAAAAAGGGGAAACATAACCCCCATTTTTAAGATTTATCAGAGGGCTGGAGCACCTCTCCTATAAGGACAGGCTGAGAGAGTTGGGATTGTTCAGCCTGGAGAAGAGAAGGCTCTGGGAAGACCTTTAGAACAGCTTTCCAGTACCTGGAGAGGGCCTACAGGAAAGATGGAGAGGGACTGTTTATCAGGGAGTATAGTGACAGGACAAGGGGTAATGGGTTTAAACTAAAAGAGGGTAGATTTAGATTAGATATTAGGAAGAAATTCTTTCCTGCTAAAGTGGTGTGGCACTGAAACAGGTTGTCCAGAGAAGCTGTGGATGCCCCCTCCCTGGAAGTGTTCCAGGCCAGGTTGGATGGGGCTTTGGGCAACCTGGTCTAGTGGAGGGTGTCCCAGCCTGTGGCAAGTGGGTTGGAACTAGATGATTTTTGAGTTCGCTTCCAACCCAAACCATTCTATGATTCTGTGATAATACAGAAGTTATTTATTTTTGCCAGAAGTGAAAACAGCTGTTTGTAAAGCCCTACCTTTTCTTTGTTTCTAATATTGGAGTGATTCTTGTGAAAAAAGTCTGTATGTGTAGAGAAATTAAATATATAACACGTGTATTGGCTCCTTCCCAGGTAAATTATGTCACTGTAGAGAAAATGTATGTTATATTCAGTTATTCCAACAATAAATATATACATGTATTCATCAAATAATTCACTTTTTTCCTCTCTCTGTGGCATTTTCGGAAAAACAGGCATGCCTTGTTATGACAGTTTGTTCTTAGAGGGAAAGTGACAGCAGGAATCTTGAGTGGGGGACCTTCCAGACAAGCTCAGCAATGTAAGGTGCAGCAGCATCTGGCAAGCTGCTGGTGATTCCTGGGCTCAAGTGTCAGGTTCAGCATGTAAATTGCAGGAAAAGAGTTTCAATGCATAGAAGTCTTTACATAACCTCTGTCCTGAAAGGGTTTACAACTTGAAATCAAAAAGCTAGTATGGGTCTGAAATCTGAAAAGCTTCTATTGGAGCTGTGGTGGACGTTGCTTTGGAAGCGAACTGTTGAACTTGCTGGCCTTTAGCAAGGCGGCTGTTCATTCTTATTACTGGTGAAGCAGGATGCTGTTGACTTACTCTGCAGCTGCCAAAGTACGGTTAAAATCGAAGACTGGTATTTCCTAGAGCTGAATCAGTGTGAGGGATGTGAGGCATCTTGCACTTTGCTGATGTGTTGGATTTGCATGGCAAGGTTTTGGTAGTGGGGGGGCTACAGGCCTGGCTTCTGTGAGAAGCTGCTAGAAGCTTCCCCTGTGTCTGATAGAGCCAATGCCAGCTGGCTCCAGGATGGACCCACCACTGGCCAAGGCCAAGCCCATCAGCGCTTCTGGGATAACATATTTAAGTAAGGAGAAAAAAAAAGTTAGAGAGAGCTTTTGCAGCCAGAGAGAGGAGTGAGAAGATATATGAAACTCTGCAAACACCAAGGTCAGTGCAGAAGGAGGGGGAGGAGGTGTTCCAAGCGGTGCAGCAGAGATCCCCNGGACCCCATGCTGGAGCAGGGGAACGATGAGAGGAGTCCTCCCCCTGAGGATGAAGAAGCAGCAGAAACAACATGTGATCAACTGACTGTAACCCCCATTGCCCATCCCCCTGTGCCACTGTGGGGAAAGGAGGTTGAAGCCAGGAATGAAGTTGAGCCCGAGAAGATGGGAGGGGTGGGGGGAGGCGTTTTAAGGTTTGGGTTTATTTCTCGTTGCTCTACTCTGTTCTGTTCGGTAATAAATTAGATGAATTTCCTCTCTAAGTTCAGTCTGTTTTGCTCGTGACGATAATAAGTGAGTGATCTCTCCCTGTCCTTATCTCGACCCACAAAGCTTTTTGTTACACTTTTTCTCCCCTGTCTAGTGAACGAGGGGAGTGACAGAGCGGCTCTGGTGGGCATCTGTTCCCCAGCCAGGGTCAACCCACCACAGCTGATCCTGGATCTTAGCAGCAACTTGAAAAAGAATATTTGCCTGAGGGGAGATGCCAGGGATGACAGACTCTCAGGCTTCTGTGATGAGTAATGAAAATGCAAGGTCTACACTGGTTGAAGTTTTTGGACTTTAAAATGGTATTGCTTTCAATCGCAGTGATGTTTTCTTTGTACCAGGTGTTGAAACATGAGAAAGATGAAGGTTGCTTTACATCTTTTTTTCCCACGTTTGCATTCAGTGGGACGTGGTGAGCACTGAAACAGGAAAGATTGCAAGACATTGAAATAAATTTTTGGGAAAAATGAGTGAGCTGGGATTAAACAGCAACACTGTATCAACACTCAGCATGGCAATGTGATTTCCATGCACATCACGGTTGCCTTTTCTCCAGATCTTCTCACTTACCTTCTCACCTGGATTTCTTTGCAAAGAGTGTGTTCATGATAGGTGTCCCAGCACATGCCAGTCTGCTTGATGTGGCACAGATCAATACAACTGGAACATCTTCTACTGTGTAGAGCAAGCTCTCTGAATGTACCAAAACATGCCTTAAATGCACCCAACTGCACAAATTAGAAAAGCACAGCATGAAAAGTTGTATCATTGATGTTTTCTTTGGATTTAAAATTGGGAGGCACAGAGAGGAAATTTGCCTTATCTATCTTCTGTCATCCTCCTCACACACGTTTACTCCCAAGTGTGGTCTGCTTCAATAAAAGTAAATTACCAGTATCTTTTTCCCTCAGGGAGCTTTTGAAGAGGAAGAAACTTTGCACAAAATATTGTTTATCAAATGTTGGGGACTATTTCTCTTTTGCTTAAGTGTACACTGCAGTTCCTAGTAAAGTAACAGCCATATAACTTGTTGCATATTAGCAGGAGTATGAACTGCTAAACTTATTCGTTCTCTGTGTATAGCCACAAACATCCTAATTTAGCATGCTCTTGCTGAGTTGCAAACTATAGTTTTCTACCCAAGTTAAGTTAATGTGGTGTGTGTACAACTTTCACAAATAGACAGACAGGTGATACACCTTCTGCCAAGGTAACATGCAATGTCCTCAGTCCACATTAGAATTACAACGAAATTTGCTCTACAAAGAGTTTTTATAAGCCCTCTATGCACATTTAATGTACTTGTCAAAAGAGAAAACTGTCTGGCTGCAGCATTATTCCAGATCTTGGCAACTGGAAGTCCACTGATACCTGTTACTGTTGTACATGCATAAAAGAGATTATGAAGTTTTAGAATAATCTACTTTAAAACATTAAGAAAACTAAGCTGGAATAATGTTTACAATTTCAAACATGGTTTCTGCATTTTTTTATGTGATCATCCCTCATTCTGCATAACATCTCAAAATAGAAGGCTTCAGTAGTTTGATGTTGGCCTTGACTTTTTGTCTGGCAAAAAAAAGAGTCCAGTGAGAGATTTTTCTGATTGTGATTCAATGATTTGAACTGGTTTCAGTACAGACTGAGAAATAACAAATACTTCTTTCAAAATCAGACAGAAAATAGTCTCTTGGTAACTTTAGAACATATTTTACTGGCTGTTCAGTATTGCTGTCCAGGAATAATAGCCTTCAACTGCTCATCTACATTTCTGACTATTAAATTTTAAACAGTCTGACAGTCTGGACATAAAGAATTAATATAATTCTATATCACAGCTGTAAAAGACTGAGATTTTTCTTCCTCTGTTGTATTCAGCCAAATTAGAATACAAAGTTTGTTTCTAGTGGGGAATTATGCAGCCTATTTAAGATTTTGCTTTATGTTTTACAAAGTACCTGAGTGTGAAGAAATGCTGCTTCCTTTTGCCATGACACTACTTTTCAAAAACAGCTTTTTTTTGAGCTGTGCATATAATAACAGCTATGACTCTGTGCCATTGTCTTCATAGATTAATTCAATAATTATTATCTTATTATTAAATGAGGTAGTTCATGCTTCCCACACCCTTTCAAACACAGCATAACCTGCACTGAGAAATCTCTATTCAGAAATCATTATTTGACAGATAAGTCTGGCTGGTTATCAAAACCACTCAAGCTTCTCATTTTCAGACAGGATCTTTGAAAAGAAGGTGTAGGAGCCAACTCCAGTAATGTAACTACTGCATAAATTATGGAATCTTTTTGATTGAATATACAAAGCCAAATTGTGATGTGTAGATGACAAAGACTATTTTCATGCACATCTTCCATATTAATAATGAAGCATCTATGCACAGTAATCAGTTATACATTATTTTAAGATTGCTAATGCCCCTCAGTTTTTGTATGTGTGAGCTATCACTCACTCTACTACCCATTCACACACTCTTCCTCCATAAGGAATAGTATTTGTGCAGACTATATGGTAAACTATGTCAATACATCAGTCCAACATCCATGTGCTGTTAGTGTTAAATAATTAAATATCAAAACAGAAGAGGAGCTAACATGGCTATACAAAGCATTGGCAAAAGTCAATTACTTTTTATACAGATGTGGAGGTGATGTGATTTCAGGAGAGGCAACTAGATTTGAGAACATTCCTTTTAATTTCTTAGAAGGAATTTCAGAAATCTGTTCTATACTTTTCTACTTGTATCTGCACAAAGGGATTATAAAATGAACATAAAATGCTCCTACACTGGACTGATGTTTCACTCACATATTTGCACCCATTTATTGCTCAGAAGATAATAGAAAGACAATCCTTAAACCAGTGAGCTGAAGCAAATTTGAATTCATTTCTTACAAGTGATGTAATACCAAATTGGTACAAATGATTGCACACAACTATGATCAGATTATTTATTGAGAAACAAACATACAAGAGCTACTTCAGCATGGTTTAGTGGCCTTCTGTGCTGCCAGGCATAAATATAACTTGTTTCCACACATGTAGATTTGATAAATTATTCATAAGTGGCTTTGGGTGGAAGTTGAGTTGGTCCCTGATCACACCATGTCTATCCTAATTTTACCTGTCAGCTATGTAATATATCCAGTGGATTCAGGTGATGATAGAGATTTTTAGAAAAATAAGCTAAGAACATGTGGCTTACATCATCATTGCCCAGTTAATTGCTTCCATCCCCTAACACTTGTCTATCCTCTTGAATTATTGCTATCTTTTTTTTTCTCCACCCTCTTCCTTCCACCTTGTGGGTGCTGACACCCCTGACTTCTTAGGTCTTTAGGGTTTAGAGAAGCAGCTGCAGAAAGATCCTACCATTAAGCTTTTTGTGATGAATTACAGCTAGAATTAATCCGCATTTGTGTGCTTGACAGGTGAACTGTTAAGAGCCACATGGGACAGTCCTCACAAGAGTGATCAGAAGGAAAGTTCTAGCAGTCAGGAAACTGATGTCTTATATTCACTTCCAATGTCAAGCCACATAGGTCTGTATTTTTAAGACAGTTTGTTTCAGACTACTATTGTTTGAGGTCTGCAATCTGAAACATTTTAAGGAGTATCCATATCATCTGTCATGATATTCAGCTGTCCAGCTTTGGTTATGGTAAGTTTAGAAGTGTGTTTGCAGTGAAGGGGACCAGGTCAGTAGGGAAGTCAGATGCCTGACCTTAGAAGATCCTTCTGGATTCCTCCTTTTTAAGGCAGGCACTTCTTTGGTTTGATTATTGAATTAATGTTTACAATTTTCATTGGAAACTGTGGGACTTTGAAATGTTCAGGCAAATAAGAGTGAAGTGTGCTGAGCCAAACATCAAAATGTCAGCGTAAAAAAGTCTGAGACCTGTTTCTTGAAATCTAGGATCTAGTACCCTGTGACTATCCAATCTGTATAAAACAAACTGCACATTTTCTGCCTCTGTTAAGATTCCCCTGTTAATAGCATTATGTAAGTGCAAAGGGTAATTGTAGCAGTAAGCGGGAGAGAGAGAAATAGAAAAAGCAGCTGAATGTTAACCAATAATACTGAGAAATATGTATACATTTCATTAAAAGGTAATTACATTTAAAGGAGAGAACTTCAGAATGATATTTAATTAGTTCTGTGATAGAAACAATTATCAGGAAAAACATGTGTAGGAACAATAAGAATGAATCTTTTCCCAAATTTATTTAATTACACATAAAACAAATGGAATACAGAAGATAATTAATACAAATGATATAAAGCTGGCTGCTTTTAAAAAAAATAAAAAATAAAAATCAACATTATTCCCATTTAGAAAAAGTTGGCCGTAATAATGAGTAGAAGCATTAATGCAATCAGCAACCTGAACAGGACCTTAGCTGACAAGCCCTCTAAGAGTGTATATATGTATTAAGACATGTAAAAAAAGCCAGTTACACTTCACACTTTAAAACACGTATATAAATAAATTCCTAAAATGGACCGGAACAGTGGTAAATGAACGTGGTTGGATAGCAATTTCTAGCTTTATGATTTTCATCTGTCCTATCTAGTACAGAAACCAGAATGGAAGTTGTAAAGCTCTGAAAGACTCCTCTTCCCTTTCTAAGGAGTAGCCCCCTGAACATTATTTTTAGCTCCTCTGTGTTTTACACACTTATCTGTCCAAATAATTTGTATCCTTCTGTCAGCATGGAATTAAAATTATAATTGTGATGTAAGGATGAAATTCAAGTTTGCCCTACAGCTATAACTGTTGTTTGGCTGGGTGTGAGGGGTTTTCCTGCATGCATCCACGGTACTTAGTCATCAGTTCCTTGTGTTGTCAAGAAACTCCCCAGCTAGTCTGTGCATAGATGAGAGAATGCATTGATTTGAAACAGCAGACTGACTTGAGGCAAGATGACTGACTGAACTCCTAGCCACTGTCAAACACAGCATTTGATTAACTGGTGCAGAAAATGGGAGTTTTGAACAGTCCCAGACGTTCCCTCAGGGTGTGCATAAACCAGTTGGTAGGTGTTATTTGTGTACTTAATTGTGTTGGTTCTCTTATGTGGGGAATCTGGCAGAAGTTCTGCCTGATGCAGAATTTAGCAAAAGATACATAAAAAATATAAAATAGTGTAAACTGCTCCTGTTATGCAGGTTTGGTAGCAGTCTTTTGTATATAGCAAAGACAGACAAGAGATGTTTTGTACACAGTTTAAGATAATATACAGAGAAGGATTGTGGATTTTCTGGAGTGGTCACATAAGACCACCAGTCATCTGGATTATATTAATTCATCAGAACAGTTTGGAAAGTCTCAGCTCATCCAGGTGAAGATACTGCTGAATGGACCCTTGCAACAATGACTCCCATCATCATCCAAATAGCAACTAGCCATCCTGTTTAATGGATTTGATTCCTCAGATAAGCATTGCCCTATTCAAAGATGCCAATAAATTAGAATTCTTTTACACAAACCTTGTCTGTGAATGTCTGTGCAGGACCTTACACAGAACATGCCATTCTTGCTGAATGTTATTTCTAACACTGAGAAAACAGAAGTAAACCAAGCAAATGGCACAAGGCATTTGTGTATAACACTAGAGTAAACAAAATAATCAGGATAGAAAACTACATTTTCAACCCTGATAAGCTAAAATTAAGACTGGAAATCAGCACAAGTACAACAAAAACATAATTTGTGACTCCCCAAAAAGATCAAGTGCAATCAAGGAAGGTTTTTTCAGACTGCACAGTTCTAGTTACAGACTTCTTTATTCCCTAAGTCCTCTCTTTCTACAAAACTTGCAGAATAAGCTGAACGATTGAGTAGAATGGATTGATTATAGGTAGACAGACAGACAGATGGATTAATTATTTATGTTGTTGAAAGGAGGTCAGATCTCTACTTTCATCTTTTGGACCTGACTTCATATTCAATACTCTTATTAGAAAGATGGCTGGAATGCCTGATGTTAATGTTCCTACCTGTTGATAGGTTACAGTCTCTAGGAGGCCCCCAATGTCTCTTCTACCTGAATTATTCATATGTCACTAATTATTTAGACCCTGCTTATTTTAAAGAACAAGAATTATCTATGCATTAATCAAAATTGTCAACATTTTTTAATATTATTTAAAAAGGCAAAAAATGTAAATGGTGAGATTAAATACACAATACGAATCTGTCTTTTGGTACTGCAATACCCTAAGCTTCAAACACATGTATTATTTTGCAACTCTGGGGTGAGATTCCTTTGACCAAATGTAAATATCTATGTTACAGATAGTTTGACCTACCTGTCTTGACACTATTTGCAATAAATGGAGACAAATTAGCAATCATAGGACATGACTAATCTATACAAAGGACAGTAGCTTTGTACACAACTTTTTAAAAGTTCTTTGAAATTCTCATTGCAGGACCCACATTGTCATCTATGGCATCTGTCCTAAGAATATTTTATGAAATATTAGCCTAAGAAAGACATAGCTACCCAAATCTACCACCTTTCAAAGTTGAAGTAGAAGAAATAAGCACTGATTTATAGTGCTTGTGTTAGCCTTAAGACTTTGCTTATCATAAGGACCTAGACAGCCAAATAGAGTTATAAGCTACCTGACATACACTAACCTCTAGAATAAATTCAGCAGAATACATTCTAACAGTGTACATCAGTATATATTTTAAATAGGAAGAAGAAGAACCAAAGTTTACCTGGACAAAGTATAATAATATAGTATCTCAGGACACATGTGAGCTTGCTCAGCCTAAGCTTCAAAACCAGCTAAACCCTACCTGACCACAATAATATGTTGCCAGGTCCAAGTTAATAAACCTTGCTGTGAATTAGAGTTCATTTGTTTGGGGTCTGTGTTATGCTAGTCAGTTCAAAGATTGCAGAAATCTTTTTTAAAATATACTATGTAAACCTAACCTCTTCAATAAAATACTGAAAGACATTTGGGAAACACATAAGTACACCAAGATTTGACTTCTGTTTTCCCATGTACAAGGGTCAAAATGACATTATTTACAAAAATCGATCTTTTCTAACTGGTCCTCATATCTTAGTATAAATTATTTGTATATGTCATTTAGCTGTCATAATTAAAAAGTGTCCCTTTGTTCTGTGCACATAAAGTCATACTCCTCTTAGCTGTTCTCTCCCAGTTAGCTATGCAGAAAAGAAAATACAAAACTAACATCCACTAATATGCCAGTGCAGCATTAAAACCAGCTCTTTTCTCAATAGAATGTGACACAGGGCATCATTCTACCAGTATCTTGTCAGCAAGACGGCTGCCACAAAGAGGAAACTTAGATATCCCATTTATAAAGTAAAATTTTATTTTCAAATACATTTTATTCACACTGAGGAGCACTTTCTGAGTTTCAGACTGCTGGCTGAGCAAAATAGATACAATTTTCTTTTAACTATTTATTTGTAAATCTCCTCTGAGTATTAAACACAATCATAAAGATATGTCCATAAAGAGAACAAGTACAAAATTTATCTTGACATTTGATTTAAGCTGTGGTAGGAAACTTATTTGACAGATTCAGTTTTCCCCACAAGCACTGAAATAGAGCAGATTGGCACAAAGATTCATGCTTAAAGCAAAGACCTGCTTTTATGGTGAAACGTGAATAATACTCTTAATCTCTGCAGATTTTCCTAACTTTCAGTAATGTGCTACTATATAATGCCATTAACAAAACAAAAGCAAGACTACCATCCTTCCTTAAAAGGATACTATTCAGTTATTTTAGCTCAAAGTTTGACCTGTATTAGTATAAGCTCTTAGCAAATGTCCTTGGCGGGGGGCGGGGGCAGAAAACCATTAATCTGTTGCTTGCTAAAATTACCACTCTTGCTCAGCAGAAACAGTAAAATTAAAGTTAAAATATTCCAGGTGATATAATTGTTCAACAAAAAGCAGAATGAAAATCTCCACAAAAAAAGAAAATTCTTATCTTAATCAGTGAACTGCAAGGTGTATACTGTATCTATGCTCTAAGTCACAGGACAAATCAGAACAGCCTTCTATAGTTATGATCCCAATTAAACTTGGTGATAGTTTGAAAAGTTCATTTTACAGCTGGTTTTAGGCTGTAGCGTACTCATGAATAATATTAAATCTATACAAAATTGAACATTTTTCATGCATTTTTATGTACATTTTCAGTAAATGTGTAATTATCAATTACTGAAATTATTAATGATATAACTATCAATTTCACAATTTTTTCCTGAAAAGTTTATTTTCTACAGATAGCTTATTGGTAGGAAAGATATGGAAATTCTGCTCAAGAGGAGAAAAAAAAGACACGTACCTTTCCAAATTGAAGTTAACATGACATGCTTGCTCTGACAAATGAATAAGCTTTGTTCATCTTAGACATTACAGGTGTTTCATAGTATGTTACTAAAACAAGCTGCTTTTGATCTGAGATCATTATAATTTGTTTCAGTGATCCAAAAGACCTCTATGACTATTGTATTGAAATAAAGTAATGGGTCTGATTAATTAGATTTTTTTCTGACACAAAGTATTTTATGATATCTTCAACAGAATACATTCTGTGTGAATGTGGTAAGTATATATGCACTGTTGTTTGATCAAACAGATATTAAAATTTCCAGGATACAGTTGTGTACTGTATAGTATATAGTGTTCTTATTACTGAATAGACATACAAAACTCACATCTGTAAGGAAATAATTATTTTTTAATAAATTCATGAAAAAAAAAATCATCATTTTTCAAAGGATTAGAATCATAGAATGGTTTGGGTTGGAAGGGAACTCAAAAATCATCTAGTTCCAACCCCCCTGCCACAGGCTGGGACACCCTCCACTGGACTAGGTTGCCCAAAGCCCCATCCAACCTGGCCTTGAAGACTTCCAGGGAGGGGGCCTTCACAACCTCTCCGGGCAACCTGTTACGGTGCCTCACCACTCTAACAGGAAAGAATTTCTTCCTAACATCTAATCTAAATCGACCGTCCTGCAGCTTAAACCCATTACTCCTTGTCTTATCACTATACTCCCTGATAAACAGTCCCTCACCATCTTTCCTGTAGGCCCTCTCCAGGTACTGGAAAGCTGTTCTAAAGGTCTCCCCAGAGCCTTCTCTTCTCCAGGCTGAACAATCCCAACTCTCTCAGCCTGTCCTCATAGGAGAGGTGCTCCAGCCCTCTGATCAGCTTCATGGCTCTCCTCTGGGTTTGCTCCAACAGGTCCATGTCCTTCTTATGTTGGGGGCCCCAGAGCTGGATGCAGTAGTCCAGGTAGGGTGTCACAAGAATGGAGAAGAGGGGGCAAATCACCTCCTTTGACCTGCTGGTCATGCTTCTTTTGATGCAGTACAGGATATAGTTGGCTTTCTGGGCTGCAAGTGCACATTGCTGGGTCATGATGAGCTTTTCATCAACCAACACACCAGCTCCTTCTCCTCAGGGCTGCTTTCAATCCATTCCCCACCCTAGCCTATGATTGTGCTTGGGATTGCCCCAACCCACATGCAGGACCTTGCACTTGGCCTTGTTAAACTTCACATGGTTCACATGGGCCCACGTCTCAAGCCTGTTAAGGTCCCTCTGGATAGCACCCCTTCCCTCCAGCATGTTAACTGCACCACACAGCTTGGTGTCATCAACAAAATTGCAGAGGGTACACTCAATAAGCACTGGAAGTAACCATAGAACTCTTGAAACAGGTGAAGAGAAGAAACAAAAGAAAAGGTAGGATTTTTTTTTTTTAATAGGAGAAAAAAGAATGCACAACCTGTGCAAAAGCTTGTGTAATTTTATACTTGCTGTGAATAGCAAAGAGTTCAACAGCTCAAAAGCACTACAGGCAGGAGGGAGCTTCACATGAACTGATTCTAACTATAAAGTCCATAACTGCTTTTAGGAACATCCTTGCTCATGGGCTGAATCACATAGTGGTGGTATATATTTCTTTCTCTAATTGTACAGAAAGCCTAGGGAGACAAAGCCTTTAAAAGAGAGGAATGAATCCTGACCAGCATAGAGCAGTGGACAACTCTTGTAGATCTTGAGAAATGGTTCACTGTTGACACAGTAATTTCAGAGGGACTGTTTAACAGAGTAAAACAAACTTATCACCCTTCCACTGCAGTTCATGCAGAAATTGCTCTGCTAGCCTCTTCTGCTCAACTGAAATTATTCACTCAAACTGTTCAGCCACAGATAAACAGAGACAGGATATGATATACTTTTATGAATCAGAAAAAAATAACAATTTCCAGAATTATTTTTTTCTTACTTGGGCTGTTCAGAGATCAAGTACTCTCTTTTTGAAGTAAGTAGAACAGGATTGGGCACTTATTTTGAGACAAATCACATGCCTGAAAGACCAAGTTTCTGCATTTGTGTTTTGGCAGGTTCAAAGCTATGATCAATATTCTTTGACATTTTTTCATGGTACATAATCATGAAATGTTAGTTGTTCTAATGACTACAATTTCAAGCCATTGCATTTGAAAGGGTCAGTGGTTGAAAAGTTGGTATTTGTAGCAGCCCTGTGTGCTCATTTGTGATTACTATTTCTGAAATGTTGAGTGTACCTTCTATCATAAAAGCCTTTTATAAATGTATTTTATTGCCAAATAACTTTTAACTATTTTCTCTGTGGGTATATTTTCCTATCTGCACAGAATTTGGTTTTCTCTTTAGCTGACAAATTATTCTCTTGCTGAGGGAAGCAGACCTTTCTTGTAAAATTTCCAGGATGTTTGCTGGACTGTGTTTCACAGCAGATGTACATTCCCTGTTTCAGGGAATTATATTGATATACCACGGAATACTTGAGTGACATTATGTTTCACACAGTTGATAGTAAGCTTCTTTCAAATATTAAAAGTTCATTCCTGATATCCAACCTTTACCTCTAAGAAGTATTTAAGTATATAAATATTACATGTGTGTAATTTAAAAAATAAAGTTACCTCTTTGCTGCCATAATGCTGTATTTTGAAATCTTTATATTGCTGAGACTTCTCTTGTTCATAGTTCATCTTTCAAATCCAGTAAGTTTTAAATTACTAATTTCCAGATAAATACAAAGTAAATAGAATATGAACAATTTCAATGATAAATTATTAAGTCTTGTTGTATGAGACCTTTAAACTGTCCTTATCACAATGGTATTCTATTGTTTCATGATATCATTGAGGCAGCAGTAGATCAGAATTTTTTGCTTGCAGTGTGTTCCTACAAAAGACTGTGCAAAAGCACATATCTTCTAGAGAAGATAGTTAAAAAAACCCCAAGATTTTATGGATTTTTTAGCAAATAACTCTCGATCAGTTTGAACAACATAGAAGGAATTGTGTCTCTATCTTCTGTGATGACTAATAATCAATTCCTGCAACCCTCTCCTCTGCAAAGCCAGACTTTCTTTTCTATTGTGAGAAGGGTGGTGGGGGAAGATTACTAGAGTGTATGACTGTATTGAAAAGGAAAACTATGTGTTGGGAAAAACAAGATAGCAGACCAGGCCAACAAATGTACCTTTGTCTAGAAAGATAGGTCTGCTATTGCAGCTGCTGAGTCTACTCAATGACAGAATCACATGGTTGAGATTGGAAGGGACCACTGGAGGTCATCTGGTCCAACCCCCTGCTCAAGAACATGTCCACACAGCTTTTGAATACCTCCAAGGAGGAAGACTCTACAACCTCTCTGGATAACCTGTTCCAGTGCTTGGTCACACTCAAAGTGTTTTGTGATTCTCAGAACCTCCTGAAGAACTTGTCTCCATCCTCTTTGCATCATCCTTTCAGGTATCTGTATGCATTAATATGATCCCCCTCAAGCCTTCTCTTCTCCAGGCTGAATAGTCCCAGCTCTCTCCGCCTTTCCTCATAAGAGAGATGCTCCCATCCCTTCAACAGATTCATGGCCTTTTGTTGAACTGTCTAGTATGTCCATGTATCTCTTGTACTGAGGAGCCCAGAACTGGACACAGTACTCCAGGTGTGGCCTCAGCAGTGCTGAGTAGAGGGGCAGGATCACCTCCTTTGACCTGCTGGCAATACTCCTCCTAATGCAGCCTAGGTTACCATTAGCCTTCTTTGCAGCAAGGGCACACTGCTGGCTCCTGTTCAACTTAATGTTCACCAGGACCCCAGGTCCTTTTTTGCCAAGCTTATTCCAGCTGGGTGGCCCTCAGCATATACTTCTGCAGAACTTAGCACTCTCCCTCATTGAGCTTCACGAGGTTCCTGTCAGCCTGTTTCTCCAGCCGGTTGAGGTCCTCTAGATGTATCAGCCACTCCTCCCAGTTTTTTGTCATCTGCAAACTTACAGAGGGTACAGTCTTCCCCAGTTTGTTAGGACATATCTAGAAAAAGAACAGCAGAGTGGGGGAGGAGAGGTCTGAATCTAACCTACACTTTTTAATTCTAATGATAAAGGGACTTAGTGCAAAATAGCACAGAAGAGAGAAAATCCAACTATCAGCAGAAAGCCAGCTGAACTGTTGGTGGTAAAGCATCACTTAATCAAATAAGTTATTTCAAAAAATTAAGCAGACCAGAACAGAAGCTTAAAAGCTAACACTGACAAAGTACCAATCAACGTTATCAGCAAACATTAAATTGCTTTCCAAAACAAAATCCACTTAGAAGTTCACTACACAGGAAAGGGCTACTTCACCATAACATAGTAAGACAGATGTATCCATCAACAAAAATGCTGAACCCCAGGACAGTGATTTCAAGAGTAAGACATTTTATTTTGTTAAAACTCCTGTCATCAGTTTTTGTGCTAAAGATTGTATTCAAAGTCAAACCATTCAGCGCTAATATACTAATCTGTAAAACATTTTTGAATAATATAAATGTAATCTTAAGGAAAAGAACTTTCCTCAGTATTTGTAATTTACAGAAGCAGAAAATAACTACAGTTTTACTATCAAACTTTCAATTTTGTTCATTTTATAATGATTTTGATTGTTTTCTTAGGAAGATTTTTCCACTATTAGTTGCTCAGAATAACAGGAAAAGGTACAGAAGGGAGTAGTTTAACCTTCAGCATGAAGCATACTCAACTATACTCATGTCATTCCTGATAGATGCCTTTCTTACCTTTCTAGCCTCCTCATAGGTTTGCCTGAACAAATTATAATTTCATAAAAAGATTGCTTAGTTCAGTATTTGATGTACTTAACTTTCTATCAAATTATAAAAGTTTAATTATTTTAATATTAATTACACCTACTTACTATATTTTTCTTGCTTTTGATTTTCTTTTAGCTAGTACATCACTGAAACTGGAAAAAAAACAAACTAGCTACATTTTCCTGAAATATTTAAAATAAGAAAACTCAGGATCATTAATTATCTGGGTAAGAGGGAAAAAATTAAATTATTTCCTTTTGATTGCTATCTCAGCAAGTTTGAAGCAATCAAGGAATTAGTAACGTGATGACATTACATAGCTAACATGGTGCCTCATCAAGCAACGGCTAGTTCAACAGTGACCGAATAAATTATAGTGAGAACTAAAAAAAAACATTATCTACAAGGATCATATAAATCCTCCTTATTTGTTTCATCACAGTGGCTTTGTTTGCAGTTAGGAAGCTTGATTCCTATTTTCGGATTTTTTTATTATTTTTTTTCTGCTTTCAAGTAATTTAAACTCTCTAATTATGTCCCTTACAGCATTAAATCAGCTATGAAAGAAACAGTTGCAGTGACAGGTTTAGATATTTGGTGAGGGTTTCTTTGCTTGTTTTTGTTTGTTTGGGGTTTTGGGGTTTTTTTAGCCTTTTGCAAGAGACTGAGTAACAAAGATTATCATGGAATTTCCCAATTAAGAAATAAATTTTCTTAATTTATTTTTTACTTTTATATTCCATTGGAACTTATATCAAATAAGGGGAGCCATTTCGATCTGGCTTAAAACCAAACTAAGAGTGAAATTATGTCTTCATTTAGGTCACCTGACTTTCATGTAAGTAAAGCATTCAAGAGTTCATACAAAATGGATATGGTATGAAGTTGTCAATACAACTCATCTTGTGAAAAAGCAGGCAGTGTTCATGTAGCATAACTTGATTCAACTTCAGAATATTTCTTTCATGATTCTTCCATAAAATCTAGGAAAATATATTCAGAGTAAGTGGGTAAGGCAAAAGCACAGCTGATAAAACAACCAACAAAAAACCCCCAAGCCCCAAAATCCACTCCAGCTCTCAAAGTGTCATTGCCAGTAATTCACCACCAAAATGAAATGGTATTTTAAGCACAATCTTAAAGGAATAATTTAATTTCTTATTGGTGCTGTCACCAAAAACATGGGTGATCTGTACAATTATAAAATTTTGTCATGTGCCAAGGTGGAAGTCAAAAATTAAAGGCATTAACAAGAAGAAAAGGAAAATTTTAAATAAGCTGAGTAAATTGGAACATGAATCTCAAATTAAGGAGAATAAATTCGGTACAAAACAGATTTTTGAAGCATATCATATGTTATAAATGAAATTTACATAAACTGTAGAAGACATTGTTATTCAGAGAGGATTTTAGACCTCAAAATCACCCAGCCAGATCAACTAGCAAGAAAATGATAAAAGCTGACCTTGTAACAGAAAAATATGCTACTAGCATTTAACCTAGCTCATAAACTAGATTGAGGCAGTTTGAAGACACGTAGAAGGGAATGCAAAGTGAAGGTCAGCCATCTGTGGCAGATGTAATAAAGACTGTGACTGAATGGAAGAAATTCATTCCACATAACACTTAAAAAACCTATAAAGAGTAACTGGTGGGTGTAGCAGAGGAAAGAACAACATGACAGAAAGAAGGTCCTGACCTGATAACACCAAGCAACAGCACAAAGATCTGAGAAAAAAAACCACAAGAACCTAGACCTGATCAAATCTTATTTAAAATGTGGTTTTGCTTATTTGCAGTATCTGTATAGTAAATTTGGCATATTCTAAGATGAAACACCCCTTACATGACTAGCTAATCCATTCATTTGTGCTTATAAGTGTCAGAATGCACTGGAATAAATACTTGCCCTCACTGCACACATTCCCTTGTCTTATTCTTTTGGGAGTCAGCTGGTAGATAGAAACTGGAAGTATTCCTTTTATCAGCCAGCCTGACTGGGGAAGGGCAGCAGCCTTCAGCTGGCATGCAACAACAAAAGTGGAAATCAAGTATGTGTGCATGCACACACACAATGGAGACTATGCATATAAACAGAAAAGGATCTGGAGACTGTATCTAACTGATTTCAAGCTTAATAGCAATCTAAAGTACGATTAGGATGTTAAAAAGACAGCTCCAACTAAGCTTTAATTAAAAGAGAGTGGAATTTAGTCTGCTTAAATTGTGTGCTGTCTCACCAGAATTTTAGGTTTGTATCTTTGAGGGCAATCTAACATACCTAGAATAATCATATTACTTCCCACCCACTCCATTCTTTTTTTTTCTTTTTAAGTAATGGAAAAGAGTTGGAAGGAATTCAATCTCTTTAAATAACATGTCTCTAAGCCTATAGAAAACCAGTGCAAATGGTGAGTGCTTCCATTTACTTTCCTTAGCTCTTTGCTAACAATATCATTACAATAAAGTCAAATTGTTTGAATGGTATCCAGGAAAAGAAGTATCTCAGCAATCTAAACTCCACTTAGAAGCAAACTCAATCCATATTTTCTACCTACCTGGAGGCTGTCCTGACTATTAATGATACTAAACGATCAAAGTAGTGGGACAGCTCTAGTGATCACAAATCATATATACAAGCATAGATTTTTAGCACTGCTTCTGAGATGTAAAAGCATTTTGTTATAAGATGACTAGATTAGCTTCCCATCATGTCCCTTTCACACAGAGAAAAATAAAACAAAAAGAAAATCTAAACCTCAAATTACTGGCCCAGAATGAGGAAGAAGAATCTACCCCCAATGCTGAGACCTTATGACAAGATGCAGACAGGTGCTTCATCAGCAGAAGACCTTAATTGCTATCTAAACTGCAGATCAGCTCCCATAGACAAACAGAGCATATTCCAACTTATCTACAAGGTAGTAATTTTGGCACTCTCTGTACACTTATGCATTCACTTCATCTTGGACTGAATAGAATATAAAAGGATTCCTAATGTTCTCCCTTCCTGAATGACTGCTTTAACTGTCAAACTATTATGTAAAAATGGAAACATCATTATAATTAGTTTTAAGCTGTCACAGCTCACTTAATCAGGGGCCTAGAATTGTATTAGAGTATGAGCCTATCTATCCCAAAACTGCACTTTTGTCCATGTAAGGAGGAACACTGCTGGATATTCTAACAGTTATCAAGTTCACTAAGGCAATATCTTCTGATTTTAAAAATTCATGAATTGGCAGTTCTGGGAATCATATCTAGAAATGTAGAAAATCCAGTACTAAGGGAAGATGTGGTAACAGTCTAACAGTTCACAAGTTATAATATATAAGACAAAGAACAATTTATTCACTTTTTTATCAGAAGCATAAAAAGAAAGAAAGTCAGCTTAATTTGCAGCAAAGACATGCAGAGTAGCTGCTTAGAGCAGCTGGGAAATTCAGCTCGCAACTGGGATGAGTGCTGCTGGAGGAACAGCTCAGGTATGCGGAAGAGCAGTTTGTGCTGTGGTAAGCAAACCATCCTTCTAACACCAGCAGTAATAACTAACCTCAAAATCCCAATAGGAACAACAAAATCCATTCTCCCAGACACAATTCGCATTCCTCTCCCCTGATTCGACTATACTCCATTTTCTTCTGCTTTACTTGCAGTAGCAGAAGAACCTAACACCTCATATTCAGGATAGAAAAATTCAGCTTGCCTGCTTAGTTGCAAAGCCCTGAATCAGTACTGCTGAATGGATTAATCAAATTAAATAACACACCCAAGGCCTAGTTACAGATAAAAGAAAATTTATATCTTCTAAAAGAAAGGAAACTTTATTTTCATTATTTATTTCTTGCTGAGATTATAACTGTAGATGTTCCTACCTTGAGGGCAGGAGGGAATAATATCTGTTCCTAATTCAGTGTACAAGACAGAATGAGAGAGAAACAAAGGTTATTAGCTACTTCCTGACAATTGTTTTCTATTATACCAGATCCAGCCCAGCTGTGATGAACTTAAGGAGTCACAGATGCAGTAATCACCAGTTGGCAGGAGAGGTCCTGTGAGTATTCTGCTCTACTAATGCCCTACAGCACAAAACCTTGGATTTGCTTCTGCTAAGAGTGTTAAAGTGGTAGGAATAAAAATGAGAATCAAAAGAGAGATTTGTGAAATTTGTAGGTGTGGTGTAAAGAGAGATTTGTGAAATTTGTAGGTGTGGTGTAAATGTGTTAGATGTTTATGGATATGGTTAGTGGTTAGGTTTTCCTATCTTGCAGGTAACAACTGTTTCTGGGGTTGTTTTTTTGGTTTTTTGGGTTTTTTTTTGGGGGGGTGTTTGGGTTTTTGTTGGGTTTGTTTTTTTTTTGAAAGCTTAGCTTCTAGGTGGGTGGTAAGGCAATACAGCTTGGGAGATGTGGTGTTACAGCAGGATTTTGATAAGTTAATGGGAAAGTATTTTCATTCATCTATAGGTTTTTTGTCTTTTTTTATTCAGTAAGTATTTTACAGGAATGTTTTCAGTAGGTGAAGGTGATAAGGTGCTCTTATTATTTAAACTGTATTTTAATGTTTTAATTTAAAGCATGTGGAATCTAAGCTTGTTAGTTTATGTTAATTGTTTGTCTGTGCAGTTATTTTAATTTTGAATCTTCTGTATAACTTGTGGGAGGAGTAGCTGCAAACAAAGGGTCTTTTCTTCTTCCCTCAGTGTTAATTGTAAATCAGTATCTGAAGTAGGGTATTATGCCTTCATTTAGCATAGTTATTTTGTTAAACTTTTGCAGATGATAATTAGTGTCTTTCTGTTTGTGGCAGGTGTATGATGACAAGTAGTCCTTCATCAGACAAGTCCCTTATGTTACAAAGCTTCTTACAGAATGTGCGTCTCATGGTTCTTATTTCTAGAAAGGCTATCTCTGTGTAAACACTTCAGTTAAGAGTTACAGGCTGTACTCTTCCTGTTTTCTGTAGAATTAGAGACAGCATAAGGAAAGTTCAGAATGTTTATGTATTTATACATAATTTTATATATACATGTGTGTGTATAGCTTTTTGTAGCTCCTTATAAATGAGAAGTGCTGTAGATGCAATGGACAAGGATATTCTGACTGTATTATGAATCTGAAGTAGCTGGAACTCTGAAGTCTTTATTGTGTCCCTTAAAAACAAAGGATCTGCTTCCATATCTACTGTTCTCTGTTATAGGATCTTCCTAAATGATTGCCTGATTTAAAATTAAATGAAGTTCAGGAATGGGGTTAGCTTTCTGATCCATAAGCAATGCTGTACAGTTTCCTGTGTGATACACTTAGTGTTGTTAACCAAATGGTGGAACGTTCCGGGTTTGGCTCTCTTGTTCTCGGTTTGTCAAAGCCGATGAGGACTATAGACACTTGCTATACTGTTTTTCTTATGTATTTTGATGAAATAAAACATTGTGCTTTTGTGGTTTCAAATACAAAGAAATTGCATCTCATCTCTGTCTTAGATTAGAACTGCATTTTTAAAGGGAAAAAAGGAAAATTTTGTTTGCTTTGAAAATTAAATGCTGTCAAGAAAAAAATTGGGGTTCATAGGGTAATTATAACTGAACACTAAGAATGGCTACTTGAATACAGTCAGTTTCTACTGACAAAAATCTTGGTTTTGCAATATTGCATGTGATCCAAATTGTGGATAAAATGTACAGTAACAGATGCTCTAGCTCTGCCTCAACTAAAACAATAACAAATATTCTTCAAGGTAACAAAACTAACTGCAAATCATTAGCCATTATAAAGTTTAGCAATATGCAGGATGTCTTCCATATTTACTGTTTGGGTTTTTTTGTTTTATCCCTGAGAGCTGGGATTTGGTATATTTGGTCAGAGCATGTCTAATATGCCTTAACAACATTGACTCAGTCAAGAGAAAAGCAGCCCTACAGGTGTTTCTCATTATTTACCACTCTTCTCTGTAATAGCGTGGTGATAAGTGATTCATCATGGAGTTCTGAGATGATCTGTATGAGTTTTCACTTAATAAAAATTCATGGATATTATTTTTCTTGTTTTGCACACCTATTTATTTCTTGTAAACTCTTTTTTTTTGGGGGGAGGGCTTCCTGTCCAATGCTGTTAATGGCTTGAAATATCCTCAAGTCCAGCCTAGCTTCTGAACTCAGATAAGATCAAGTCCCAGGTCAATGCCTGATGGAATTCATTGTGATGCAGCCTATGGAGAAGATGAACTATCCGAAATTGAAATAGAAATTTGTCTCTTTTCCAGGAGATAAAGAGAGATTGCTCATTGCAGGGCGTGTATGTATGTGTTGCATGAGAAGACATGGTTTCTTGGCCATTGATGAAGAGCTGCAAGCTTCTTTTTTTGTATCAAATGTCTGCAGGCCTTCTACTGTATAACTAAGATGGAAAGATTTAGAGGCTGATGAAAGAATTGGAAAGGGAGTGTCACATTGTAGCTAGGTACTGGGTCAGTCCTCTGGAAAGGAGATGGAGAGAGCTATTAGTTAAGAACTGATTCTACATTAGAGTTGTCAAATAAAACATAGCTTTACTGTCAGTGTAACTAAAGACTGATGATTGGCATTTACAGGGAAATCTATGCCTCACTAGGTTCTGGAATGAAATGCTTCATCCCTGTGTTTTCTTTCATTTCAGTGAGTCTGTTTCCCTACTACCAAAAGAAAAACAAACAAACAAGAAAAACCACAACAACCCAGAACTGAACTATCAGGATTTATTTGAACATGGAATATCTGCTTTTGACCAGATTTAATTTTGATCTATAGGTGAAACAAAAAGGTCATAAAAAAGAGGGCAGGGAGGAAGTGCAATACAGTTTTATTGGGGCAGCTTTTCTCCTATTTTTTATTTGCAGAAAGAGAAATTAAAAGAAAAAACAAACAGACAAAACTTTTTAAACCAGAAAAAAAATCCACAACAAAACAGTATTTTTTTTATTCTTCTAGCCTAGGAAGAGTACGGAGATACTGCCCATTTGTGTAGGAATGGGGTCAGGAAGGCCAAGGTGCAGCTGGAGATGAACTTGGCAAAGGATGCAAAGAATAATAAGAAGGTATGTCACCCAGAAAAGGAAGGTCAAAGAAACTGTACCCCCCTGATCAATATAACTGACAAACTGGTAACAACAGGTGAGGAGAACACTGAGGTACTCAAACCCTTTTTTTTTTTTCCTCAGTCTTCACTGGCAACCTCTCTTTCCACACCTCTGGAGTGGACAGACCACAAGACAGGGACTGGGGGAGATAACTCCCACCCACTATAAGAGAAGATCAGGTTTGTGACCACCTGAGGAACCTGAATATATATAAGTCTGTGGGACCTGACAAGATGCATTCAAGAGTCCTGAGGAAATTGGCTGATGTGGTTGCCAAGCCGCTCTCCATGATATTTGAAAAGTCATGGCAGTCAGGTGAAGTCCCTTGTGGCTGGAAAAAGGGAAACATTGCACCCATTTTTAAAAAGGGTAGAAAGGAAGACCCTGGGAACTACTGACCTGTCTCACCTCTGTGCTTTGGCAAATCATGGAACAGATCCTCCTGGAAGCTATGGTAAGGTACATGGAGAACAGGGAGTTGATTCGAGACAGCCAGCATGGCTTCACCAAGGGTAAGTCCTACCTGACCAGCCTAGTGGCCTTCTATTATGGTGTAACTCCATTGGTGGACAAGGAAAGAGCTATGGATATCACTTATTGGGCCTTTTGTAAGGCTTTTGACATGGTCTGCCACAACATCAGTCTCTCTAAATTGGAGAGATATGGATTTCATGGATGGACTGTTCAGTGGATGAGGAATTGGTTAGATGGTTGCATCCAGAGGGTAGTGGTCGACAGCTCAGTGTCCAGATGGAAAACAGTGACAACTGGTGCCCTTCAGGGGTCCAGATTAAGACTAATCCTGTTTAATATCTTCATCAATGACATTAACAGTGGGATTTAGCTCAGCTTCAGCAAGTCCGCAGGTGAGACCAAGCTGAGTGGTGTGGTTGACATTGCTGAGGAACAAGATGCCATCCAGATAGACCTGACCAAGCTTGAGAAATGGGCTCATATGAACCTCATGAGGTTCAATGAGGCCAAATGCAAGGTCCTGCACCTGGGTCAGGGCAATCCCTGATATCATAGAACAGAATCATAGGGNAATCAATGACATTAACAGTGGGATTTAGCTCAGCTTCAGCAAGTCCGCAGGTGAGACCAAGCTGAGTGGTGTGGTTGACATTGCTGAGGAACAAGATGCCATCCAGATAGACCTGACCAAGCTTGAGAAATGGGCTCATATGAACCTCATGAGGTTCAATGAGGCCAAATGCAAGGTCCTGCACCTGGGTCAGGGCAATCCCTGATATCATAGAACAGAATCATAGGGCTGGTTTGGGTTGGAAGTGACCTCAAAGATCATCTAGTTCCAACCCCCCTGCCAGGGGTGGGGACACCTTCCACTAGACCAGGTTGCCAAAAGCCCCATCCAACCTGGCCTTGAACACTTCCAGAGAGGGGGCATCCACAACTTCACTGGGCAACCTGTTTTACCATCACAGTAAAGAATTTTTTCCTTGTGTCTAATCTAAATCTACCCTCTTTCAGTTTAAAACCATTACCCCTTGTCCTGTCATTCTGTCCTTGTAAAGAGTCCCTCTTCAGATTTCTTGTAGGCCCCCTTCAGGTATTGGAAGGCCACAATTAGGTGTCCCTGGAGATTTCTCTTCTGCAGGCTGAACAACCCCAACTTTCTGCCCTGCCAAGAAGGACTTGGTGTACTGACAGATGAAAAGCTTGACATGAGCTGTCAATATGTGCTCACAGCCCAGAAGGTCAACTGTATCCTGATCTACATCAAAAGAAGGGTGGTCAGCAGGTCAAGGGAGGTGATTCTGCCCCTCTGCTCTTCTTTTGTGAGACCCCTCCTGGAGTATTGTGTTCAGCTCTTGAGTTCTGAGCATGGAAACACATGAACCTCTTGGCTTTATTACTGGATGTGTAAAATGAAGAGTGAAGTCACATGATTCATTCTTTTAGAGAGAAAACATTTTTTCTTTCTTCCTTCTAGTAACTAATAATAATTTATCATTTTTGCAGCTAATCATGATACCATGACATCATGTGACACTGTCTTCTATGTTCATTCAGTCTAACCATTCATGCCTGTAGACTAATCTATAAAGAGCTGGGTTTTGTTTGCTATATTTTTGTTTAGTAGATTTTGTTTAGTATATTTTATCTTCTGCAAATAGCTCTGAAATATTTTGCTATTAAACAAAATGTGTGAACAATAGTTGCTAAATAAATACTGTTAATTTTTTAATGTATGCTTATATTTTTTTCTATGATGAAATGTTTTTATGTCTTTTCAATATTTGCTTCCTATATTGAGATAGGACATAGTGGTGATGTCCAATACCTTAGTGACAGTTCTATCAAGAAACTGTGGAAGTATTAAAAAAAATAATAATAAATGTGAAGTGTGCTTAAGCCTGATTTGTTTATTTAAGGTCCTCCAACAAATATGCACAAAGAATATGGATAAAAATTATTTTCAGTGAGATTTTTGAAGCAAAGCCAGTGTTGGGGGAGAATCAAGCAGCCCTTTGGAAAAAGGAAAATAGCAAAAAGATGAAAAAGGAACCTGCCTTCTCAAATTTAAACATCTACTTCAGGATAAAATTTGTAAATTAGAGACAGCTGGTTATAAGCATAATGTTACCATTAAGTCAGTATGTGCCTCAATGTGATTACACAAAAATATAGTAACTCTTGAAGTTTCTAGAACCTGCTAGTTACTGTGACAAAGAATGACTTATTAACAAGTAATNGGCTCTGTCAGACACAGGGGAAGCTTCTAGCAGCTTCTCACAGAAGCCACCCCTGTACTCCTCGCCCCTCCCCCTGCTACCAAAACCTTGCCACATGAACCCAATACAACTTTTGAATACTGAAGTCAGAGATAAAGATTAATATGCAATAGTTACATAAGAAAGATGAAATAAAACATCAGATTCCAGTCAGAAAAAATAGAATACTGAACTCATTTCAACTAGCTCAGTTCTAAATAGAGGCCCTGTAAAAGCAGAAACTTCAATAGAAGATGAAATTGGGGGGCGGGAGTACTATTAATTCTTGCTGATCTGCATGAAATATATATAAAATGCTTCTTCTTGCATCCTAAAGCAGAAATAAGTAGTCTAAAAATTTTTAATATGAGGTGGGAGGGGGCAGGAAGAGAATGAATGACAAAGGAAAAAGAATGGAGACAAAAAAACCAACTTCACCAAAGAACTCATTTACATCATCTGAGAAACTTTAGATTCATTTTTTTGTTATAAATATAGATTTGTTTATCTCCTTAGAAAAGTTCATGGGTTACTTTTAGATTATGACTTTTCACAAGTAGAATTATGAGAGGTATTCAGAAAACTGAAGTATTACCTTTGGGCTTATATTCTGAAAACCTATGGTAATTATACAAATCGGTAACAGTAATGTGCATGTGTTTCAATATTATTGACTTTTTTGAAGTGCATCAGAAGTCTTGTAGAAAAAATGGTATCAAACTGTTAAAAAGATGCTCAAAAAAGCTGCAAAGTCTAGTTTAAGTTCTCATCATTACAGGGCAGCCACTTTTGCGTTGGGAATTTAAATTATTACAATGTTATTCGTAACAAAGCATAAAACCAAAGTATTTATCCCTGGACTTTAAAAATAGGAAAATTTTAAATTTTTATAAACTGGAAAAATCAATTGTATTATAATTAAAAGAGGCAAAAATTATACTTGCCGTAGACCTGTGATAATGAGAGTGTGTGTATATATTTGCTTGTGTGCTGTACATAGATGCTGTATATTTATGACAAAAAAATGGGTATAAAAAGTAAGTATTGAATTTGTTCTTGGTTTCAGAGTCCTAATTTAGTCTCCAGAGTAGAACTACAGAAGAATAGAAGACATCTGACTTTTTTTGTTTCTCTCTTTTTTGTGGAAGAAGGTGAAGACCAAGGTTCTTAGTCTCTAAGATCTAGAACTGGCTGAAGAAGACTTAATAAGTCAGATAACATCAATTGACACAAATACTTCAATAACAATCACTAGAGAAGGCACTGATGGTGACCCTAACAATACGAAGCTCTTGCAGTACAGTGAAAGCTTGCTCAGGGGCTCAACTATATAGATAAACTATACAGTTTTTGTAAAGTATTTCTAAGAATATAAAATGTTTGTTGTACCTCCCCATACTGGTACTTCAAATCCATCCCTACTAATATACAACAGTATGATGGCTAGTATTTTGCAAGCTCTTTTTAGACTGGAAATTCTATTCATCTTACTAAATATTTTTCATATTATAATAATACATAGAGTAGTACTGTTCTGTATTAGTCAAGGAAAAATTATGAGAAACTTCTTGTGCAGTAAATTACAGGGAAGGACAAATTTAAAACAGTTGTCCTTGACTGCCTTATATCTACTGGGCAAAAATAAGCCTTAGTGATTTATGATAAGAGAAATAATGACTTTATTAAAGACTTGTTCAAGCTCATTTTTCAAAATATATAGTACATGTGATCATTTATTACTGATTTTTTTTAATGCTTCAGTTGTACCATGCAACACACATCATTTACTTATCTCATTAAAATTTTCTCTACAGAAAAAAAATATTAGGTCATCAACCTAATATTACGATTTCTTTAAGCTAGATTAGAAGAGTGAGATTGAAAATACAATGTTCTATTTGGTGAGAAGTACTGCTAATCTATAAAATACTTTTTAGTACTTAATTGTTTAAAAGCTGTTGTCAGTGCCACCTTGGTTATGATAGTTCTGGAATTTTTGTAATGATAAACACTGATGAACCAAGAGCTGTAGCTCATTGAAAAATAATTTAATTATTTTCCCCAAAATAGTCCCACTAACATTTTGTTTTCTATTGTTGCAAGGATGTAAGTTAATCTTAGGCTTTCTGTAGAAGTCCTGATTCTACAAACACTCTTGTTGTTTGGTCCTTGTTACTCCTCGAGGAGCATAGGGCTGCAACAACACCATGCCACCGAACCCGGTGGGATAGTGTTGTTGCAATTTCTGTAACAGATTTTATTTTTCACGTGATTGGGTTGTTAGCCCAAAACAAAACCCCCAACCTGGAGGGCCAGGGTGCAACATTTTAGTCTGGGCCGACAAGGCACGCAAGCCACCTTCCACGACAAGGTAAGTTGCACCAACTAGTGGTGGACAAACACTCTTGCATTGGCTTAATTTACTGTTGTGATAAGTCTCCGTCATTTGAATAACTTGCCAACATTGTATGCTATTTATCATTTATATTCTGACATCTCCTTTTGAAAGTAATTTCTGTTCTAATGTGATTACTGTCTGCCACCCTTAGCACTTTTACTTTCTGATGTGCCTTTGACTTCATCTTTCCATCCACGGTTTGTCCAGTTCTTTGCAGTATTAAAGGCATTCATCTACATGGAGATAGGAATGCCTCAGGATGTATATTCAGGCACTGGTTGTACCTGCAGAAATAAATACCCTCTGCTTCTATGCAGCAGCTCTGATGTCAGTGAAATTTATCAAGTCCAGCTGTTACTACAAGATATGACTCAGACTCATCCAGTATAATTCCAAACCTCTATTCATGACACCTCATTTAAGAGACTAAGCATCCTAGGCTTCCTCATATGGCTGTGTGTCTTATGTAATCTGCATCTACCTTGATTCATATTTGTTTTTACAAACAGTGCAAACAGTGAAGGGCACTCTCAAATGTGTGCTTGAAGTTAGTAGAATGAATCCATGTATGAGTCTGCTTTGCAGCATGGAAATTCCAGATAGGAAAAATGAGTAAAAATCGCAGGTGAAGTTCACCAATAACTGGTTTTATATACTTCATGCAGGTAATAAAAGCTAAAGCAAGCATTGTACTGTGAGTATTTCTGAATGATCCAAAAGTAAAAAATCTGGACACGGTGGAGAAATATATATTTTTCATTTTTTGAGAAAATGTCTTTTCTGATTTGTATAAACACTGTGAGAAGTTATAGAACTGTAAAAATAATTTGACATTATCACGTATTTCAATAGTAACCCTTTTATATCTGACAAAGAAGTATTTTGAATGCAGTTCAAAGTAAATCATGTTCCATTCCCCTTCCTTGTCAGAGTGTCAAAGACGCTGATGAATCTTGATTACAAACAAATATGAAAGAAAGCAAATATCAAGAATGGTTTAGAAGTCTTCTTTTGAAGGTAAACTTATCACAGTAAATCTTGATTAGCACATTTCTGTCCTTACGTACACAAAACACACTCTTTTCCACAGCATTCTCCTGGAGAAACTGCCTGCTCATGGCTTGGACAGGTGTACCCTTTGCTGGGTAAAAAACTGGCTGGATAGCTGGGCCTAAAGAGTTGTGGTGAATGGAGTGAAATCCACTTGGTGGTCCTTCACAAGTATTGTTCCTCAGGCCTCAGTAATGGGCACAGTTGTGTTTAATATCTTCATCAATGATTTGGATGAGGGGATCAAGTGCACCCTCAGTAAGTTTGCAAATGACACCAAATTGCTCAGGAGTATTGATCTGCTTGAGGGTAGGAAGGCTCTACAGAGGGATCTGGAAAGGCTGGATCAATGGCCCAGGTCAACTTTACGACATTCAACAAGGCTCAGTGCTAGGTCCTGCATTTGGGTCAAAACAACCTCATGCAACACTACAGGCTTGGGGAAGAGTAGCTGGAAAGCTGCCTGGCAGAAAAGGACCTGGGCTTGTTGGTCACTAGCCAGCTGAATATGAGTCAGCAGTGTGCCCAGGTGGTCAAGAAGGCCAACAGCAGCCTGACTTGTATGAGAGAGTGCCCAGCAGGACTAAGGAAGTGATCATCCCCCTGTACTCGGCACTGGTGAGGCTGCACGTTGAGTACTGCATTCGGTTTTGAGCCCCTCACTACACGATAGACATTGAACATGTCCAAAGAAGAGCAATGAAGTTGCTGAACGGTCTAGAGCACAAATTTTATGAGGAGCAGCTGAGTGAACTGTGGTTGTTTAGCCTGTAGAAGAGGAGATGGAGGGGAGACCTTATTGCTCTCTACAACTACCTGAAACAATGTTGTAGCCAGGTGGGTGTTGGTCTCTTCTCCCAAGTAGCAAGTGATAGGACAAGAGGAAATGGCCTCAAGTTGTGCCAAGGGAGGTTTAGATTGGATATTAGGACAAATTTCTTCACTGAAAGGGTTGTCAAGCATTGGAACAGGCTACCCAGGGAAGTTGTTGAGTCATCATCCCTGGAGATATTTAAAAGACATGTAGATGTGGTGCTTAGGGACATGGTTTAGTGGTTGGACTTGGCAGTGGTAGATTAACAGTTGGACTCGATGTTCTTAAAGGTCTTTTCCAACCTAAACGATTCTATGATTCTATGAAATAGACCTTGTTTCTATTCTAAATGTCTGAACACACAGGGGAAACAGGCTTTACTATACATGTCCAATTGGACAAAATAGGGTATGGAAACTTTCATTTTTCAGACATCTCATGCATATATTTTGAGAATTTCCAGTCCCATAAAATTAAACTTTCAACCAATCTTCTCCTTAAGCTATGCATTGCTCTTGATCTGTCAAACAGCCACTTGAAAAATCTGTGAAAGTAAAACGGAAGGTGGAGAAGTTTGCCAGACAGATAACTCTGTCTAGATACTCAGATTTGACTGAACTGGAAGGAATTAGAGCAGGAAGGTTGCTTTCCCTCAACATTAAAGCATTAACCATCTATACAGAAAATAATCCTGTGAAGTCTGAATTACATACTGTGTTCCAAAGTAATGAAGGAGCAAGCCTTATGGAAATAATGTCTTCACTGTATTTGGCAAGCTCCTTGCCAAAGTTATTTCTATTCAATTTTCAAGCCTAGAAACACAGATAGAATGCTCTTAGTATCACAGTAGTTATGTAGCTACCAATGAAAAGAATAATATACAGTAGTTCTTTCCATTTATCCTGACAAGATAGGATACTAGAGCTGCTGTAAAAAGTACATCTCATTAAATTTGCATTTTAAAAAAACACATTTTAGAAGTCTACATGAATTTATTGGTTTGAAATCCTTTGGGGAAAAAACCAAACCACACTTGTTACATAAAACGATGATTAAATAGTTTCCAATAAATTGTATAGCTTGTAAATAAAGGCTGAAAATTGACTTTTAAATGTGTTTTTAACTTAAGGAATGCAAAACCATATAGCAACATTGAAAAGAACCGAGTGCAATTTCTTTCTGTAGAAATGTAAGAACTGGAAAGGGAAGGGAAATTCTCAAGTATGATTAGCTTATTCAAGGAAATACAGATTTCTTTCTTACACTACTATTAAAAAAAAAATAAATATAAAATTCTGGTGTGTGAGACAATGCAGAAAGACTAGGAAGTAGAACTAGACCAACCAGTGCAGATATGCAGACACTCTGTTTCAAGAGGTTGAAGAGAGATGTTATTATATTGTGACATATTCTAATGTTTCAACTTTTATTCAGCCCTTGAAATGTCTTTGCCCTGTGTTAACAAAGGAAAATGAAAAGGAAATGGAATAAAAGGTATTCATGGTGTGCCTCATTGTCAAGTAGCATTCTGCAGAATGTTAAATAACTCCTAATGTGTATGTTTTTTGCATAACACAAATATAAATATTTCACTTTTTTCCTTCTCTTCAGGTCTTTTTAATCTGCTTACCATTCATTGTGATCATTGGCACTTATCTACAAATATAGTTGGGAAGTGTATATTAAGATCGTCATAATAATTGTCCAAGACGTGAAGATTTAAACTGAACAGCTCTCTGTCTCTGTTTTGGTAAGAAAGCCCTCTCTTGACTTGGGTATCTGATAAGTGCCTATAGAATAGAATTCTCCTATTATTACATCTACAGCATTAGATATGTTAGCAACATGTTAGATATGTTATTGTGAGAAATATGTTGGATATGTTATTGTCTCTCTACAGAGACATTTGTTTGTGACCATAATGAATGTCACTTTACAGTGCAAACTTCATTTTGCATGAATTCTGAAATAAAGGAATTGTTGCTGAAAAGAATGTTTAAAGAGCAAATATATAACCAACTAAACAGAAAGGACAAGCTGAAGTTACAATGTAACGGTCTATTTCCCATTTCAAATGAAAAATGGAAATGGGTACTAGATACCTGAAGCCAGTATGTACATCACAGATAAGTAAATACATTTTTGAAACTGGTCTTCATAACAAATAGTTTTCAAGTGATTATAACCACAATATAATAATTATAAACCGTTATAAGAGCAATGGCATGTACGCTGTTTTGCTCGCTGGCAACCTTCGTAAGTTTTATTACTAACTAGGACGGATCCCCATCCACATTAGAACTGTGTGTAGCTTTGTCCTAAAGTGATATTTGGTAGTTTTCAGTACTTGATTTTAACTCTCCATTCTAAGTATGTCCTTTATAACCCTAGACATGCTTCTTTTATAGGTGTTATCCTTCATTGATTGAAACTGGTACATCTCTGGAAAGGCTGACAAATACTGAATAAAACTAATAATTTGTTTTCAGTGGAGGGTCATATATACTGAGCCTTTTTCCTCTTGATTGCTTTGCAAGTGGATTGTTTTCATAGCTACATCTTGTGCTTATTTGTGTGTACCATCTCTTTCCGCAGGAAGCACACTTTCAATCTTCAGACCCAGTGTTTATCCATTAACAGAGACATTTCAAATGCTTTCAGTCTTAGTGAATATTGTATGTCAAGAAAGACTTCACAGTGTCTGGGCTTTCATAGCAGTGTTTTATAATTGCAAATATGCATTTGAAAAGAATCAGCAGTTCTCCATTTGGATTAGAATGCAGATGGAAACCTTGGAAGCACATAAAAGTGTATTAGATTTTGACAACATTCCAAGATTCACTAGTATTCACTTAATCCTATGAAAAACATCATTTTTGATTAAACAAATAAAAAGATAGCACCATGAAAACCTACTTTTTATTTCTATTGATGGAATATGTTTTTTTACATTAGAATTGGGATTAAAAATAATGTAATTCTATTCTCTTAAATACTAGATAAGAGATCTGTAGTCAGGCAATAGAAATACAGAAATGAGTTAAAATCCAGCTCATTAAAAGCCAGTGGTTTGAAATGAAGTAATAACTTCAGCTGAGAGAGAAGATATACGATTTCCTTTCACACTTTTGTTCCAATAAGCTTCAAATTTTTCTTCTGAAAGCCTTGTCTTAAATAGCTGGAATCCTACATTGTTTCAGTTGTTAGCCTTTCTGCTAGAATTCCCAATAACTATGATATTTTAAGCTGATGGTGATGGTGGTTTTGTAGTAAAAATGTCTGTCTTCCAGGAACTGATTCAAGATAACAAGTTCATTATACATTCTTCTTTTTCAAATATAATGCAAATCCACAAATTCTGTGTAACTAACTCTTGGTGTATCATAACAATGCCAATATTTTTCTGCTAATGGACAGATTACTGGTAGATTTGCTTGAATAGGGAATGGAAAAAATGGAAAGCAAGCTTCAATCACAGTGTCATGATTTAGACATCATTTGCTTGAGATCATATGAGATCATTGCCAGATGGCTGCAGGAACCACCTCCGTTCAGATCAGGATGAGTCTCCCTGATCTGGTGAACTTCTTATGTTTAGGCTATTGTTATTAATATAACTATAAAGAATAGAGCAATGCCTAGAGCAAGAAGAAAGTGGAACAGAGCTAACCACAGTAAAGAATCAAATCATATCAGGTAAAGGAACAATTTAGAAAATTTAACACCCATAGCTGTCTTCTGAAGAAGACTGTTGAGGCATAAATAACCAAAATTATGATTGTCAAGTGTTGATCAACAGCATGGTACAAATGACGAATCAAGTTTTATTCCTGCTGCTGAGATAAGTAAAACAGAATTAAGGAATGAGTTGTCAGAAAAGACTGGGCTAAGGCTTTCAGAAGTTTGGATTTTTTGAAGGCGAGGTTTTAGGAGTTTATTGTTTGTTTGGGTTTTGGTGTTTTGGTTTTTTTGTTTGTTTGTTTGTTTTAATGGAAAAACAACATGGCTTGAAATTTAACATATACGTGTGTGAAGACTATCTCATGAAGACAGAATTGAGGATTGTTTGAAGTGAATGATTTTAAGTTCTGCCATTGTTATATACCTTCAGTAAATTAATTCAATGAAGCTTTGTCTTATTTGATGTAAACGGTGCGTCAGGTATAGCAACTCCATAAAAACTATCTTCAAAGTTTCCTTTTTTGCTCTCAGATATTTCCTAAGAGGATAAATAAGTAGAAAAGGGAATTGTTTCTTTGCATTTGATCTAAGATTTCATTGGTTGTGTTTTGCTATCTGCCTTTGAGAAATGGTTGTTAATTATGAATGCAGCTGTGATGGCACCACTATACTTTCCATCACTAATATGTTCCCTTATTGTCTTTAGTGTGAGTTGGATATTCCATGCCCTCTGGAGGAGAGGAGATGTGATAGCCCCTAATATGTCATTTACTACAGTCTATCTTGGCCTGGCTCCTTGTGAAATCTGAGGGAATTAGCCATGTGG
>VXBL01007296.1:141703-153161 GCA_013400195.1 Aramus guarauna | reverse complement strand
TTTTTTTACAAGAGTCACACTAGTAACACCTTTCAGCTACTTGGTGTGTTGGCTGCTCTAACTTCAACAGTAGATCTAGCTGAACCATTTCTTGCTGTAGTTATATTGGTGGTATATTGTCTAACTGCTAGAGGCACTGGAGTTGAATCTGAGTTACTCTGTTAGTGCCTGTTGCCTCTTATTGTGCCCAGATTGCATATTTGACCAAAGAAGATATATATGGTACTTCACGTAGGTTGTACTTGAATAATCACAGTTAACAGAAATAGAAATCACTGGTTTAACATGTCCCAGCATCCCCTGGAAGTTATCCTAATTAACTGCAAGGAAGTGCTAAATTAACAGGTACAATTTTCAGTAGATGTTCGTTAACAGGATTCCTGCATTGGCTGTGCTTGCATGTACAGTTATTGCTTATGTGTTTACTACCAATGCATGTTTGCAAAATCATAATTAAATGCAGAACACATGCTATTGTTGTGTATGTGGCCTCTCTGGGAGGGCATTTATCAATGGGTGTTTTTGTCCCAGTGCCGGGGTTATTCCAGTGCAATGGAAGACACCCAGATCAACAACTGTTTGCAGAATTGTGGCTCTGAGCAGTGCCAGCCCACAAGGGAATTTTTGAACCTGCCTGTATAGTCCATGACAAGTGAGTAGCGGCAGGCAGAAGGGTTACTAGAGTTCACCAAAGGCTTGCAGAAGGCATGGATTACTCAATTCTCACAGAGCTTTTGCTGCCAAATGAATAAGAGAACATTGTAGGATAAATAGCTGTTATCTGCATTTAGAATATGCCTTCCAAGTGAGATGGAAGGTGTTCTGCCTTGCAGGATTATCTGGCTGTTCATCCTGTCACGTGAAACAGCCATCCTCTGGTTGTTATAAAAGATGGGCTGTCAACATAGGGGCCACAGGTCACAGGCACCGTTTCTAAAGCGCTATAGAAGGCAGCAGAGGTCTTACTCCAAACTTTTATTTATTTGGGTTCACTGATACAAGAGTTGTTCTGAAATAAATTAAAGGCTTCTGATTACAACCAAATCCAGTTTTCAAGGCTGTAAACAGAATTTCTGTTGCTCTCTACTCTGAAACTTTTATTTATGGTAAGAATAATCACAGAGATAGAGATTCTGACATCATTTCTCTCCTTTTCTTGAGCCTATCCTAGTACAAACAATCTATGATGGATGTTCCTTGGGGATAAACAACACTAAATCCAACCTGATGGGAAGTAACAGTTTACCAAAGTTGATGTCCAATATTTGACTTTTGCCTCATCTGTTCAGTTAGTGTACACTTGGATAGTTTCTTGGGTCCTGCATGGTTTCATTACTAATTTTTGTGGGGGTGGAGCATGACAAATGTGGGAGAGAAGATAATGATGAAACTCTGCCATCCACAAAAGCATTACCATGACTCACCCACCTGTCTTTATCAGTAGTTATTATACATGATTGTTGCTTTATAACATACCTTCCTTGGCCTTTGCTTTCATTCTCCATGTCACCCTGTCCTATATCTACTTTGCTAATTTTTTATAAATATTTCTTTGGGCAGGGCTTAGGAGAAAATAAGATTTTAGAAGTTGATTTGAGTTTAACTTCTCCATTGGATGGAAAATACATAACTCACGGGTGAGGCTTTAGAATAACTCATCGCAGCATGACTTTCTTCAGTGAAACTTAGTCTGAGGCAGCAATGGCACAAAATTTCCTCGCCCCTTTTCTGTAATTTACTGCCTTAGTAACCAAAGCTCAGCAGATATCACTGCTTCCTGTTTTACCCAGCCACCTCATGTCCTTTCACAGGCCACACCATGCAACCCAGCAAACTCTGTTGCTTTCCACCGAGTGGAGAATACTTCCTTATCCTTCCACTCCCCCCTCCTAATGCCATCCACATGTAACCCTCTGCTACAAGACTGGTACAACTCTTGCTTGCTACATATTAGTGTTACAGCTAAAGGAAGGCCTCTGCCTAATTACTACGTATTACTCCAGCAAAATTGTACTGCTCTGTTGATCTTAAAAGGCAGATTAACTCAAGAGTGACTTGGACCAGTTTCCCCAGCCATTGTCATATATTCTGTTTTGCATTCTTGGTTGACCCTACTTTGAACAGGAGATTGGGCTCAAGAGCTCCTGAGGTCCCTTCCAAATTGAATTATTCTGTTATTCTATGATTAAGTGATGCTGACTGAAAGATGTCACCACACTTCAACAGATAATCTTCCTGTTGTGCTCACCTTATAGTGGAATATAATCACTAACAGAGATGGCAATTATGGAATTCACTTTGGATTGTACTGAATAATAGTGCTGTGTTGTGTTGGGTTGTGGGTTTTTTAATATGCAGTATTCTGTGTTTTCAATGATATTGTGTCTACTGTGGAAAAACATTTATTGGGGAAGTATTTAGTACTTTCTGACAGTTCCAATTCTGGTACCATTTGAGATTAGCAGGTTGACAGACTCTTATTGCCTTTGAAGCTTTGCATTTGCCTAGGGAGAATATGTCTTTTTTCCCCACTCTTTGTTGATGGTGTAATCACAGGGAGCTGAAGTGTATTTTATCTCATGGCACAGCTAGTTGTTATTTTTAGACCTAAATAATTTCTTTAGAGTTATATTCACCCTTAATTATAAGCATTAATGACACAGTTAGCATTTTTTAAAAGACAGAGTAAAATCTGGGGATTAATTAAGGGTGCTGGTGAGGCTTTTACATTAAATCACTGATGTCCTCTGCAAGTGCCTATAATGCCTTGACTCACATTGTTTACACTAGAAAAGGAAATTTATGACCAATTTTATGCAAATTATTAAGTATAAAATCAAGAAAACATTTCCTCAAAGCTATACTGCTTTTGATAATACTTACTTAAGATTAAAGTAATACAACTACCAAATCAAACTCATGTCAGCAGGTAAACACCAGTGCCAGCTTGGATAAAATTTCTCTCCACCATTAAGCTATTCTGTGAACACAGTGTATCAATCTACATAAATCCTAGGTAGGAATTCAAGGAAGAGGCCAGTGACTCTAAAATCTTGACTACAGTATTTTACCAAAAGGCAGTCAATTTAAAGGGTCAAATAAGTAAACCAAAGTAAATTTTGTGTCTGAACTGCAGCATTAGAGTGGGTGCAAAGCTGTCTGATCTTGTACACAAGTTAACATTTCCTCACTAGTTCTCTCTATATTTTAGGCCATCACTGATGGTCTGGCAAAATGAAGTTGGGCAGCTCTTGGCTGGCAGTTTATAACTGAATGTTTTTTTGCTTTTTTATGTTGCTCAAACAGAAAATAGAGAACATGCTTTATTGACAACCTGTATGAGGCTGTTTAGGATCATAGAGCGTCTCTTGTAGACCTTCTTGCAGATTTTTAAACCACTTAGATGTACATAGGACAATACATCTTATACCTCCATTGGGAAATTAAAAACCTAAAAAGGTTGTGCAGGAGATCGTCCTCAAGATTCTCCATGGCAGCACTTTGGCCTAGCTATCACAAGGCATTTTCAGTTTGGCTGTGTCAGCATCACTGCACAGAACAAAGCCTCCACTCCCTGCTCAGTCTAATCTAAAAAGTACAAAGGTCAGCTTTCTGAGAAAGCTCTCCCCGTCTCCTCCAGCTTCCTTGTGACTATCCTGCCTGACATGTTACTGGCTTGTGGAATGTTCACCCACAAACTGGCAAAAGTAAGCTGGAAAGATCCAGCTGCTTGGCACTCAACTTTCGAAATGCAAAGGCAATGTAAAAATCTTACAGGCAGATAGTGCAATTCTCTTAAAGAAGAGGAGCTGACTCTGCACTTGAGGGAGTCAGGAGTATTGCTCAATATTACTTCTTGTTTGCAACCTCCTTTTTGCTTTTCTTCAGGTGTAACAACAGGCAAGCAAATTTGTTTGCTGGCAGTGCAGATTCCTGTTTCTGAGGTAGTAAGTCTGAGGGCCAGGAAATGCCATCCACTCAAGCCCTTACTTCACTGCTTCTGCCTTGCATATCTGTTCCATAAACCTCAGTGGTGCTCCAGACCTCCAGTGCAGCAGGCTGGCCCATCACAAGCTATTTTCAACTCAGCAGAGTCAGCATCTGCACACCAAATGAATCCACATCCTCTTCTCCATCACTGGATATGTAAGTACTCAGTAAGTCTGCTTTTTGAGAAAGCAGTATGAACAGCTTAGGGGCAGGTGGCACCACGGACTTTACAGTTAGGGACTTAGACCACAAGTCAATCAGGTCATGTTTAGAGTTTCATCCCAGTAGAAATAAACAGATGGATAGTCAGTGCTTTACTATTAGCTGAATTTTCTTAGGAAATTAGACTTAAAATATGGAAAGTTTATTTAAGACCTGCATTATCCTGCATTTTTTTTCCTTTCATACCATGCTGCAGAGCTGTAGGATGGCAAAAACATCACAGAAGTAAATGTATTAAAATGTTCAGCGTGTGTTGACTCGCAAATCCCAACTACTTTTTCTCATTAATTGTCTCATAATAATCAGAAAACTGGCTTGTAGCATTTATCCACAGCACTCTAGACAGGATTTGAGGTTGGGGTAAACATTTGCCTCAAAGGGAAACTTACCCTCCAGAATGAGTATGAGCTGGTGGTACAGTCACCTTACTGGCATTGGGTCACATCTATGGACCCTTGTAAAGATGCAGGCAAATAGGGTTCCTCCTTCCTGGCTGCCTCAGATGAGGAGCTGTGAAGACAGGGAATGCAATGCCAGGGAAAGGCCCATCCAAAGGATTCTCTCACAGACTGGGCAGAGAAATACAACTATCTTGGACAGTTCTGCCATGGTAGTCTATGGAATTTGGGTTTCTTTTCGGACACAGAAGGTTTAGGAAAAAAAATTTATCTGTATTTATATATTTTCAATATTGTGTTAGAAAGAGATTTCTTTTTAAAATCTAACTCACTAAATATTGGCTTATCAGGCTGAGAATTCAGAGATGCTCTTTCTGTATTTCTCTCCAGTTTGGGTTTCAAATAGGGAAAAGCAGATCAAAACTAAAGCAGACACCTCCTGAATACTCTTGCTAAATGTAAAATGAAATTCATATCATATTAATATGTGGGAGTGAAAGATATTGTTGGGTTTTGCATTTGTAAGGTATTAAAGTGCTAACAAATCAGAAAATCCCTAACAAAGACTTCATGTTGACTACCTGGATGGAGAAACTACACTCTGGATCAGGACAGATCTAGATCTTTTTGAAAACTTCTGCAAGTAATTGACAGCCAGTTTAACCACAGTGGGTAACCACAGTGGGTTAACTGAGCACCACTCAGCCACTTGCTCACCCCTCCCCGCAAGGGGATGGGGAAGAGAATGGAAAAAGAGAGATAAAGACAGTTTAATAGGATAACAAAGGAAGAGAATAATAATAATAACAATAATAACAGTAATAACAACAATAATAACAATAATAACAACTATTAACAATAATAACAATAAAACAAGTGATGCACAAATGTAATTGCTCACCACATGCAGAAGGAAGAAAACCCACATCCTGATGCCCAGTCTGTTTCCAACCAGCGAATATGCTTCCCAGCTAACTTCCCCAGTTATATACAGAGCATAAAATTGTATGGTATGGAATATCCCTTTGGCCAGTCTGGGTCAGCTGTCCTGGCTGTGCTCTCCCAGCTTCTTGTGCACCTGGCGGGGCATGGGAAGCTGAAATGTCCTTGACTTATTGCAGACACTACAACTACCTATCAACAACTAAAAATATCAGTGTGTTATCAACATTATTTTCATACTAAANTAACCACAGTGGGTTAACTGAGCACCACTCAGCCACTTGCTCACCCCTCCCCGCAAGGGGATGGGGAAGAGAATGGAAAAAGAGAGATAAAGACAGTTTAATAGGATAACAAAGGAAGAGAATAATAATAATAACAATAATAACAGTAATAACAACAATAATAACAATAATAACAACTATTAACAATAATAACAATAAAACAAGTGATGCACAAATGTAATTGCTCACCACATGCAGAAGGAAGAAAACCCACATCCTGATGCCCAGTCTGTTTCCAACCAGCGAATATGCTTCCCAGCTAACTTCCCCAGTTATATACAGAGCATAAAATTGTATGGTATGGAATATCCCTTTGGCCAGTCTGGGTCAGCTGTCCTGGCTGTGCTCTCCCAGCTTCTTGTGCACCTGGCGGGGCATGGGAAGCTGAAATGTCCTTGACTTATTGCAGACACTACAACTACCTATCAACAACTAAAAATATCAGTGTGTTATCAACATTATTTTCATACTAAATCCAAAACACAGCATGATACCAGGTACTAGAAAGAAAACTAACTCTGTCTCAGATGAAACCAGGACAAACGTAATGGTCCTGCAACCTGAGAAATTCTGTAAGATGGGAATGGGAATGGGAATGGGAATGGGAATGGGAATGGGAATAGCAAGGCTGAACATTACTGTCTTATTAACTTATCTTCTGAAATGTTCATCAAAGACTCTGGAGTCACATTATGTTGTTTAGAAAATATTTTATCTTAGCCCTTTCATTTCCAAGACTCCATGCAAGGAGCACAACGCAGCCCTTGTTATGTTCACGTAAATCTCAAACACTTAAAAATGCCTGGAGGTGTACTGAGGAAACAAAAGCTTGAAAACTGCTGAAATCCAGGGAATTCCAGTGACTTTTGCTCCCAAGATGTTCATGTCTTTTTATTCTCGTGACTAGAAAGGTGACCAAGGATGGGTTAACTGCTTGTGCCTGAATACATTAAATTGAGGTGGTCTTGTGAATAGATATAAAAATGTGAATATGTGATGCTGCCCCCTTTAGATCCTATTTCTTGAATCATAAGAACTAGTTTCAGAAGTACCAGAAATTATAAATCCTGGTGTGTTTGGATGTGCGTCTTATAGTTGTTGGATTTTTTAACAGTTATATCAAAGCTATTTTGTCAGCACACTTGTTACTAGACACCAGTAAACTGACTGCAGAGTGAGTTCTTCTGGTCACTTAAGTACAGTTCTGATTAGAGCTTTCTAGTTGTTGGGGAACAGGTAGCATCTCTTTCCATGTGTGTCCTTTGCTGTTTATCAGTGTTTAGCGCAGCCTTTCCCTTAGCATGCTGATGGAGTCACTCTGCCACCCATTCACCTATTTTCCTAACGTGTGAAGGAATTCTGTATCTTTGTGATTGCTGTCTCTTTCAAATTTGACTGTAATTGGACAATGGGTTCAGAAGTTATTAATAAACACACACACACATCTGTAGCACGTGACTGCTAAAACACGGTTTCCCAAGGGACACCACCAGGATACATAGACTAACAGATGGGCAAACAGGGGTTTCTATTCTAAAGTGGCATGCTTTGCATTTGGGCATGCTTCCAGCTTCAGCCGAGGTCTTTCCAGGGCTGCACATCATTGCTGCTGCTTCTAGAAGGAAAATTCTTGGGAGTCCTTGGTATCTGTGGGTTTATAAGATATCCCCAAACAGAATAGGCACACCAGACTCTGTCTGCAGGCAGCCTCCTCACCAAAGTTGTCATCATGCCCATGGTGCAGATATGCTGTCAAAGATATCAGGCAAGGATGTAAGGAAGAGGAAGGGCATCTTGAACATACTTGGTTGTAATGAGATTCCAGATAATTTTTAAGTGGAAGCTATCTCTGTAGCCCACATGTGAATGAATATTTGCACCCTCAAAATGTGATTACATCCTTCATTCATTTCCTACTTCAGGTGGAACAGGTGATGCAACTGGGAGAAGGCATATGTTGAGAGAATATTTAGTGGCCTTGTTTACAAGTAGATGCCAGGAACTTCTCATCAGTGTTTATACAACTCAACATTCCTGTCTCCTGCTCCTCGTAAACATGGATAATAATAGGTATAGGGCATATCTCATTGGAATTCCTATGGAGAGCAATTAAAACTTTGAAGATGTCAATGTTTAACATTGTTTATAGTCCAGCTGGAAACAGGAGATGCCAGAAATTACATAATCTCTCTAGGTATGAAAAAGTTCCATGTAAGCATCTGCTTCTCTTCTTGATTAATTGTTTGGCAGTACCTTGCATAAGAAGGCTCTGATTCTGAGTGAGAATCAATGGGGCCTGCCCGACTATAAATTACACTGAATGATACTCTGAACTGTTGGCATTTGTTGTGTGTCCGTGGGCAGGGCTGTATTTCCCTCTCTCCTTGGCACAGTCCTCATAGTGTGAAAATACGAAGGACTCTTTCTCCAGACTTTACATTTGTTACTTCCTTATTGTACCCTCTAAAGAAAAGTAAATAGAATCCAGAGAAAGTATACGTTTTCTGTTAAGGGAGAACATCAAAAGGCAGCAGCAAAATGAACATTTTGCAGTGGTCTGCACAACAAAGGAAAAGATACGATGATCATCTGCTGATGGAGTACTGTCATAGGTAGAGGCATCAAAAAGAAAATCTGATACAAAAACTGTAGGAATTGGTGTGTGTTTGCCAGGACTGGATGACATTTGCCTGGGAGTTCCTAAGGAACAAAATAGCTCTTCTGGTGACAAAAATTATGCTCTTTATCGTTCAGAACAGCTGTTTGGCTGGAGAGCTGCCCATGTTATACTACTCTGCTGAGAAAAACTGTTAGAAGGAAATATTCTAAAGCAAATCGTTAGAGGTATAATTACATAGCATTTTGAGGTGAACAATATAACAGGGGTTGAAATAGTCTTGCCTTTATAAATCATGCTTCTAAAGTAAGTTTCTTGGGAAGACTAGTGGAGCAGATTCTTGGCTGCTTGGTTACCAACCAATATAAAAGCAGAAAAGTCCCCTGACTTCAGTGGTGTAAGGCCAAGCTTACCACTGCACATAGGCTAAGGGGGGGATGAAACAAACCATTCATGATAAAGAACTGAAGTTTTCTAAATAGTTTTTTGAAGTGCCTTGTTAGAAACTAATAAGAAAGGGTGAAATCCACAGGCTGAGAAAGCTTTGAGAAGGATTAAAAATTGGTTACTAGTTGGAAAATAAAAGCCCCTTTCTCATTAAAGCAGCAAAACCAGTTGAGAACACAGAATTATTTAAGATAACCAAGACTAGGGGAGAGTAAGAAAGTTCTAGAAAGGCTAGGTAACAATATAGCATAAAGTTAGTTTGCCTTTCCATCTTTCCTCTTCCTACTACTGAGTGCACACTCCTGCAGTTTCCCTTTGTGCCCACAGCACAAATCTTCTCTCAAACCACAGACAGCCACACAGCCTTTATGAACTCACCTGGCTAGTTATAAAAAGAGAAAACTAGTCTAGCAGTAAATGCCAAATATAAATGGAGTAGACTGAAAGCTCTGACTAAGGCTAGAAGGGAAGTGACCACAAGCAGCAGGAAAGGCAACCTACATATTAACTCTGGCTGCAAGCAGAAAAGATGGTTCTTAGAAGAAACCTTCTGTGAGGACGTCTCATGTTGGTGCAAGGTGAGTGCGGAGTGATATGGAGAATTTTCTTCAAGAGTCCTATCTGCAGATATAAATTATTCCACAAGCTACCTGGCTGGCATCTGCCAACTTGTAACACATAGGTTAAACTGTGGATGAAAACCAGAGGTGGAATCCTGTCTTCACTGCCAATGGGCCTCCTCCCCTCTCCTTTGCGTTGAAAGGCCCAGGATTTCCCTGTTGGTTTGTATGTTCAAACTTCTTCAGAACTGCACTTCATTAGGTGCTTATGGCTCATAGTATTAGCAATAATCAGAGTACACCCACAGCAATCAACTCCAGCCAGGTGGTAGCCCTGTTTAACCATAGTAAGCAGGAACCATCACAGGTACACAGCTCTGACCACACAACTCCAAAATCTCATGCACAGCTCGGGAAAGTCACTTTTATTTTAACAAAGCTTTTAAAACATATGTCTCTTGCAAGTTTGCATGGAGGCCTTGACACTGATTTTTTAATACAAATTATTGAATGGCAAAAGTGGATGTGTATGTTCAAAGTAATGCTGACCCAGACCTGCTTGTTACTCAGCAGACAGGCAAGGGACAAATATTGCTGATTTTGTTTGTGGGATGGGGATTTTAAAAGCACTGAAACAGTAACAGACAGCGCTAAGTCATCCTCCACAGACAACATTGATAAAAACGGCAAGCGGCACAGGATGAAAGCTCTGGCCTTTCCCAGGCACTGAAAGATTAGTCCAGTAGCCAACAGGGAAGTAGAACATCCTCCTCTGTATTGTCAGCTTTTATTGTGGCTCATGCCCTGAGTCATCCTGTTTAGAACAAAATAATTGGCAGACAAAAGAGATGCCTTCCTGCTGGTGGTGTTCCGCCCTTTCAGGATTCCAAGCCCTTTCATTATAACGAACAGGTTGTTTGAAATCTCAGTTCTCTTACTTTAATTAATTGCTTCCTGACAATAGGAGGCAAGCTCATTGGGGTATATTTCACTGAATACAGAATTTTTTGTGTTTTTCTGGAAAATTAAGAGTTGATAATGTAACTAAATCTGAACAAAAGAAAGTGGATTTAATGACTGACTAGAAATTATTTGAGTTAAAAAAACCCCACAGTGATTGCTTGACTATGATGAAATTCCAGTGTCCAGGACCTGAAGCTGAAAAAATTAACAAAAGTAGTCTGATTTCCAGATGCTAAGTATGTATATTTCCCAAGGAGTCTAGTGACAGCTACATGTGATCAGCTGCTCTGGAAACCTGTCCTACAGAGTTTTAGAAAAGGAGTTTATATTTACATTTATGTCCTTAAACATACAATTCAGATATGTTCATGCAACCTTTGGTGTCTTTGAACACAGTATTTGAGTCAGTAGCATATAAACTTAATGGTGCATCAGACTGAAATCATTCCCCCTTCCTGCTCTTCACCTCCATAAAATATTGTCCAGAGTGCTAAGTTAGGAACATGAGCAATTTGTGTGAAAATGTTTGCTGTTTGAAATGTCTCACTGTGGTGGGTTGACCCTGGCTGGACATCAGGTGCCCACGAAAGCTGCTCTATCCCTCCTCCTCAGCTGGACAGGGGAGAGGAAATTTAACTGAAAGCTCATGGGTCGAGATAAGGACAGGGAGAGATCATTTACCAAGTACCGTCAAAGGCAAAACAGACTCAACTTAGGAAAAAAACTAATTTTTTACTAAGCAAAACAGAGTAGAGTAATGAGAAATAAACCTAAATCTTAAAACACCTCCCTCCACCCCTCCCTTCTTCCTGGGCTTAACTTTACTCCCAATTTCTCTACCTCTTCCCTGCCCAGTGGCACAGAGGGATGGAGAATGGGGATTGTGGTCAGTTCATCACATGTTGTCTCTGCTGCTCCTTCCTCCTCAGGGGGAGGACTCCTCACACTCTTCCCTTGCTCCAGCGTGGGGTCCCTCCCATGGGAGGCAGTCCTCCATGAACTTCTCCAACGTGAGTCCTTCCCATGGGCTGCAGT